>BSBK01002802.1:1297500-1357500 GCA_027943335.1 Chamaecyparis obtusa
TGGTAGAGGAGCCAATGTATAGTTTATATAATTTTGGTAGAGGCTTGGAAAGTAAAATGGTCAATTTTAAGGCCTTGCCCTAGGCGAGCACTGGTATTGCCCGACTAGGGACAAGGTAGTGTAAAAGTTTGTTTACTTGCAAGGGTGACTTGAAAACATAGCTCCAAGGATTTGGAGATCAAGAAAAGAAATATAAAATATGAACATGGAGTTATGAGGGGTTAAATAATCCATTAACCCATCCTAAACTTTCTATGAACAATGAGAAACTTAAAGCCATTTGGTGCAGGAGCACCAAGGTCAAAGGCAGGAGTCATGGAGAGCACCAGGATCACTGATGGATCCTTGGGAGGAGTGGAAGCCAAATGGACTTCAAAGGTCATTAACACTTTTAATAAGACCAAACATGGTCAAGGAATGTTATTTGGATCATGTATTGATCCTATTGTAATCCAATCTTAAATGTAAGCCTTATTGGCATTGTTAAGTCTAAAAGGTACCTAGGGGTCACTAGGAAGGGTTATGTATTGATCCTAGGTTAGGGGATTGGGAAGATGACCTATAAGGGTCTATAATGATGTAATAAGGCCTTTAAAGCTTTAAATGGTGTTAAAAGCACTAAGAGTGCAATAATTTGTAAACTACCTATATTGGCAATATAAGCCAAACAAGGGCTTGGATGGGGTTAGTAGTAAGAGTTATAGGATTAGTTTGGTTCTAAAGGTTGTCATTAAACCTTTTTAATCTTTAGATTGGGTTTGGATGTTGTGTTGTCGAGTTGACAACTTTTATTGTCAACTTGACAACAAATTACTTGTTTATGTTAGTAACAATCAGTTTAGGGACAGTTAGAGAGTTGGTTAGAGGTTGGTATCAATTTCTTGGAAGAGTAGAGGTTGTTTTAGTATTGATTTCACGAGAGGAGAACATGGGAGAGTCAATTAGAGATGAAAATATTTGAATATGTAATGTTTTGAATCAATAAACAATTAATTCTCTACAATTATATGTAGGATTTGAGCAATACAAATCCATAAAACTCGAAGATCACCTACATACAAAAACCTATTACAAGGAAGTAGAGACAAGAAGAGGGAAAGGGTTTGACTCAAAAATATGAAGAAGAAAATATCCTCAATTAATAAATTAAATAAAATATACAATAGATCATCCTTATAGAGGAGATTGAAAGCCTTGAAAGGCAAACCCTAGTGCATGTAATAATTAGTTTAATTATTACATGACTAATGCATGCAAGTTTATATTTAAAACAACTAGTGCATGTGTGTTTAAATATAAACAACTAAAGCAAAAGAGTTGACATCTTAAGAAGGGAGTAAAGTTAATTAACATAATTAATACTTTACTCTAACACCCCCCCTTAAGATGAGCAAAAATGTAGCTACAAACAATACAAGAAGAAAGCAAAGGAAACTACAGTGTTGAAAGCATAAAATGGGTCCCGGTAATAAAAGGCCTGTTCAAGTACCCAAGTACAAAAGAGAGTCTCTATAAAGTGGAGAAATAGAGAAAACCACATGGGAAAAACTCTACTCCAAAAAAAGAGCAAGAATAGTCTGAACGACTGAAGAAGCCTCCAAAACTAGGAATGCTCCAGAAAATAGGAAAAAAGATGAACATGTACAACATCACTGAAGCATGAAACTGCAACTCTGTCAAGAAGAAACTGATGATCTGAAGATCCTCCACATCAATATGACCAGGTAGAGAAGAGTGTAATCTGCATGAGTGCCCTCAAATGACACTACTTGAATCAGGAGGCAAACAAAGGCAAACACCTGAACTCAAAGATACAGATGGCATAAACACCAAAAGTATGAAGAGTTGATCAATCAAAGCTGGAAGAGTGCATCCAAAAATAGGAAAGAAAAGAGTGTCCATATGGTAAATGATCTATCTCACCAGAATGCATAGGTACCCAACCACTACTTCCGCCTAGTACATAGGAACAAATACTGAATACATAGCTCACAGTATCGAACCAAGGAAGTAGAAGAATGATCAGTAGAAACCCCCCATAATGCTGACAAGGGAGAGATGACAGGTACACTTAAAATAGTGCCAATAAGAACTACATTGTGAAGAGCCAAGAACATCAAAGGTTCAATGAAAGTACAAACACAAATAAAGATACCCTGAGGGTAATGTCATGGAAGGAACACCCACTTGACAAAGGTAGATGGAAAACAAGGGCAAACATCAAACCCCCCATGGCACTTTATAATGGAGTGCAAGTACAAATAGCAAAAACATGTTCAAGATTCCAAACATGCAATAAAATGACACTTTATCTCAGTGCATGTGCATAAAAGAATGCTACAAAAGTGAAGCATACACTGGTCAAAGAAGAGTGAAAGCTGCTGAAACAAAAGAACAACCTAAGAAGAGCCATCCCCTAAAGGGAAGAGATCCCATGACCTGTAACATCCAAGATATCCACTAGAGTGTAGAAATGCAAAAAATTGAATAAAATATATCTAGAGTAGAATTTGAGAAAATGACTTATACAAATAGAAAGCTCTCAGAACAATATTTCCAATGATATCTCACTTTCCCAAAATGGAGTTCAGATGTGCAATATAGAGCTTTCGAAGGACAAAACTGAACATCTGACTTTGATAGTAAAACAAACTATCAAAAAAGAAAAATCAGAAATGCAAACCTCCAGATCTAGATAGAGCTTGGAACCAGCTTTTCGATGATATCTCATTTTCCTGATTTCAACACTGTGTGCTCAAGTTATGAGCAAAAAACCACTGAGTGCTCCGAAAGGCCCAAAATGGTGTCTAGATGTGTTGACGTCAGCACTTCACGGGCTTAAAATTGACGGCCAAATGGTCGTCGCAGCATACAAGCCCTTTAGGGCTAAATTTCTAGGCCCCTGGTCACCACATGACCATGGGCTAAAATTGTATTCACGTGGCTTAAATTTGACGACCAAATGGTCATCACTAGCCAAGACAATTTTTTTTTTTTTTTTGCAAAATCGCATGCGCGCCTTGGGATCCATGCTAAGCCTTTCAAATTTTTATCTTGATTTGCATACTATTTTTTTTTGTCTTAATTTGCATGCGAGATAGAAAATTTTTTTGTCTCGATTTACATGACAAAACAAAGAATTCTACCTCAGGAAGCATGTCAGTCTATACAAATTCTACCTTGGGAAGTGTGCTAAGCTGTCTAGCACCAAAAAAATGCCCTAAAATGCAAAGTTCTCCAAATTTGACGTGTTTTATATCGAAATAGGGGGTTTTGGGTGCTTCGAGCTCAATGGTGAGGTCCGTTGGTGCTCAAAGTGCACCAAAATTTAGGGACCCCCTAATTTCAATAAAAAACCCAAAAAAGCCCTAACCTAAAATAGATGAATTTCTAATCTCTCAATCCTTCAAATGCGAACATGTTGTATCAGATTAGGTTCTGATACCATGTAGAATTTGAGCAATACAAATCCACAAAACCCGAAGATCACTTGCATACAAAAACCTGTTACAAGGAAGTAGAGACAAGAAGAGGGCAAGGGTTTGACTAAAAAATATGAAGAAGAAAATATCCTCAATTAATGAATTAAATAAAATATACAATGGATCGTCCTTATAAAAGAGATCAAAAGCCTTGAAAGGTAAACCCTAGTGCATGTAATAATTAGTTTAATTATTACATGACTAATGCATGCAAGTTTATATTTAAACAACTAGTGCATGAGTGTTTAAAAACAACTAGTGCATGTGTGTTTAAATATAAACTGTGTGTGTGAGTTTAACACCTTCATGAAATTAAGATCAAGTAGCAACAATTTAAGCTAAATACAAAGGAAATTTACTCTAAAATGCAACTACAATCTATAACATCTCATGGATCTCTAGAGAGAAGTGGTAAGTGAGCTCTCAGCTACAAATCCTCACTAGTGACACCTCTAAAATGAGAATAATGCTGCTATGATGCTTCTAAATGCTTATTCTATGATGAATTTATGCTTAATCTAGCTCCATTGATAGCAATGCAATGCTAAAATGCTAAAATGGTAACTCTAAATGCTCAAATGATTCAATTGCTCTTAGAAATGATCTCAATTGACTATAGTAACAATGCTTTTCAATTGAAATTCTAAGATTGAAATGCTCTCCAAAATGCTTCATACTTATAGTAATTTCCCAAGGGTAGGGGGTAGAGTGAGTTGATCATGGTTATGCTTGGGTAAGGTCAATTAGCTTTGCTTTGTCCATAAATGGGGGGACAAGGAGGGGACAATCATTTAAATGGTTTCAAAAGGTTGGACCATTTCAACAAAAGTGAGTGATTTGTGTCTATTTTGTCTCCAATTTGCTTTGCTGAGGGAAATTATGATTTATTAATTAATTAAAGTAATTAAATTTAGCCATGAAGGGAAAGAGGTTCATTTTGATTTTTGCTTTCAAAAACTATGTCATTAATTGAATTTAATCAATTTCATAGTGTTTTCCCCTTTTCAAGCTTCATTTAATCCTTTAATTTAATTTTCCTTTGATTTGAATTGCCTTTGTTCCATTTATTGATTTTTCGTGCTATTTTGATGATTTGATTGCACTTTTTAATTGATTTAAGCCTTTTGCCAATTTTCCATGTCTACAAATGCCCCTCTTTGAGTCGATGTGCGGAGAACACCGATTCAAAGATTCTTTATGTCCTGATTGCGATTCCCTATGTGATTGATTGCTGCCTCTGATAGTGATATGCTGCCTAATATGATATGATAAACTGATCTGATACTGATTTGCCTCCTGATATGAAACTAATATGATAACCTGATATGATATGCCCCACTGATAAATGTTTTTGATGCAATGCCAATTTGATACTCTGATGCCCCCTCAGAAATAAAACATATTGATTCCTTGATTTGAAAGATTTTGATTGATTGGTCCAATATGTTTTCATTTCTGAAAAATATTGATGATATGCCATGACTCACAAATTTTCATATCCAAGATAGATAGGTCTATTGTAGTTAAGCGAAACAAGTGATTATAATAACAGGATAATGGTACCAATGAATGTGATTTGTCAATCTGATAGGATAGTAAAACTGATATGGGATAATTGATTAGTGTGAAAAATGATACAGTTGATAGGATTGATCTTGATCAGTGTGAAAACCGATATGGGATCCTGATAGGATTGATAAACTGATACTTCGCTCTCAAGACATAAAGACACGAACAAATAATGATAGGTTTGATTGCTTTGACTGACTTGATTGATTGACGTAAGATGATTCACTAATATGATTCCCTTGATTTGCAAAATAGACACATTTTCGTAAATGATATATATACAGACCTTAGCTTCTTGGATATTTAGACTTAAGTCATGAATTGACCCATCTAGAGTACATGTTATTGAGATGATTGATTATGGAGCTCCTTCAGTTTGTTGATATTATATCATGTTTTAGTTATTGATCAGGACTTGGATGTATCACTTTGATGACATTGTATCTTTGATTAAACAGACTTCATGGATCTGTGATATTATGGACACTTTTTATGATTTATGGACTTTCCTTGATTCTTGATTGAACCCCCCCCATTTGATGATTAATCAAGATTTTGATTGAATGAACCCCCTTGTCCTTGGAAAAATACTACAAACAAATGCACATGCAATTAATCTAACGTGATAATGCAATTAACCTTCCATGATAATGCAATGCAATGCAGCTAAGTGTCACTAGTTTTTAGCAAATAAATGCCTTGAGGATAAATTTTCATCATTGAGCATCTCGGGACTAGAAATTCGATACAATCACCACTGCCCACTGACATGATGATATGAATACCACTTTTTATCACTTTTGGTAACACCCTTTTGGAAACTAGTACAACCCTCACTAGTTGGATGACCAAACTATGGGAGTCTGAATACTAGTTTCAACGAATTCAATGTTGCATAAACAAACAAAGGTCAACCTTCCACCCTATATGAAAGTCCTCGATGGTTCTTTGATGACCATGTCATTAGATGAATTCACATAAGTTGTTGGATATCCCTCAAGACAGTCACTCAAAGACAAGAAAAATTTCATGTCTCCGTCATTGCCAATCTAGTTGAAATCTCATCGATGAGCTAAAAAGATGTGATAAAAATCAATGTAAGTAAAGACCATCAAAAGAAAGCTTCAAGTGTTTTGCATTGTTTCATGATTTTCAAAAAGTATTTCCAAGTATTCTGATCTTTAAAGTGTTGTCAATTTTTAATCCTGAATAATAAAGTCAATGAAGGCTCATGGATCAAGTTATGGTAATCAAATTCTTGGTTAGTGAACAATGATATCCATCAAAGGTTCACGAAAATCTCTCTTCTAAAATTATGATCTCTCTCTCTGATATGATTGAATGTTGTACTATTGAATCCTTTTGAAGTTAATGCCTTGCTTCATGTGAATTCATGCTTGTTTGCTGAAATCCGCTGATTAAGATCAAATGCCCTAGTTGGATAGAAAAAATGTTGGACTTGGACAAACTTCCAAAATATTAGCGAAGCTCGGTTTATGCAAGATGCAGCTCAAAGCATTTTATGCTTTCCTTTTTACCAGCTCTCAAACAAGATCACATTGGTTTGCCCCCAATGTCTAGCAAGATATAGGACATGAAAGATGGATTTTCAGGTTGATGGATTAGAGATGGAAAGGCTATGATGGAAGAAGTATGCGAATGTGACCCGTAGGACTATCTCCTCAAGAGTACCCAAGCTAAGGAAAAATGATATAGCAATATGAAGGATGTTTTTGGATAAGCCATGGAAGTCAATTGTGTAGGGCTAGATAGTGTATAGGATAATGATCTGCTACCATGAAAAGGAGTGATCCAAAAGAAGTGGACATGTCAAGAAGTTCTTCATAACAATTTTTTTTTTAAGTTCTTCATCTTGATCAAGACCAAGGGTCAATTTGGGTAAGATGTGTATAAGATAACACAATCATGATAAAGGAGTGATGGAGGCTATGATGGGATGTTTTGGGATTATGAAAACGCTATCAAGGAATAATGAAGGTGAATTTGGGATAAGCAAGATCATGATAGGGTAACATGGATGCAACGAGTACATAAGCTGATGGAAAGGATAACGAATGTCAAGATACTTGATGCTCATGGATATGTTCAACCTTGCCAAGATGAAAAGTGAGAAAGGAAATATGGATGTAAGTGAGATAAATGATAGAAAGATGAAGGATAGAATGGATGAAACTTTGCCCCCAAGTGTAGAGTGCAAGAAGGAAAAATTACGCATGATGCCTGTTTGCCAGGTTTTCATCATGGTACTTGTCTAAGGTGCCACAAGAAGTGGTTTTTACCATAAGATAGATTTATTTCTCTTTACTTTTGCTACCAAGGTGCTTATTGCTAGGTTTTCACCAAGGCACTTTTTCTCTTTTTTCATTTTTTTCTTTGTTTTTTTTTTGTATTTTTTGATATTTTCCCAACATCGGAATCTTTGGACAATGCTCCTCTGAAAGATATGCTGTAATAAACCATGGGTATGACTATGATGCTCAAAGATATTGATAAGAGGGATGGAAGGATGGAAAGTATGCATTGGAAAATGAATGTGAGGATAAGAAGAAGGTATGTTGTAGATGGGAATGTTGGCAAGATCAACTTTGACACACACTTTGAAGAGTGGTGGAATGATGGAGGAATGATAGATGAAGGAGGTAAGGGTCCTTTTGAGGTAGTGGATTTTTGGATATGAGAACCCAAATTAGACTTGGAAAGTGGAGGATGTTTGGAAGGAGATGGAATGGAAGCCTTTGGAAGCTTGAATGTCAATTTTGATTCTTCTTTTGTGTTCAAGTCCTTCAAAAGTGACTTGGGAATCCACATATTCTTTGATTTTTCTTCCTTTTGTGATGCTTTTGAATGCACTTCTTCAATGAGGGATTTAGGAACCCACATTTTATTTTTTTCTTTTTTCTTTGTGGACCTTTGCGGCCTTTTGGATATTTCATTTTTCTTTTCATTCACATGTCGATTAGATGGGACATTGTGATTTTTATGCACATATGGATTCTTGGATTTATGATTTTTATGTTGTACATCAAAATTGCTTCCAAAAGACTTAGGAATTGTGGATGAATAGGAATAATATGAAGGGTTCATATGGATCGGTGTTTGGACATTCTTCAAGTATGTGTGCCTTCGTTGATCTTGATACATGGTAGGGTAAGTGAATGGATAACTAGGGATGATAGGAATAGATGATGGAGGAATATATGGACCCAATATGGATGGAAGGAATGAAGAATTTTGTTTTGGGACATAGGAACCCAAAATGGACTTAGAGGATAGTGGAGGTATGTGGTTGCGTTTGAATGGAGGAATATAAGGTGTGAAAGGGATATCAATATCTTTGGAAGGAACTGCATTGCCAAGATTCTTATCTTTAGGATTTATCTTTATACCAATAGGCTCATGAATAGCTTTGATAGGAACACATTTGATAGGATCAACTAAAGCTTGAGTGGATTTATTATCATGCAAGGGATTTGGAAGAATGATGTTTTCTTGAGGTGAACATGGAGGAATATGAAAAGGAAATGATGGGATGCTTTGATCTTGACAAGGATCTTCGAATGGTATAGAGATGGTATTTTGCTCTTGATTTTCAATATGCTCATTGGAAGTTGTGGAAGGGATATCTTGATCTTTCTTGGGAAGTGGAGAAGATGTGGAACTTGGAAGGGTACTTTGTTCTTGGAATGGAAGGATATCATCTTGGAAGACATGAAAGGATGCAAGGGGATGATCACAAGGTTCGAGGGATATGGGAACTTCATCAAATATGGGAGGGGATTGTATATAATCTTGATCTTGATCTTTATCACTATTTATCTCTTTTCTCTTTGGATTATCTTCTTGACATGGAGCCACTTCTAAGGATAAGGTAGATGTTTGGATATGTATGGGGAATATTTGGAGGTATGATGTAGGATCCTTTTGAAGGGGTATAATAGGCATTGAAGCACATGAAGCTTTAAGGTCCAAGATCTTTGAAGCATGGAAATGATCTATTGCAATGTGTAAGTTAGCTTGGGTTTCTTTTAGAGGTAGCTCTTGAGGGTAGACATAGTTAATGGGAAAAGTGTCATCATTAGGCTCATGCTTTGATGGAGGAATTTTGGATAGTTGTGGAGCTTTGTGAGATGACTGTTAGATGAAAGGAGTACTAGCTATGGACTCACTCTTTAAAGGAGGGGTTTGGGAAGCTTTGGAAGATGGAGGTTCATGAGATGGACAAAGGATGAATGGATTACTCTTGCTATATGGAGGTTTGTGCATGATATCTTGCTTGAGAGTGGTACCTTTCTCTTCATACTCTTTATTATCTTGATCACAACTAGATTTATCATGAAATTTCCTTTGATCCAAGATAAGTTTGCTGCTCTTGAATGCTTCTTTTTGTGAGGAAGATGGAGATACGGCTGGCTCATCATCATAAAGAAAAGGACACCTTGATCTTAACAATGACTTTTTAGATGGTATCTCTTTTTGTTTTTCCTCATTCTCCCACAAGGTTGATGTGTCAAAATCATGAGGAAGCTTAACTCCTGATTGAGCTAACTTCATGAAGTATGCTTCTTTATTTCTTTCCAAAACTAATTGCATCATTTTCACAAACATGGGATCTTGGATTGCCTCTAAAACTTCATCTTCAGACACATCATCATTCTGATTCCAATGGAGATTTTGATCTTGTTTTTGATAATTATGCTCCACAATAGGGTTGATTCAGTTCTCAAATAGATTCATCATTATAAATGTTTTGTAAGGATATGATCTATTTGTTGCACTGATAAATAATATCTCCAAAAAGGGTATCCAAAAATGAAACCAATTTTTTTCTGAATCTCTTGGGAAATACTCTTTGTTTGTCCTTCTTTGTTTTTGGGCGTCATTGAACCAAGCATAGGTGTGACTAAAACTCCTGTAGGCGTGCACTGGTTTGTTGTTAGGCGGTCCTCTGTAGGTTGTTAAGAGACACTTTACTATTACCAAGTGGGTTTCTAGTTTAACCAGGCGTGTCTCAAATGTTTTTGAGCATGATTTCAGTGTGTCTATGCGTGTTTAAGAAAGTTATAGGTGTGACTAAACCTCTGATAGGCGAGTGTGTTTTTTTGCACAGGCGACACTTATCTAACCAAGGTGTAAGGTTTTTGATTTTTAAAATGTTTAAGATCAGATTTTTCAAAATTTTCTTTTTTGAAAATAAAAAACAAATGCAGCACACACATCAATGTCTCTAAAAACAATCTAATGTGTATATCCTCGAATGTTTTCACAAGTATAGCACAAGAATAGATTCCAAATAGCCTACCTAAAGTCAAATTGTCTTGTAAACATGGCTCTACAAGGTGGCTTTGCTATTTCATCCAGGTTTTAGTAAATATTCCGTTCAAAATGGATTAAAATCTCCCATCCCCCAAGTATGTTAAGGGGCTTCCCACACGCACCGAAGCACGATTTTGCGCAATTTGTGAGGACTACTAGAGGAAGTTCGAGAAATTAAAATCCTTTTGTCATGCACCCCATTAAGGATACACGTGTTTCATTTTATAGTGGGTCGGATTCCCGGGGAAAAACCAAGTGTATCCCACTTTGGGCTATCCCTCTCACTGGCCCTTTAAGGAAATCTCGGGAGGTGAGCCCACTAAGTTCTAAACATGTTCATTGAAAAGCATGAAAAGTGGATTTCTCCCAAACACTTATAATCAATTTTTGTTTTTTTTCAACCCCATGACAAAGGGGTTCTTATAATTGAAATTTTTGTTCTTTTCTTTTAATGTTTAAGCTATGTTTAGAACTTTGAATATGCCACAAGCTAAGGGAATGTGCAAGCTTGATGAGAAAAATACCTTAAACGATGCTAACAAAGGCTAGGGGCATTTTTAAATAGTAGTTTTCTTGCTTCTATCTCCAAATTTTTCCCTTACCTTAGCAAGTGCATTCCCTCCACCAACAAGTTAGTTGGCACAAACAAACAAAGTGAGGGGAAACCAAAATCAAAAGCTTGAAATACTACAATTTGATTATGCTCTTGCTTCTTTTTACTCAAATACTTTGCAAATTTTACAAACTTAGGGACTAAATTTCCAATTCAAAGAAACATATTTCAATTTGTAAGCATTTAGGACAGTAAGGTATACTCTAATAGGACGTCCTTTTTTGTTTCTTTTTTGCATGCAAAAAGGAATTTTTTTTTTGAGCACTTTTCTGTGACAGAGCATGTACCTTAGTATCTTCGTCCAATGTTGTCTCAAGAACTGCCTTAATGTGTGCTTGATTCTCCTTCTTAATCCTTTTTGTCAAGGCTCTATCTTCTTGATTGACTCTATTTTCTAGCTTCTTCACCTTCAGATGCTCATTCATTTATTGTTTAAACACCATAATAGCAAATTAGTCCTTGAGATTTATCAATTTAAACATGAAAATAAGCCAGAGACATCAGGTGACATAATCCAGCTAGTACGCGTGAGTAAACTATGTACAGGCGTAACGTTATCAGTAGCGAGCGTCATAGTTAAGGGCTCAAGCGATACCAAAAGTTACATAGGCGCGAGCAGTTTAATCAAAAGCGTGACTAGAAGATTAAATTGCGTAAAACAGTAAATTCAAAGTGACAGAATACACTATTAAGCGATAAATTTTCTTGCAAAAGCATGACTAAAATTATTGTACGCGTGAATGAAATGCTTTTATGTGTGACTGAATTGCTTGTACGCGTAAATGAAATTCTTATTTGTGTGAATGAAATTATTGTACGCATGACTGAATTGCTTACACGCGTGACTTGATTGCTTGTACGCGTGACTGAATTTCTTGTATGCGTGACTAAAACTATTAAAGGCAACACAAAATCTCAAATTAAGCGACAATAGTTTAAACATAAGTGATACTCCCTGTGTTGTAGGTGTAATTATAATCCGCAAAGGATGAAGGCTTTATCGACGGAAGCACAAGTGTCCAGCTAGTAGGCATGATTACAGAGCTTATAGGTGACAGAGATCTGACTGTAGGCGTAAGTGAATCTCTTGTAAGCATGATTTTCCCTGTTTCCTGCACAATAAACACAGAAAATGGAGAATAAAAACATGCACATGATGATGAAAAAGATAGAATGAGGCTTAGAGCCCCATAGTGGGTGCCATTTGTGTGTGTGAGTTTAACACCTTCATGAAATTAAGATCAAGTAGCAACAATTTAAGCTAAATACAAAGGAAATTTACTCTAAAATGCAACTACAATCTATAACATCTCATGGATCTCTAGAGAGAAGTGGTAAGTGAGCTCTCAGCTACAAATCCTCACTAGTGACACCTCTAAAATGAGAATAATGCTGCTATGATGCTTCTAAATGCTTATTCTATGATGAATTTATGCTTAATCTAGCTCCATTGATAACAATGCAATGATAAAATGCTAAAATGATAACTCTAAATGCTCAAATGCTTCAATTGCTCTTAGAAATGATCTCAATTGACTATAGTAACAATGCTTTTCAATTGAAATTCTAAGATTGAAATGCTCTCCAAAATGCTTCATACTTATAGTAATTTCCCAAGGGTAGGGGGTAGAGTGAGTTGATCATGGTTATGCTTGGGTAAGGTCAATTGGCTTTGCTTTGTCCATAAATGGGGGGACAAGGAGAGGACAATCATTTAAATGGTTTCAAAAGGCTGGACCATTTCAACAAAAGTGAGTGATTTGTGTCTGTTTTGTCTCCAATTTGCTTTGTTGAGGAAAATTATGATTTATTAATTAATTAAAGTAATTAAATTTAGCCATGAAGGGAAAGAGGTTCATTTTGATTTTTGCTTTCAACAACTATGTCATTAATTGAATTTAATCAATTTCATAGTGTTTTTCCCCTTTTCAAGCTTCATTTAATCCTTTAATTGAATTTTCCTTTGATTTGAATTGCCTTTGTTCCATTTATTGATTTTTCGTGCTATTTTGATGATTTGATTGCACTTTTTGATTGATTTAAGCCTTTTGCCAATTTTCCGTGTCTACATAAACAACTAAAGCAAAAGAGTTGACATCTTAAGAAGGGAGTAAAGTTAATTAACATAATTAATACTTTACTCTAACATTATATAGTTCACTGTCCCATGGAATAGGGAACACACCAGTGAGTCTAAATGTTTGATTTCATGTGATCTTGGATAGGTTGTGACTTAGGAACATTTCCTTATATTATATTTATACATTTCCACATTCATTTCCTTAGTTTTGTTAATATTACAGTCAAGAAATAGACTGGTGTTGAGGACAGTGACTAACATTGTAGGCATAGTCAACAACTAAAGGTTGAAATTCCCTAAAATGGAAGGGTGCCAGTTGATGAGGAACATGGATAAGCCTGATAAAATCTAGTGAAGGGGACACTTGAAGAACACCAGTCATGGTTGTAAGTGACCCGATGAAGGGAGGGGATATTTGATGATTGGAAGTGTCTATAGGGAAGTAGTATAAAGTGTTAGAACCAGTGTTGAGGTTGAGAGTTGCAAGAAAGGTCAACTTCTACAAAGCCCTAGGTTATTGAACAAAATAGTGAGGGTTTATCGACTGGGAGTGTTGAAGGGTGAGTATGAACAAACTAAGTTGAAATTTTTTTCCTCTTATCCTTTACCAAGCCTGTTTAGCATCGTGGAGTCCAAGAGACAAGTGGGTGGAGTTGCTTCTTTAAGCAAGGGTAATTAGGCCTAGTTGAGGAGTTAGAGGGTGAAGGAAGTGTTCATGAGTCAAATCATGAATGTCTAAGATTGAGATGAATATGATAAATTTGAAAAGGGTATTTGAAAATGTAAATACCTTGTTGGGTTGTTTGGAGAGTTTGGGAGAAATTTTCTGATTTCAAGGTTTGAAGGGCTACTAGGCAGGCCTAGAAAGGCTAAAGAAGAGTAAAGGTGAAAGTTGAGTGAATCAGAGTGAATGGGAAGTTGTAACATGGAAAATATACCATGTTGAGATGATATATGGTGTTGGGATCAAGGTGTGAAGCTTGGTTGGAGTTTTGGTATGGTGAAGGCACTAGGTGTACTAGGTGGCCTAAGATGGAGTTGGTGCTAGAAGGCATTGGAGCAAAGAAACAAGGAAGTGAACTTGAGTAATATGGTTGTGGGACTGAATTACAAAGTTAGAGAAATCTATTTGATCTTTGAATAGGACTAATTCATTGAGTTTATTCCAAGTTACTTGTTGAATCCTCGAGTTGAGTTAGTCTACTTAAGGTGATAGTGGAGGGCTTTGCATCAAGTGGTATCAGAGCACAATAAAAGATCTGGTTTGGGGTGAAGAAGATATGAGATTTTGAAGACCAGGAGTCCTTTGTTGAACCCTTAGAGTTGAATCATCCTCAAGGAGTGTTCCAAGGTGGTGACTCTATGTTGGATAGATCTTGGATTGAAGGTGAGTTCAAAGGTTGTTGATTGCAAGGGGATTTGATAGCAGGTACAATGGTCATCATGGAAGAAAATGTGGATACAAAGTGCATTCAAAGTTTCATCCATATTCAGGACACAATGCAAATGTAGGGGTAAGGTATGAAAGGTTGTTGTTTCTAGTGGTTCCATTACTAATATTGTTTCAGATGAAATGCTTGGCAAGTTGAATATAGAGAAGATAGCACATAGTACACCTTATAGAGTGTATGGAATGAATCATGATCAATGGATTGATGTTAAGGAACAAGCATACATTTCTTTCATTATTGGTTCTTATGTTGATACTATTCTATGTGATGTTATGCCCTTGAGTGATTGTCATGTAATCTTGGGTAGAGTATGGCAAGTTCATGTTAAGGCCTTGTATGATGGTAGAGAAAATACTTATGCTATTAACAAGAATGGAAAAGAATTTGTGTTGAGTTCACTACATGATGATAAGATGGCATGGGGAATGTCAATGACATGGTTGATGGGAAGAAGATAGTTCCTAAGGGGTAAGGAACATGAAGACAAAAGGAAAGTGCAGACTTGTTTGAGGAGGAATGATGGTTCTTTGGAGCAAGCAGCCATAAAGAAGGGAGATTCAAAGAATGAAGTCAAGGTATGTGGTCCATCTGAAGGACATGAGGAAAGGTTGCAACTGATAGGTTGCAAGGAGGAGAATGAATCTCATGATAGAGAGGTTCAAGGATGCAAGACAGAGGTAAAGAATGAGGTTGCTGATGAAGACAAAGAGGAAGAAAAGCTGGAGGAAAGAATGATAATGGTTGGTACTATTTTATGTACATTAAGGATTGGGAATTTTTTTTCACAAGGACAGTAAAGACTGAGAGTAAAAAGGTAGTCACCAATAGAATGGTGAAAGGAAAAGGAGAATGGAAAAATGATAATGAGAAGTTGCTAACAGGGGTAGAGGTATTTGGACATGAGGAATCTGGAGATGAAGACAACATAAGGATAAAGAGTCATGTGAAAACTATTCCAAGCATGTGTATGGGGACAACCTATACTAGTATGAAGGTATTGCTTTGGTTTTTGATACTAAGTCCAATTGTGTTGCAGGTGTATCCTAAAGTGTTACAAATTTCTAGCATGGTAGACTTCACAAGGTTGTGTCAAAGTCACCTAATGACAGGGTTGTGTTATGTCTTTTTCTTTCTAACAATTTTGTCCCTAGATCTTAAGCATCACAAGAAGAAGAAAAAAGGTGTAGAAGGAAGGTACATGGTATACACTTCCAAAAGGTATCTGAGAACATGGGAAATCAGTGTGGATAGAAAGATGCAAGCATGGATAAGCATGGCAAAGAAGAAGGTACAGTCACTGGGCATTCAAGAAAACAAGCAAGCATGGAGCATCAAGGAACTAAGTACAAGTGGGCAAGAGACATGAGAGGACATGGAGATCCAGTTGGTACAATTTGTTTTTCAGAGCATTCCAAGAGGACTCAGAACAATTTCAAAGTTGGGGAATATGGTGCAGGAGCACCAAGGTCAAAGGCAGGAGTCATGGAGAGCACCAAGATCACTGATGGATTCTTAAGAGGAGTGGAAGCCAAATGGCCTTCAAAGGTCATTAACACTTGTAATAAGACCAAGCATGGTCAAGGAATGTTATTTGGATCATGTATTGATCATATTGTAATCCAATCTTAAATGTAAGTCTTATTGGCATTATTAAGTCTAAAAGGTACCTAGGGGTCACTAGGAAGGGTTATGTATTGATCCTAGGTTAGGGGATTGGGAAGATGACCTATAAGGGTCTATAATAATGTAATAAGGTCTTTAAAGCCTTTAAATGATGTTAAAAGCACTAAGAGTGCAATAATTTTTTTTATATTAAAATTAAAGTGCAATAATTTGTAAATTGCCTATATTGGAAATATAAGCCAAACAAGGGCTTGGATGGGGCTAGTAGTAAGAGTTATATGATTAGTTTGGTTCTAAAGGTTTTCATTAAACCTTTTTAGTCTTTAGATGGGGTTTGGATGTTGTGTTGTTGAGTTGACAACTTTTGTTGTCAACTTGACAACAAATTACTTGTTTATGTTAGTAATAGTCAGTTTAGGGACAGTTAGAGAGCTGGTTAGAGGCTAGTATCGGTTTCTTGGAAGAGTAGAGGTTATTTTAGTATTGATTTCACGAGAGGAGAACAGGAGAGAGTTGATTAGAGATGAAAAGATTTGAATATGTAATGTTTTGAATCAATAAAGAATTAATTCTCTGCAATTATATAGTTCACTGTCCCATGGAACAGGGAACACACTAGTGAGTCTAAATGTTTGATTTCACATGATCTTGGATAGGTTGTAACTTAGGAACATTGCCTTATATTATATTTATATGTTTCTGCATTCATTTCCTTAGTTTTGTTAATATTACAGTCAAGAAACAGACTGATGTTGAGGACAATGACTGGCATTGTAGGCATAGTCAGCAACTAAGGGTTGAAATTCCCTCAAGTGGAAGGGTGCCAGTTGATGAGGAATAGGGATAAGCCTGATAAAATCCAGTGAAGGGGACACTTGAAGAACATCAGTCATGGCTGGAAGTGACCCGATGAAGGGAGGAGATATTTGATGATTGGAAGTGTCTATAGGGAAGTAGTATAAAGTGTTAGAACCAGTGTTGAGGTTGAGAGTTGCAGGAAAGGTCAACTTCTACAAAGTCCTAGGTTATTGAACCTGATGGAGACCTTATTTTATAGTCTCCATTAACGCACATTTCCCTATCCTTTTTTATACCATATCTATAAAATATATTATTAGCATCTCTATTTCTAAGGATGAGTTCTGAATTTATTCATTTTCTTACATATGACTACCCAAGATATGTGACATTTCCAGATGTTTTATATTAGGAATAGATAATTTTTTGAAAATCTACATTATTATTATATTCCTGATTTAGAAGCAATGAAAATTTTCAAAGAAACAATGATGTCTTTTACATAAAAGTATGGATGACTGCTTTTTAATATAATCCTCCTGGTGCAGGGTATAAATTGCAATGGTTGTGAAACGTGTGATGGCTTTTATAAACATCCTGTGCACTATTAATTCGATGCATCTAAACAGAGCTATCAGTATCCCTTTACCCAACTTGAAGACTAACAATTTTTTAAAATTAGAGTGAGCATTGGTGGAGCATGTGAAATCTGGAAGTGACCAATGTATTTTCTGGTGTATTTATGGAAAAAACATCAGACTATTTGTGCTGCATAACATTGGTTGGGCATAAGACCTGCATAATATACATAATTCAAGTCTTGGAGAAGACAATAATATACAAGACAAGAGGTGAGAAGAACAAGTTTGCAGATTTTCAATTGATGGTATTGGAGCTGTTTGAACGACAGACACAAGTCATTGTGGACTTTGGAAGAATTTTTACAAAAGAATGAGTTTTATCATCGTGCATTTGAAAAACCACCAACCAAAGTCTGGCTACCATTTACAGCGGTCTATGAAGAATCACCTACAGTAGACAAGGAACAACAATCACATCATGGTCTTACAGTTATCATCTTGTTAATTAATACCAAGGCTAAATGTGAATTAAGCATGATTTGAATGAAGTGATAAATTATTAATGAAGGCCAAAATAATAAAAATCTGGAGATAGACACAGAAGGAAGGCACGATAATGAAAAAGGGACAGAAATACAAAAATGCAACCACACATTCGTTAAACTTATTCAAGGCAATTATCTAATGACACTTTGTATTTCTCTTGCAGGTCTGGAGATATGTGCAGGGGGATGGAGATTTGTCGAGCATACAGGAGATTGACATCAATGAAGAACATTTACAATAGAAGAATTAAGGAGGCATTGCCTAAAGTACACTCACATGACAGGAATGAAGGACCATGCTCCCAAGTAAATGCTCAGTCTTCAGAAACATCTCTAAGCACTCACACCATGTCTGCATTAAGATATTCGAAAGTCCTTTTACGGGAACCATTTTATAAAAATAAAAGACAAAGTTATGTCACGTAGCAACCACGACAGGTTCAAAATGGGGGACACATCGGTTCATGAAGTGTAGCTTCCACCTGTCAATTACCATTGTGCCAGCCAAACAAAATAATAATAATAATAGTTATGTTAAGTTATAAGTAAAACAAATATGATGTATTTTTTATGAAGCAGTGCATCTTTTAAGGAAAAAAACTGCATGACTTTTCATTTTTTATAAATATAGAAAAAAAAAAATCAAACAAAGGGGACAGACACAGCCGGTTGAAAAACTGGCAGAATACTATATTTGGATATATTATTCTTGCATTGGCAAAGGGATGAAATTTTTGAACTAAGCTTGTGAATGGCAAGTTTTTGAGTAAATATATTCGAATTGCTGAGTCTGGAGTCAAATTGTATTGGGTTGATCATCCATAAGGAGTGTCCTTAATGCAATCTTGTTTCAGGCAAAATATGTAAGCGTATCTATTTTATTTGTGCGTATTAGAGTTTTTTAAATTATTATTAAGTTGTGTCCTTTATAAATATTTTATTGATTTCTATAAATATTTTAATATTCGGATAAGTGGACTGGATCATTATTGCATTTTAAACTTGATAAACATAGATATTGTGAAATACTTAATTGTTTCCATATTTATGTCTTGTTTGTCTCCGCATCACAGGAGTTAAAATACATCCTAGACTAGTTTAAAATAGCGTTCATATAATTGATCCGTCACGTTTGGATTATTAGTCTATTTATAGTTTTAAGTTCATTAAAGTTTTATAAAGTTGTATGTTTCAGCTTATAGTATTGACTCTGTATGCCCATTTAATTAGGCACCGGTCTTTATATTACTCTTAATTCGTAACTCATATGCTGGCAATTATTTCATCTCTCCTTTGAAGATTTAATATATTCATTTGTGGCATTAATCCATAATTATTATTTAAAACACTCTTATATTTATACAATCATTTACTTTTGTTATTACTTCATAATTTGCAAAGCTTTCTATAATTATTGCCATTTTGTAAGCTTTCATTATATATGCATTTTAACCATTCTGCTATAAGCATCTTGGGCTTAAGTATTTTGTTCAGGATCAGGTGCACCCGCCTTGGCCCTGTAGATCCAGAAGTGCAGGGAACTCAGATTATACTGTTCAGTTCTGTCAAGTTGGCCATAGCCGGTTGGATATCCCAGCATCGAGTTGGCAAGACTCGTAGGATTCCAATCTATGGTTTTGGGAACCAACATAACCAAATAGTGAGGGTTTATCAAATGGGAGTGTTGAAGGGTGAGTATGAACAAACTAAGTTGAAAATTTTTGTCCTCTTATCCTTTACCAAGACTGTTTAGGGTCGTGGAGTCTAGGAGACAAGTGGGTGTAGGAGTTTCCTCTTTAAGCAAGCGTAATTAGGCCTAGTTGAGGAGTTAGAGTGTGAAGGAAATGTTCACCAATAAAATCATGAATGTATGAGATTGAGATGAATTTGATAAATTTAAAAAGGGTATTTGAAAATGTAAATACCTTGTTGGGTTGTTTGGAGAGTTTGGGAGAAATTTGCTGATTTCAGGGTTTGAAGGGCTACTAGGCAGGCCTAGAAAGGCTAAAGAAGTGTAAGGGTGAAAGTTGAGTGAATTAGAGTGAATGAGAAGTTGTAACATGGAAAATATACCATGTTGAGATGATATATGGTGTTGGGATCAAGGTGTGAAGCCTGGTTGGAGTTTTGGTATGGTGGAGGCACTAGGTGCACTAGGTGGCCTAAGATGGAGTTGGTGCTAGAAGGCATTGGAGCAAAGAAACAAGGAAGTGAACTTGAGTAATATGGTTGTGGGAGTGACTTAAAAATTTAGAGATCTCTATTTGATCTTTGAGTAGGACTAATTCCTTGAGTTGATTCCAAGTTACTTGTTGAATCCTCGAGTTGAGTTAGTCTACTTAAGGTGATAGTGGAGGGCTCTGCATCACTATTGAAACCCTTACCAAACCATCCATTCTGAGTTAGGGAATAGTATGAAGGCTTGAGACCCCAAGACCCATAAAATCCTTGAGGACATGCCCTAGGTATCAAGAATCCATAATTAGGTTGGTGAGATCTTTGGCAAGCTTTTGGTAGAAGTCCTATAAATTCGGACAAGGAGGCCTAATTGGGGCTCTAGGGCTACAAGGCCAATACAGTGACTTTGGTGAAATCGTTAATAAGGCAAGTGGAAGATCTTGATAAAATAGATCAAGAAGTGCAATAAACATATATTTAGCCTACCTCCACACCCTTGCAAGAGTCATCAACTTGCTAAGGAGGTAAGAAGCAATTTTCTTTGAGAAGTGACCATGAAGGGAAATACCTTGAAACAATGAGGTGATTACTTAGGAGCTGGAGTGAAGCATGGAAGGAGAGAGGGACCTAGATGGAGTCCTTAGAGTGATAAGGTGAAGCCTTGTGAAGTCTTCATTAAGCCATTGGAGACTTGGTGAGTTAGGAATATTGGTGATCCTAACCAAGTGGCAAGATCAAACTACTAAGTTCCTATAGTGATCACATTTGTCTGATACTGTACTCTTCCATTTTCTCCAATACACCACTTTGTCTATCTCACCAAAAAATTAAGTAGATTTCATACCTTTTCTCCATAACACTTTTAGGGTTCCGATCATCAACCCTAGTCACCATCAGAAAATTTTTCTTTAACCATAACAAGTTTTACTTTCACCACCTTATTTAATTCTTGCATCTTTGTTTTCATTCCCAAGAAAACAAACTTATTTCTTATTTGCTCTAACTCCACCTAGGAATCATACAAAATCAAGGTTGCGATCTTAATAAGTATAATGAAATGGTTCCTTGCTGACCATACTTTACTTTGTAAGTCTCTATATTCACTGCATCTACAAAACTCATTACCGCTCACCGATCTGTCCAAGTCAGTCTAATAAATAGTGAACTTTATTGCTGACCAGTTGAAACATAACCAAACTAGCTACCTGTCTGCCATACTGAGTTTCAGTCACAAACTTGTTTTCACCTGTTTCTAATACACTTATCTCTTCAACCGCTCTGTATAATTTATCAATTTCCTTTATTGGTTCCAATGTCTTACTTGGATCAATTCACTAATTTGTACTTAGTCAACTTCATGGTTTACCTGTCTTACTTTTTGTTTACCAATTTAACTAACATCCTATACTTTGCAATATTCATTGTACTTATTTATCTTATGACTTCAAAAATGTTCTTGTGACATCAAAAATATTCTTATGACATCAAATGACTGTGATTCACCATCTATTTGATTTCTTCATCCGATTAATTATTTTCTGCTCAAAGTACTCAACCAAGTGCACAACCGGTTGACTGATTGATTTCCATCAATGAAAACCAACATCAAATATGCACTAGGTGCTCTCACCGACTACAATGCTAGAACATTCTCCCCTTTTGGCATTGATGGAATAACTCAAAATTCTAAATAATATGCAAATGTATTAGCTCCCTTAACTGTACTAGGTCTCTTATGTATATACTGACTCCTCATGACACTATAATATTATCTCCCTTTTTATATACTATCATATTATCTCCTCCTTTGACAACAATTCCAAAGGCATATAAGCACCTTGCACATACACCAAAATTTGCATCTCATAATATACTTACAGTTTTGCAAAAATGTCCTTGTAGATTGATTTTGCAGAAGCAATAGATTGCTGCCAAGACTCCTTTAGTATCTCTAAGGCTATAATCTATCCATTTAGTCCAGATGCCAATTCATCCATACTATTTAAGATACTCATATTAGGGGTTGCTATGAGTTCTTCTACCTCTTTGATGCTCAACAACAATAGTATGTCCATAGTGGGTGAGAAGAATGATTGTAACTCTAATAGAGTCATTTCCCATTTGTCTTCCTCTACTTGCAATTGTCTTATCATCCATAGGTAAGATCTTTTACCTTCAAGCTATATGATGACACTAAACTAGTTGTAGGATCTAGAGTAGTTGTTAGGTTCATCAATTCATGTTCCCCTTTATCTCTCTTGTCCTTTATCTCGCAACTCCTTAATATACTCACTCATTTGATAAATAACAGGTCTATCTATTTTCCAAGTTACTTGACCTTTATTGGGAAATAAACTTTGCACATAGAAGAATAGACATACTAGGAGTGTGCCATACTTCAGTGATTTCTTTTTGTCCTTTTGAATTCTTTGCAGATTTGAAAACAGTTGATTTCACACCATATCAGGTAGGTCATATTTTGTCCCTTCCTTCACAATTCTATTTGCAGCATGAATTGCACCGCTTGGTATATTGTTCAATCTGCTAGATTGATACACTTTGTAGCCTATTATCATTAATGCAAATTTGACCTCTAGGTCTTCAATGTAAACTACTATCATCACTCTATGATCTTGTTTTGATTTTTTCAATTGCATCACTTCCCGGGTTGGAACTTGCCTTAATGTACAAGGTTCCCCATTGGTCATGAATCCTACGACCATATGGATCATTTCCTTCATGATTTTAACAGGTCTATCCAACCAAATGAATTGGTCATAGAATCTTCTCAAAACATATCATACCCATTCCATGTTGAACTCCATTGACATATGCACATAATGCATTAAACCCTTGATTTCCAAGTATTTTAATTCATTCTTTAGTACTCCATCGACACACATGTTGTTGTATTCCTTCATAATTTGATCATTTCCCAGCTCCTCAATCTTGCAATGGATATAAGTCCCGATGTCTTGTATAAATAAAAACACTTGCAAAGGGATGGAGGATAGTACTCCAACTTTATCAACCTCAGCAAATTTCATTAGATGTAACTTGTACTTTGGTTGCACTTTCTCAACAATGTCAATCAATTTGGGATTTGCTACATTGCTAGCCATGATGAATAACATGACCATACTAGATATTTTCTTGTCACAGTTAATCTCACACTGCTCTATTCAACTGACAGCTAGGGTTCCTTCAAACTCTCAGTTTGATCTCAAATCTCAACTACTCCAGCTCAGATTGCACTTAGTGTTTGCTCTAAAATTTTCTCAAAAGATCTCAAGTAATTTCACCAAATCACAAAGTGTCAACTGACTTTACTTTTTGCAATTTTATTGTAACAAAGAGTTCTAACAACTATAATCTAGTGCAATAAATGCTCTTAACCTATTAACCTTACATATTCCCTATACTACTTGATACTTGAACTTAACTTGTACTTGCAAACATATTGATCTTTGTATACCTATCATCATAACTTATCGAAATCATAATACTAGTGTACTGTAATATATCTCAAAATGTTGATATATCTTACCACACATATTCATAAGCAGACGGGTTTATTGGTTTTACAATGAAGTGATCCTCCTAAGAAAGTAGTCTTCTTAGTTTGAAGTATGATCTTTTTTACTAGAGGATGATGTCTCTTCCACAACCTTTTCTTCTTGTGGTTTTTCTCCTTCTATTCTCCAGATCTTCTTGATCACATTCTTCATTTCTTCAGGATCAATAATCTTTTTACCTTTCCTATCTTCATTTCTTGGTGATTGGTTCCTGTACCTACAATCTCTTGCTAGATGTCCAATATTGTGAAAATGAAAACATGCCATACCCATTGTCCTCTAGGATCTAGCATTATCTCTAGGGTTCTTTAATCAAAAGTTCACAAACATGTGTCCACAGTTCCCACAAATAGTGCAAGTGACATTCATGTTTCCTTCTCTTCTTAGAACGCTCACCAATTTTTTAGGAACTCTTGATGATGGCACTCTTGATCTGCAATGTTCTGCCTCGTGCCCAAAATTGTTGCATGTGTTACAGTATACTTTGAAACTTCCTTCAAATGATCTACTACTTGGTTTTGATCAACATTCATAAGCTTGATGATCAAACTTTCCACAGTAATAGAAATAATTATTAAATAAATCAGATTTTCTTACCAGATTACTTCTATAGATATTAGCTGTATGACTAATCTTTCCACATTTGTAACAAGTGGGTCTATGATGTTTCTTACCTAGATTGTTTGTTTATACTTTTGGATCTTCCTGTGGCTTTTCAAATTTAGGATTTGATGACTCACTAAATTCAAATATTCCTTGTCCCATGTAACCTAGACCGGTTAGGTCATTGGGTCTCCTTTGTCTTTTCAATTGTTCCTCAATCTTTTGCATTCCTTCACTGCCTTGGTTCATCTTCTCATTTTCTTCTTTCTCAGTCTTCAATTCCTTCTTTAGTTTCTCATTTTATTCTCTAAGGATCTGCTGATTCTCCTAAGATATTCTAGAGAGTTGTTCCTCCTTTCCTTTTAGTGCATCCTCAACAGGTTTCTTGGCTTGTAGAGAAAATTTCCTTGCATCTTCAACTTTCCTTTTTCCTTCAAGATCTTCACACATCCTTATGGATTGAATTTCTTATTCTTTTCTCATCTTGGTTACTTCTTCAGTCAAGATCTTGTTCCATTCCATCAAATTTGTTATTGCTGCTTCAACTTCCTTAGAGTTAGCACTTCCTTTAGATAGTTCATTAATGTTGTCCAGACTTACTCTTAGTTGTTCAAACAATTATTTTCTTTTTTCTAAAGATTCATTTAGCCTATTCTTCAACCCTACAATCATCTCATTGGCTACTACCAACTATCTTTCATACCTATAGCTTTCCATCTCCTCGGATCTACTCCCCAAGTTGTCAAAATTTTCTTCTAGAGAGTCACCTCTTTGATACCAATTGTTGGAAACAATAGGTACTGAGAGAGGAAGGGGGGGGGGGGTGAATCAAAACTGATAAAACTTTCAATCTTTTACTGATACCCTTAAACAACAACAAAAGAAACTCCCATACTATAAAGCATATAATTGAAACTTTTATGTAAAAGTGTATTAAACCAAATAACAATACATGAACACACATAACATACTTATTTTATCTTGGAAACACTTGGTTAGAGGGAAAAAACCATGGTGGAATTAATACCCACAAATCTTCTCATTGCAGTTATGAAGTTTTCCTTGTTAAACGATTACAATGTCTCTTCTAGAGACTCACCCTATTAGAAGTGATTAATACATTGTTAGGAGTATTGAAAGACCTATTACAGTCTACCTTGTTAGAGCAGTTTTACAACTCTTTCAAGAGTGCACTTGATTAAGGGATTTACAAATAAGTCTTGCTAAGAACTACCTTGTTAAAGGATTTACAAACTTGCTGTGACAGCTAAGAAACACC
Organism: Chamaecyparis obtusa; assembly: GCA_027943335.1. Lineage (NCBI taxonomy): Eukaryota > Viridiplantae > Streptophyta > Pinopsida > Cupressales > Cupressaceae > Chamaecyparis > Chamaecyparis obtusa. Next base: position 1,323,212 of record BSBK01002802.1, read on the forward strand.
AAGATTAATGACTTGTATAATAGCACATCCTTTTTGAATTAGTTCCTTTAAGCTCATACAATACTTTGTATTGACCTTCTATGACTTCTCCATTGAATCACTCGATCGCATCTTTAGATCTATCTGATACTCTACTCTTCTATTTTCTCCAACACACCGCTTTGTCTATCTCACCAAAACATTAAATAGACTTCATACATTTGCTTCATTACACATTTAGGGTTCCGATCATCAACCCTAATCACCATCAGAAAACTTTTCTTCAACCATAACACATTTTACTTTCACCACCTTATTTAATTCTTGCATATTTGTTTTCATTCCCATGAAAATAAACTTATTTCTTATTTACTCTAACTCCACCTAGGAATCATACACAATCAAGGTTGTGATCCCAATAAATGTAATGTAATGATTCCTTGTTGACCATACTTTACTTTCTCAGTGCCTAGATTCACTACATCTACAAATCTCATTACCGCTCACTGATCTGTCCAAGTTGGCTTGATAAACTATGAACTGCTGACCGGTTGAAACATAACCAAATTAGCTACTTGTCCACCATACTGAGTTGTAATAAAAAACTTGTGCTCACCTATTTACAATACACTTATCTCTTCATTCTCTCTGTACAATTCGTCAATTTCCTTTACCAGCTCCAATGTCTTACTTTATTCAATTCACCGATTTGTACTTAGTCAATCTCCTGGTTTACCTGTCTTACTTTCTGTTTACTAGTTTGACTAACATCCTCTACTTTGCAATATTCTTTGTACCTATTTATCTTATAACTTCAAAACTATTCTTATGACATCAAAAATATTCTTATGACATCAAATGATCGTGATTCACCATCTATTTGATTTCTTCATCCAATTAACTATTTTCTACTCAAAGTACTCAACCAAGTGCACAACGTGTTGACTACTTGATTTCCATCAATGAAAACCAACACCAAATGTGCACTAGGTTCTCACACCGACTACAATGCCATCATGTTATACTGTACAAATATATTTAAAAATAAGCTTTTATAAGTTTTTATTTTCATTTCAACAAACATTTTAAAAAATAAAACTTCATAGATTTTATCCTTATTGTAAAATACGTATAAAAAAGATTTAAATGTGTTCTGAATTTGTTAGTTAAAGATAAATTTTTCTATCATTATTTGAATGCATAAGAAACTTGAATATACATATTTATAGATTTTGTCCTCTTATTGAAAAAAATGTCAAGGAGTGGGAAATACTCCAAGCCATTGAGAACTTGAGTCGAGGTCTTCATAGGCATCTCTGGTGGGTTCTCAAGCCACCAAGAATGAAATTCTAGCAAGTTTGTCGACTTCGGACTTCCATTAGGTAGATAATGAAGATGTCCATGTCTGTGTGGATCTATCTTTGAATTCTAATATATGTTCCTATGCAAGAAAACAAGATGCCCTTCTTTTTCGAGAGTCCACTTGTACAATATTTTGGGAGTCCTCAACCAAGCTGCATTCCTCTCGCACACCTTTTCTCTTCCAATATTTATCTTCCCACCTTTTCTCCCTTAGCATTTGTATCCATTGAAATCATCTACATTTCTCCAAGAGTGTCTAATTTTAACCATAATGTTCTTACCTTGATTAAGCACCCACAGGAAATGTATGTGGCACATACAAGACATTCAATTATCCATCTTCACAAAATCACATTCCAATATGATAAGTGGAATTTATGCCTCTACTTCAACAATAGAAGCACATATATCAAAGACCTCTCACACTACTCAAAATTTCCTCATAAGATGCTTCTTCAAGGAGAAGATATGCTTGATAATCTCTAGGATGAATCTATCCTTCCTCCCTCAATTAGTTTATCTATTCCCCAATGAGTGCATTCAAAAACCAAGTTTTATCCCCCCTTAGGTCAGCTAGATTGGAATGGTATATCAAAATTGATTCACAAACTAAATAGCCTAGTAGATGAGGCTATAGGTTCAACTAGATCTCTTAGTTTGGAGCACTCTCTTGCTCATGCTCAATCTCCTATGCAATATCTTCCTTTAACCATAGAAGAGATACAACAATTTGGATCAAGGGAACCCCTCTTCATGCGCTCTCAAATCTAGAAGATCCTCTTCTAATTGCTATCCTCCAAATGCTCATTGCAAATTCTATCTTTTGCACTCTTAAAAAAGAAGAAGGTGAAAGCCCATCAAAGAAAAAAGAACAAAGGAAGAAATCAAATCAAGAATCCAAACTACCCTAGGTGACAACCTTAGTTCATAGAGAGCCCGATGCTATCCATGAAAGATACAAAAATCATAACTTGGAATGTTAGAGGCCTCAATGCCCCTAGCAAAAAATGCCTCATCATATCCCAGATTGAGGCTAATGGTGCAAACATTATTCTGCTTTAAAAAAATGCACAGAGAAATATAACCAACCCTTTGCAAAATAGAAAAAAATGGAAATACATTGCTTCACCATCTATTGGGGCATTAAAAGGTCTAGCTATCTTGTGGAAGAATAGATTTATAAAGATTCATGAAGTGACAAGTAAGGAAAACTAGATTGAGATTCAATTTATGTATTTTAACACATTCTTCCATTTGTTCAATGTGTATGGACCTAATTCAACAATTGGGAAGAAAAACCTCTTGGAGTCCCTGTATGTGGCATGTGTAAACATCCCAAATGAGCCAATCATCTTTGGAGGTGACTTTAATGCTATCTTATCACTCCAAGATAAAGTGGGTGGAATTGTTCCTTCCAAAAAAATATTGGAGGACTTTAGTGATTTAGTCTAACAATGGTCTTAAGGACTGTGTCCCATCAAATGGGAAATTCACATGGTCGAATAGAAGGAAAAGATCCTTTCATATTGCAGAGAGATTAGATAGATTTCTCATCAATGTGTCGTATAACTCTCTTCATGGCTACAATAAATCAAAAATTTTTCCTATTTTTGGAGTAGAACACTTTCCATTACAAGTCAATTTATCCTTTGGAATGGCTCAGCAAAAACACCAGTCACCATTCAATTTTGAAAAAAAATTAGTTTTAAAGATCTGTCCTTTCTACACTTGAAGTTTTGGTGGAAAAATTACCCTTTCATACAGGGCTCAAGAATGTACCAAATCCGCAAAAAAATTTAGAATTTGAAATCACACATCAAAGCATGGAATACTCATTGATTTAGCTAGTGTTATCCTAATCGAGAATGAAAAAATCCAACTTGAGGCTGTCTATTTTTTCTCAAATCTCTTTGCATCCCCTCAAGCGGGCATACATACTAATGTAGAAGAACTTCAAGGCCTAGTAGATAACATACATCCCTTAGTAACATATCAAGATAATTCAGAGCTACTCAAATCATTTTTCCTTGAAGAGGTGAGGTCAGCAGTATTCTCCATGACTTCTAAAAAAGATCTAGTCTTGATGGACTAACTACCTTATTCTTCCAAAAATGCTCAGAGCTCTTGGGTTCAAAGATTTGGCCAACTCTTGAAGAAGCTTAGAATGATCATATTCTCAAGAAGTTCACCATAACTTTTTTATCCCTCATTCCCAAAAAGAAATACTCTGATACCTTTGTTGATTTTAAACCAATCTCCCTTTGCAATACAACATGCAAGACATATACCAAAACTATTTTCATTAAACTTGAAAAGGTAATTCCTAAAGTTATAATAGAAGAACAAGGAGGATTTGTACCTAGACAGGAGACTTTTGAGGGTGCCTTAATTGCACATGAGGTTCTTTACATCATCAAACAACATAATATGGAGAGCAATGAAAGAGTCAGCTAGAGAGTCTTAGAGTAAGTGCTTATCAAATCTGGTTTTTCAATCAAATGGAGTAAGTGGATCATCTTGTGTGTTTCATGTGTTAATTTTTCTATCATAATTAGATGACAAACATGTGGTTTCTTCTCTCCTTCCTAAGGTATTCGACAAGCGGATCCGTTATCTCTATATCTATTTGTATTCTTGATCGAGGCCCTCAGTCAGTCCATTGTAGCTAAACATCACCTCCATTTTTGGAAGGGAACAAACATCCCACATTCAGAGGTGGAAATCACACACATCCTCTTCGTTGTTGAGACAATCCTTTTTGGGGAAGCAACTATATAAGAGGCTCAAACAATCAAATAGGTTTTGGATAAGTATGTGATATAGTAGGTAAAAAACCAATGCAGCCAAATAAAAATATTCTTCTACAAATTTCCTCCCGTTGTTTCTCAGAGACTATGTAAGTTCCTCGGTTTCAAACATGAGTAACTTCCAAGTAGATATATTGGCATTTCAGTCTTTGTGGGAAAAAACAAACGATCTTTTTGGGACAACATTAAAATTTCCTTGTGGAAAAACACTTGGCTCTCATTAGCTGGAAGACTCCTCATGATCAAAATCATCCTAGCTACCATCCCCAATTATATCATATTATTTATTCCTGTTCATATGGGGGCATTAGTTGACATAGAATCCAAACTAAAGAAATTTCTATGGAAAGGAAAAAAAGATTCTTAAGAAAAAATTCATCTCATATCTTGGGATAAAGTGTGTTCTCTGAAATCAACATGAAGAGCAGGAATACCCAATTTGGAATGCACAAGTATGGCCTTAGGTGCAAAGAGAAGGGATAGTCCAGGAGTAAGTGATTTTTTAATTCATGTTCTGAACTACAAAGCACACAATTAAATAGAGGCCATCTTTTATTCATGTTCTGAACTACAAAGGTCTGACGCAAGTCTATGATGACTTTGTGCCAATGAACATGTTCTATTCAAATAACAAGAACTTCTTTTCAGAGGCACACAAGAGCATGATTTGAGATTTGTTCACAGACCTTGTTATAATAGTGAATAAGTTCAACCCAAGGTTGCCTATGCAACTCATTAAGCATTTATATCACCTACTTTAATTTGTGTGGTTCTCATAAATCACTCCCTCTATCAACTTACTGTAAGTTTTTTCTATGGTTGAGCTCTACTTCCATATTTTGTGCAACTCTTTTTTCTTATTATTCTATAGGATATTATTTAATGTTTCATGGGTTGAGCTTTGCTCCCATATTTTGTGTAACCTTTACCTTTTTATATTTTGATTATGTATAACTTTGTGTATGTATGTTTCCCTTTACTAATATATTACACACTTAATGTGTTTATCCAAAAAAAAATTATCTTCTTATTAAATTAACTATTATATAAAACTCCAAAATTTAGAGACACAAAGAGTAATATGTATGTGAGGATCATTTTTAAAAACAAAATAATGCAAAATCATTCTATGCTTCAACCAAAAATTACTATTTTCCCACTTTAATGCCAAAATTATTATCCTCTATACTTACATTTCTTCTAATTTATACTTTCCATTATTTATAGGTAAATATCGATGTTATTGAAATAAATAGATATATTTTTTAAATTCTTTTTATTATTTTTCTAATTAATCTTAAAGATATAATTTCACAAATTTTATCTTTGTTTTAAATTATATAAGAGAGATTTAAATGTATTCTATTTTATTATATCACATTTATTATAATTTATACAATCTTTGTTATTTAAAAATAAATGTTTATGGTATTGTTTGATTGCACTGAAAACTTGAAAATAGACATCCATAAATTATATTAGATTACATGTATAAAACTTTTTCTAAGCTAAATCATGTGTTCAAAATATAACTCTACAAATACTTTGTTCTAAGTGACATGTATTAAGATTTTTTTTCCCAAACATATTAGTACAAGAGTCTCCATAATCTTCAATATGAATTTATATAAATTCATGTGAACTTGTAGGAAATCAACTTGCAAAATTTTGGTGGCTAATTCAATTTTTTTTTTTGGAAATTCATGTTGTAATTTGACTTTAAAAATTTTTTTAACTACTTTTTATAAGAATTAGCTAGATAAATGGTATTTTTTAATACTTAAATATTTTTTTTAATGAGATTCCAATATTCTATAAAACTTTAAATTTGTTCTAAAATCAATTGGGTGTAGGAAATTTGAAGCAAATCAAAAAATTAATACTCAAAAGGATTCAATCCATTAGCAATTGGAATTCTTACAATTGAGCCCCCCTCAAAAAAAAAACTAACTACAAACTAACTTTATAGAGAAGAGCAAGTGAATTGGAAATGATTCAATTGGGAAGTTAAAATGAATAAGGAAATAAAGTACTCATTTTGAAGAATTTGAGAAAACTTTGAAAGGAAACATGTTATTTTTATAGTGCTCTTTTCATTCAGGAGATCCTCATATTTCTAGAAGAAAAATGGGATGTGTCATGAAAGGCACCGCACTTTCCTATTTTTTTTGACTTCTCTAAAATATTCCAAACTACCCTAAGGTTGTCTTTAGCGTTGAAGTGAGTGTTGGCTTGAAAACTAATTTTAAAAAATTCTATATATTTTTCTCCTCTACAATCTTATCTTATTTTCTCATTTTGATGAAGGCCACATTCCTAGAATAGATACAATATAAGATATTTATATTATAATATAATAGTTAAGATTATATTTTAATAGGTAATATTGTTTGCTTACTTTCAATGGTTGTTATATAGTTTAAGTAAATCAATGATGTTTGTTGAAATAATCTATTTTGTATAAACATCACTAAATCATATATATGTGAACCAATGACAAAAATAATGTATCATGTAATTGATTTAGTTCAAAAATAAATTTCAAATACGTGTCTACAAATTTTATCCTTAACAATATATATAAAAGAAAATCAAATTTGTTCTAACTTATATTACACAATATTTAAAAATAAATATCCATGACATTGTTATATTGTACAAATAAATTTGAAGATATACTTTTTAAATCTTTTATTTGACAAAATTTTCATAAATTTAATCCTTATTTCAAATTAAATATAAAAACAATTTAAATGTGTTCTAACTTTGTTAATTAAAAATAACTTTTTATGTCATTATTTGATTGGATAAAAAAATCTAAATATAAATATCTGTAAATTTTATCTTTTTATTAACTATTGAATGAAACTTCAAAATTTAGAGATACACATAGTGATATGAAGACGAGAAACATTTTTAAAAACAAAATAAGATGCAAATCATTCCTTGCTTCAACCAGAAGTTACAGTTTTGCCACTTTAATGCAAAATCATTATCCTCTTTTACGTTATAAGAGGTACTCAAACTTCTTCTAATTATAACTTTCTATTATTTATAAGTAACTATCCGTGTCATTGAAATAAATAGATACATTTCAAAAAATATTTTTATTGTTCATCTAAGTAATCTTCAAGATATAATTTCACATTTATGTTATCTTTGTTTTAAATTCTATAATAGAAATTTAAATGTATTCTAATTTTTATCATATTTATTCTAATTTATATAATATTTTTTATTTAAAAACAATTATTTATGTTGTTGTTTGATTGCATTGAAAACTTGAAAAGAGATATCCATAAGTTATATTAGATTACATGTATAAATGAACCCTAAACTTTTCCGAAGCTAAACCATTTGTTGAAAATATAATTCTACATATAATTTGTTCTAAACTACATGTATTGAGTTTTTTTTCTAATTTTCTTTCCTAAACATATTATAAGAGAGTCTCCAAAATCTTTAATATGAATTTATACAAATTCATATAAAATTTTTGGAATAATAAATGGTTCCTTTATATTCCTTGTTCAATAAGATAGTCTCCAAGCTTCTCTACAATTATATTGCATTCACTTGGTGCTACTGGCTCTTCATAGATTCCCATAACAAGGGCCCTTTGTGTCTTCTTTATTGTTATTCCTCCATGCACCTGAATAACAAACACACAATTTCCATTCATCTAAATTATTTCCAATATATAAATTACATTTTCATGTCTATTCATTATATGTTAAATAACAATTTGTTACCTTCCTTCCTCGAATAACTTCCCCTGGATCACCTTGAATAAAAATATATTTAATTCCTCCCACATGGATACCAAATTCTCCCATCTCTCTAGCATCCTTGAAACCTTTCATTATCTTCACTATTTCTCCTGGAATTACCTACAAATAATATGAACCAAATTTTATATTTCTTATCAAAAAAATATCTTGTCAAAATTTTGAGTGAATAAATGTTTATATACAAATGATAAAAAATATAGCTATTTAGTTGGTAAGATGCACCAATGTATCTCAAATAGTGAAATTGTGGTGTATGAGAGGTATGGATGCATTATTGCATTGGAGGGGCAGAAATATTGAAATAATGATGTATGAAGGACACGTCACTAACACATATATGGACTAAGTATTATTAATGTAGAAAAAAACTTATGAGCTATAACTTCCTAAATTTTACCTCAAAAGCACAACTCCTAGGTACTTGTTCCTCTATGTAACTTAAGAGTGAAAACAACATGGTTTCTTAAGAAGCTTTATATTCAAAGAAAATAGTATCAATGAGAGACCAATACAAGTTCATTATGAACAAACACACTATTAATATGGAAGATCAAGAGTCACTTTTTAGAAATCTATTTTCATATAGAAACTACTTCCATATTAAAAGCTAATCATGGAAGACCAAGAGTCACAACTTAGAATTGCATTTTAGATGTCCAGGTAGAAATTCAACTTGATTCTCCATAATGAACACCCAATATTTTTAACCAATTAAACTCAACCTCTCGAACTAAATCTTTTTAATTTAAACTAAAATACATGAATAAATCTTACTCTCATTTGAGAATGGCTATCCTTCCTACGAACGATCAATACATTAAAAATAGTGAAGTTATGATATATGGGAAATATTCAAATGCATCATAAGAAATGGATAACCGTTTCTCTCTCACCTCACATATATGGATACATGAATCAAGTCTTATTAACTTAAAACAAAACATTAAAGACTAAATCTAGGAAAAAATCTAAAAATAGATGATTCAGCTTGTTTTTCCAATTTGTATCATAAGAAAGTCTAAGGCATAAAATTGTGCAGGAGGAGCTATAGCTTTTTAAACTTGCTTCTGAACCACAGATTCTAGCTGCTTGTTCCTCTTTGTAACTTAGAGAGCAAAAACAGTATGGTTTCTTAAGAAGCTTTCATATTCAAAGAAAATGGTATGAAAATCAGATTACCCTAAAAACAAATGTACTCACAGGTGGGAAGTCATGAGATCGAGCCCAGAGAAGACCATCCTGACCAACAATGGCAGCTGATGAAAGCTTTGAGCCATTGGAGAGCTCCACCATGAGCTGCTTTTCCACAAAATCTTGCCACGATGTCATTGCTTGGACTGGACCAGAAGAAGAAGAAGCAGCAGAGCTCAACATAGGCCCAGGGTTAGTGCTCATCAATTAGATATAGTGGGTAGGACAAGGTCTCCTATTATTATTACAACATTGCTTTAAACAATGCCATTTGCAGGTTGCTGCACTTCCATAGTGGGCATGAAAGAATGTTATGGCAGTGTAATAATAGTTATTGATTTGCTTTTACATTTCAAATCGACACCTTTATTTATTCTTACTTTAAGACTTTTTAGTGGGTAAATCTAGGAATAGTCCATCGTGAAGTAGAGATTAAGTTTTGTTGATGTTGATGGAACTTAAAGGCCAAGCAAAATGGGATCCACCCTTGTCAATCAAATCGTTATTCTATTTCCATATTTGAAGTATGGAGAGGATATCATATACAAATTTGTTCCCTGGTGTCTGGTGTCTTCAATCCATTATGTCAATCTAATAGCATTTCTATAATCTTGTATGTATGATTTTTTAAATTTTCTTTTAGAAAAATGTTAGTATATATAGATATCAGCATTTTTTTAATATAGTGGAATACAGCAATTTGAGTAAGCATATATTTAAATTATAAACCTCTTTCGACTAAACAATTCCATGTAGAGAGATCTTGGGGTCGAACCTGGCCCAAATACGCTTCGAAAAGTTTGAACCTTGATAGATGGCTTCTATATCACCATCATCCTCACCATTATTCTCAACCATTTAAACTATAATCCTTCGACTATTTTTCTATATTATTAAGAACAAGAGATTTTGCATGCATCATTGGAAACAGGAGTTCATGTCAATTTATTCATCACTTAGATTTTTCTCTAAGAAAACTCCATTCTAAGAATGATTAGGCATCATTGCTCTTTTAGTTTTCATCTTCACTAAAAGCAATCTGTATTATTTATTAAAACAAAACTAGAAATGGTGGAGATACGATGACTAGAAGGTAGGTGAGAAACATGTATAAACAGAATAAGCTACAACATCATTCTCTTCTTACTGTTTTGCCACTTTAGTTACTTCCTGAAGTGACACACTAACAAAAACGCAACTGTTGCATGTTGAAACTAGTTGTTACAATGTCACTTGTGTTTCTTCACTCTTTTTCCACCAACAAGAAATATATTTTACTTAGTGTTCTGTTTTGACGATTTTTTACATCATCAAGGAAATAATTTTTGTCGAGTTATTGGATTAGCTCAACAACCAGTGCATTATAGTCATTGAATCAGTTGTTTACCTGCAATTTCTGCTGATTACAACTTTTTAATTGTTTATAGGAGGTGTGGATTATTATTATAATATTATTATAATGATGAAATTTATGTATCATGTTTTGAAAGAACATTGATATGATTATAACAGTATATTGCATACTTTTGTGCTAAGTTTGGCTCATCCTTATTCATCTTCATTTATGTTTATCTACTTATGCTTCTATATATGTAGCTTTATCCTTGTCCTATTTATACCAATTCTCATCCTTATTCATCTTCATTTACATTTATCTACTTATGCTTCTATATATGTAGCTTTATCCTTGCCCTATTTATACCAATTCTCATTCATTCTCTGCATTTATCAGCTCATACTTCCACGCTTCCACATTTCTATTTATGATTCTCACATCTCACTTTTCAGATCTCACTTTCCTCATCTTTGGTCATCTACGCAACCAAAATTTTAAATTTTGAAATTGAAAAGATTGACTTTTGCCTTTTTTCATTATCATAGAAAGCTAACTTGGCAAATTTATGATTCTCAGATCTCACTTTCGTCATCCTTGATCATTTATGCACATGTTAAGGTGATCCTCATGACATAGATTTGACCCAAAATTGTAATTTTTGAAATTGAAAAGATCGATTTTTGCCTTTCTTCACAATCATAGAAAGCTAACTTGACATACATTTGTGTGACATTTCATTATATCTTATTATTTAAAGATATTTATTTGTGTAATAATTCATCATTTTTATCTTTAACAAAATCTTATGAATAAAATAAAAGAATAATTCTAGGAACACTATTGGAACCTATTTTGCATCACATACATCTATGACATATGTATGCTTAATTGTTGTCTACTAACATTTTTTTAAGACCACAATGATGGTAAAATAAGGAGCTAACAAAGGAGAACGTGAAATATTGTAATTTAGTGTTTTTCTTGAGTATTTCTAAACACCACCAATCCTTATGCACAAACAAATGTTAGAAATATAAACAAAATATATCACAATAGTCTATATTTAGAAGGGTTGATCTCACAAGTTACATGATGCTTCCACAAAGAAAAAAGTTAAAAGAAATGATTAAAAAATCCTAGTAATAGATATATGAATACCAACTAGGCGCTAAAAATTACTAAACCTACAAGAAGCGCCCACCACAAAGCATGTTTTGATATGCAATAAGGATAGAAGAAGGATAACGGACCTAAACCTACAAGGAAAGAAATATTCTCAGTACAATCAAATCAAGATATTGAATTTTGATTATTTTTTATTACATTAATTGTATAAGTAGATGACTAATGATTTTCACAGTTACATATAATAAATCAATACTAATAAGTTAAAAGAGAATTCATAAATACAATCCAAATGCTTTATTCATTATCTTTGAGAAAATATACAATCATAGAAACTATTAGTTACACATTATCAAACCAAAATTCTTTAAACAGTCTTAAAAAATACTTCGGCAAAAAAATCTCTTGACTTTTCTGGGTAACTACCTTATAAGTACTTCTAACCACTATTTTGAAGTACGCTGATTGTGAAAACAATAAACTTTATTTGATTAGAATTTTCATTTCTTTTCCCAAAACAAGATTTTTCGTTTAATTTTGATTACAGTAATTGAAATAAGTGACTTTTCTAAAAAGACAACTTAGAAATCCATAACATAAAAGAAAGAACAAAATATTAGTTTTGTTAGGTCTCCACCATGTCTTCTTCTAATCATCAAACCATTTGTTTGACAATAACTTGGTCTGTAAAGAAAAACATTCTAACAACATTCCCTTACATGCGTAACCTCAGACTAACTTTCATGGTTAATTTTTAGGCAGTTCCATCACCTGTTGTCATCACTTGAATTTGTTGAGTTTTCAATGAACCTACTTGAATGTGGGAATTTTGTATCAAATATATTTCAACCATTGCATTTTCCTCATTTGGAGTAGAAACCAAGTCTCCATGCACGCATCTTTAAGATCTCCAATTTCAGTTAAACTACACCCAGTGTTTTCATCCTTAGAAGTATTAAATTGTCGTGTCAATGATTAATTGACATCTATATCATTGGAGCATTAATTGACTAATTTACTCAGATCAATGAAATATCATCTTCTGAAATAGTATTAGTTGCTAATTGGACCTGACTATTGGTGATCATGCCACCTACATGAGAACACCCTTCATGCACTTTGAAACGTCTCTCCACATGAATTCTATGCATTTCTAAAACTTGCATTGTGCCCCGAGAGTTGAGAGTATCTTGAATCTAAAGAATAATAAAATTGTTTAGAACTATTTGAAGACTTGATTTTTGTTAAATCATGAAAATTGAAGAACACAATTCCTATAAAGGGAAATGTTTTCTTGGTAGAAATTCATGCCTTTGTAAATGCTATTGCAAATTCCAATTCTATTCCCATTACTTCTTTCGTGCTTCTCATTTTGAGGCCAAGCAATACATCATAACCTTGAAATTTATTTGAATGAAAATACTGCTTCTTTGAATGTATTTGTAGAGACATTTATGACATTCCAAGTTTATCATACTTTGTTGAAGGATGACCAATAGACATGTAGAGAAAGGCACCACTTGGAATGCTCTAGGATTTGCTTCATGTTGGTTATTGAGTAAACTTTTATGGCAACAAACATACATGCTCCTTTTTTTCTTGGTAAGGTAGACACTTTCTAACTTGCCCTTTTCCAAAGGTTTCCCACTATCAAAAACCTTTAAATTCACCTGTGTAAATGTTGATGTTGTTATCTTCTCCTATTTTCACAAATACTATATATGAGTGAGTTATATATGTAACAATAATAGGTTTCAAATGAATTTATGACATCTGATCATGTAGTTGTAAAGGCCATCTCCACATAGCATAGGCTCCTATCATTGTATTTCATGTTATTGTATCCCTTTTCATTCCTTTCTTAAACTTTCTATGAGCAAACTCAAGATAGTTATATTATAGAAGAAACAATAATAGTGGCAAAATGAATGACATCAAGAGAATATCTAATTTGAGCAACTGAGCTCAAAATAAAGCACTACTAAAGTACATGAATGGGATAAGAGATGTTGTGAGGATTAGTGACTTTATTCACTTCTTGCCACCATGACATGAAAACAAGCCTCCACTCACATATCTGAATATAAATAAATTATGAGAATAGCACACAAGAAATAATTATATGCTAAATCAAGTACTACTTTAATAATATTTTAATGGATTCCCCTTGTTTCAAGAAACACAATGTAAGGGAAAGGACTTGTCACCAAGGTTAATAAAAAGCCTTTAGATCACTTTTTTAAACCTTCATGATTTGGCTGGGATGCTATTAGCATTGCATGATTATTTTTGCGCTATTTTTTTTTTTGCTCCTTGAAGCTTGTTTTGTCATCTTGTCGGTTGTTTCATTTTTCTACAACTTTTTTGGGTTTCATTGGGCTTGAAGCTTAATCTTTCTCTTTGTCACTTATTTAAACCCCTAGTAGTTGGTTGGGGTACTATTAACAATGTATGGTTATTTCCATGCTATTTTTTGTTGACTTTTGTTGCTCCTTACAACCCTATTTTATTTACTTGCTTTCTATTTTGCTTTTTTTATAACTTTTTTGTGTACTAAACCTTTCTCTTTGTACAAGGAATTGGGACCCTTTCAAAATTCCTAATTACCCAATAAAAAACATTTACTTTTACTTGAACATTGACGAGATCCTTGTGAATGTTCTAGTGAGTTTATGCTCATTTGGATCAACTAGGAATTGAACCTAGGACCTTCCATTTTCTATTGGACTTCTCTACCAACTGATCTGTTGGTTCTTCTTATCCAACCCATCATTGGTCTTGGTGTCTCTTATTTACAACATCCTCACTTAAGTCATAGTGCTTGTGCTAAATGGTTTTGATACCACTTGTTGAGATGTTTCTCATTCGAACCTACTAATAGTTGATCCTAGGACCTTCCATTTACTACTAGAGTTCTCTACCAACTAAGGTGTTGTCTCCTCTTGACTAGCCGATCATCATGTGTGGCTTATTTTAAACATGTTTCACTAGAAATTATCAACCAAATAACTTCACATATATAATCAAAATCATATTTGTGCAATAACCCATTGAGATATTTCATTTTCTTCAAATATTTGTCCAACATATCCATATATTTAAGGAGGATGTTGTATCTCTATCATTCACAAAAATGTTGAAAACCTTTCTAAATCATTAAATATTACATAATAACATGATTGCAACTTTTTTTTGAAGCTCTCATTATGGTGTAGGCTGTTGGGCTTCTTGGAAAAGTTTGTGATGTTGGAGGTTAGAATTATAAAGTGTGTTTTCTTGAAATCCCTTTTTAAAGACCCATTTATTGCATCTAACACTATTGAAGTCCATGAAACTACACTTCTTTATTCTATCCAAAGGTCACACACAACATATATACTTCACCATTTTGCAAATATTTCCTGCAATCATCATGGTCCAAGTTAAGAGGATGACCCCACAATAGTGGGTTACACTTTTTTAGAGATGCTGATTTTTGCTAAAATAACACATTTTTAATAAAATATGATTATTTAAGCCTTGAAAGGTTCCATTTAAAGGAATTAATTACAAATGGTTAGCTCAAAGCCTCTTAGATAGAAAAAGAATTAATATAACATCTATACTCCTCATTCATACCTACAATGGAGTCTCCTTTGCACCTATTAAAATGCTGACAAAAAATCACTTTGACTTTATCTTTTGGGAGATGAAATGAATCCATTTGAAAAACCTATCTATGTAGTAAGGTACTACTGAGAAAAATCTTTGCAATGATTATAATGTTAATATATATTAAGTTCATTATGACTTTGTATTTTTAGTTTTACTAAACATAGATATTTCACCATATGTCTACCTATATGTTTAACACTTATGGAAAAATAGTAAATGAGAGAAAAAAAAATTCTAAAAAAATATCTATGCCCTAGGTATTTAAGTTCTCTTTCTATAAAAAAAATAAAAAATGAAATTGGACAAATACACGACAAGTTATAAGCTATGTAGTCAAGGTATGTCAAAATTACGGTTTAGTCAACTTCAAACGTTAATAAAATATGAAATAATCATGATAATGTCATCAAACCAATTACATGCCCTCCATATGGATGTTACAAAAATAATTTCGAAAGAATCACATTGATATCTATTTTAGAAAACAAAGTTATGCTATATGAAAATAATGTAACTCTATGCAAATGATGTTTTCACTAATATACAAGTTTTTGTGGGAGAAAGAAAAACCATTCAAATCAATTAAAAAAATAAAATAAAATATATATTTAGAATCTAGATAGAAAATCCTAAAAGACTCTAATTTACTTCATCTTCTAATTTCAAACGGTTTAACAACAATATGCATCCGTATCTAATTTTTTTTTTCAAAATGTAGAGTTTAGTGTCCGTTCAGGCAAATAAGTGTAACCCACTATTGTGGGTTCACCCAAGAACATTCCTTTGGGGTATTCCATTGAATAGTTCATGCATCTTCTACACTTCCATATTTTGCATACATACAAGAACACATATCTTCTAGCTCTTTCATTACAAACCATTCTAAACAAAAAGAGGGGTAAAATTTATTCAACACAAAGAGAATTACAAATCAAGAAGGGAAAACCAACCAGAAGAGAGAAGATCACTAGACACAACCTTGTCTTTATCCACTAATTGATCCAACATGTGAGGCAATTCTAAAAATAATTGTAGTCTATCCATAATATTCCAACCTTTCATTTGATCAGAAACCCATTTGGCTAGATAATCTTCCATTCCACTCTACTCTCGAGGAATGTGAATAAAAGTAATAGAATCCAGAGTTATACAACCCTTGAATCTATCTAGTAACCACAAATAAGTTCTAACTAGCATCATCTAGTTGTTTCTCATTCAACAAAGTAAAACCACTTGAGAATTAGATTCATAATTAATCCTTTTCTAGCCAAGAACACAACTCCGCTTCACATTATACAAAGTGTTGAGATCCTCCATATAATTATTCATATGAAGTCCCTTAAATAAATTGAAAAAATAAACTGAACATCTCTAGAGTTGTCATGCCCTAGTTCACCAATGCCAGCATGCCCAAGATTTATCCAAAAAGAACTATCAGTGTTAATTTTAAAAACTCCTTGAGGAGGAGGGATCCAACGACCCTCCCAACTTATCTTCCACAAAGGATGTCTGCGCCTATTCCTCACGACCTAGCTACCACACACCCTAAGAGAAGAACCATCTCCTTGAAGAGGAAAATTGAATCAATTGTAGATATCAAAATCTCCAGGATCCACACCTCCAACAAAGTCACACTTTGCCAAGATAGTCTCTTGAAGAGAATGAATAATTTTTCACCACAAGTGTTGAACAACCACCCTAGAATCATGAAAAATCCTATAATTCCTCTCCAACCAAACACACTAGATAATGAAAGCGGGTCCAAGAACCCAGATAACTTGAAGAAAATAAGTTTTTATTAGAGGCTTACCCGAGCGGGCCCAAAACTCAACCAAAGAGGAGACATACAACATGATTGATTACAAACTCCCCATCATAAGTGCAAAACATAAATAATTATTTGTATGAAGTCCCTTATAAATTGAAAAAATAAACTGAACATCTCTAGAGTTATCATGCCTTACTTCACCAATGCCAAAATGCCCAAGATTTCTCCAAAAAGAACTATCAGTATTAATTTTCAAAACTCCTTGAGGAGGAGGGATCCAAAGACCCTCCCAATTTATTTTCCACAAAGGATGTCTGTACCTATTCCTCACAACCTAGCTACGACACACCCTAAGAGAAGAACCATCTCCCCGAAGACGAAAATTGAACTAATTGTAGATATCAATATCTCCAGGATCCACACCTCCAGCAAAGTCACACTTTTCCAAGATAGTCTCTCGAAGAGAATGAATAATTTTTCACCACAAGTGTTGAACAACCATCCTAGAATCATGAAAAATATTACAATTTCTCTCCAACTAAATACTCTAGATAATGAAAGCGGGTCCAAGAACCTAGATAACTTGAATAAAATAAGTTTTTATTGGAGACTTACTTGAGTGGGTCCAAAAGTCAACCAAAGAGGAGACATACAACATGCTTGATTCCAAACTCCCCATCATAAGTGCAAAACCTCCTTGGATAAATAGCATTGAAAGAAAAGTTGAGAAACATGCTCATCACTATTATAGTACAAAATGCACATAGAGGGACCAAGGAAGCTCCGCTTGCACAAATTATCCAAATTAAGATATTGATTTTGAACCACCAACCACATGAAAAGGTTGAATTTGGGCAAATAAAAAATTTTCTCACCTGTTTCCACCAAGGCGCCCCTAAACCTCTAAACAATTGTCTATCAAGTTCCAAGTACCCCATAGAAAAAGAGTACTTGTGAGATAAATCCTCGCCCTAGGCTAGAATACCCTTCTCCACCGAGGATTTGCACTCACAAAAATTAAGAATTAGAGCCAAATATTTTCTAGCCTCTTTTGACCCACCCTGTGGCCATTTACATGAATCATTCTATGTGTAACCAATAGCTAGCCCTAAATTATGAAAAGTCTTATATGTTGTTAGAATAACTAAAAGGGGGGTGAATCAGTTAGATCAGTTATCCTACAGTCCCAAATACAAAGATGTAACACTCAAAACAATTTTAATAAATTCTGCAACTTGGTAACATAAACTATTAAACTGTCTGTGCCTTTTACCGATTACTAGTTAATTAACTCACTGTGATTACTGGCCAAATAAAACATGCAGTATGTAAATTATGGCAATAAAAAATCATCATAGAAACACATAACTCAATGATTTAACATAGAAACCCTGCTAAGGGAAAAACCACTTGGGACCGGTAACCCAAAATAATTTTCACTCTTCTGAAGTGAGCTCGGTGAAGAGCCAACCCTGTTAAAGGTTACAAATAAACTATTAGGTGTGACCTTGTTAGAGGATTTAAGACTAACCGTTAAATTTCAACCAACATTCACTATGGCTCAACAAGATAACAATGTACATTCCTTGAATGACATAGGGGCATAACATAAGACGGTTAAGTCCACTCGATTAGGAGATTTTCTGTATCAATGGTTAAACTGAAATAGTAGTTGATCTAATTACAATACAACTCAATTTGTAGATGTTCAGATCTATTCTAAGCCCATACAAATCCTCTGATCAATATTTCAATTCACTTCATCAACTTACTTTCACTCTGTAATAGCTCTCTGACGCTCGGTATTGTTCTGCAGTTCGGTTCTCCTTCAACAAGTATGATTAGGCATGCATGAAACTGTATTCACGTGACATCTTTGCAGTCTTCTTTCTTTTGGCATGTTTCAATAAAGAAACTCATATCTCTTATATAGACAGATAAACTATTTTCATATCAACCATCAGATTTTCCCGCTTATTCTTCTTCGTTGATTTTTCCTCTTAACCCTTCCTTGACAGTTGTGTCAATAGCATGTTTCAATTCCATCCTTTAGATCTTCTCCAAATTTTGTCAGCCATGGATCTCATAACAAACTTAATCCTCAATCTTGAAATCATAACAATTTCCAGCTCATCATTTTCTATCAGCTAAACTAAGTATTTAATACTTTCATCCATACTCAGTTAACAAAGAAATGCGTCGGTGAATACAAGATCGATTAATAGTGTTGCTTGATATACACTAAACTGGCTCGGTGTATACTGAAGTCTTCATTTATGGACCACATTGTCTTGTACAATTTTGCTTCCTTCTTCATAATAGATTAATGCAACATAATCAAGTCAACAATATGAGATCATAGACTCATCAATAAGTTACCCAAAGTATTCCTTATCCTCATCTGTCATATCCATCTTTGTCCATGTAGATATCTCAATTCTTCATCTTTTCTTATGCAATCAAGGTAGGTGGATCCAATGAAGGACAATCCAAACCTTGCAGCCAATAGAATTACACAGCGGATCACTTAACAATGCAACACAAAGTAATTGTTCAACACTAATTTTCATTAACATGCCTGGCTGTAAGGCCTTCCGGATTAGGGCCAATTACAATAAGAAAATAATTCTACAAGATCCACAACTAGATCCAATATACAACTAGTTCAGCTTTGAAGACAATCAGAAGCTGATGGAAACCCTAAGGATTATCTAAACTTGAGCTTGCAAGCCTCCAAAAAATCTCCTTGTTCCCAAGTATGCAAACCCCTAGCTCTACTACAAACAACTATCAGATTACAATTTGATCTGCAAGTTCATCAAGAAATTTTCCACAACTTCACCAACTTCAGCTCTCAAGCTTTGCATTTGACATCCAGATTTGCTAAGTTCTATTATGTCCCTAATCATCTACCCAAACACTCCTTAAATACTAATCATCAACCACAAATCGGCAAGATGAAACCCTTGACTCCCCAAAAAAACTAATTAAATGCCATACAAGTCGGCTTAAAAATGTATATAAACATTTAATTCAACATGTCAGCCCATAACAATGGCTACCAATAATAAATTCACCAAGTCGGCTCAACAAATCACACAGAACTCCAGTCAATAAATCAAAACTATCGAGAGGTAGTAAATTAACTGAGTACACCAAGCATCATCAAGCACTAGTGTCGATTGAGCATCGTAGGCATGACCGAGTAACACTTTCACCTAGTGCCAAAGACTACCAAGTTCCTTCAGTGACCGAGCTTCCTTCAATGACCAAGACCGTCGATCAAGGCTGCAACTGAGTAACACTGGCCAAAATACAAACACTCCATGCAGTTTCACCGAGCACAAGAATACCCCTGCCTTAACCTTGGATGCCCCTGCATTAGACACCCCAGGTTCCAAAAGATGTTCACATGTGAGAAGAACATCTTTCAGGATTCAGCTGATAAATCCCAAATTGGTTCTTCACGTACAAATCCTCCACCTTTTCTGCTTGCAAAATCTTCCACTTCAGTTTCCTCTGTCTCTTCAAGTCTTTTCTTCACAATGTACAGGTCAGTTCTCCATACTGATCATTCATTTTCTCTGGATCCATAATCTCAACTCGGATACCAATACTCAGGCTTCTCCTACTGAGCATTGTATCCATCAAAGGCATCAGTGAAAACTTCTTGTCATCCTTCTCAACAGTAAAGAAATTTTGGACATAGTCATAAATAGCTCTGCAATCATATTGCCAAGGTCTACCAAGAAATATATCACAACTATTCATCTTCACAATGTCACAAAGCACAAGATCCTTGTACTAGCCAATCTGAACATCAATGAAGCATTGTTCTCTAACTTCCAAAGCATGAACATCTTGTAACCAGCCAAGCCTATAAGGACAAGGATGCTTCATTCTACTCAAACCATGTTTCTGAACCAGGTCCTCAACAACAAGGTTATCAGTACTACCACTATCAATAATAAAATCATAGAGTTTACCTTCAGTCTTGCA
Source organism: Chamaecyparis obtusa (assembly GCA_027943335.1). Lineage (NCBI taxonomy): Eukaryota > Viridiplantae > Streptophyta > Pinopsida > Cupressales > Cupressaceae > Chamaecyparis > Chamaecyparis obtusa. Next base: position 1,344,224 of record BSBK01002802.1, read on the forward strand.
TTGGGTCCTAAATAGGTTACTGCTTTGACAAGGTTCATCCTTTGTAGTGAGCAATGTTCATCGAAGCAGGAAGTTCTCTGATTCAAGTTCATTCTAAATGTTCTCATGCATCACAATAATTCATCGGTCAACCTTCTTTTGTGTACACTCAAAAGAATGGTGTCCTTCCTCTCCACAGTTATAGAAAGTACCCTTAAAGATAACTCTACCTATCTTCTTCTTTGGTTCCATAGGTTTATGTTCATCTTCTGCATCAGTCAGTTTATCCTTTACTGAGTGATCAATATTTTCCTTCCCTTGGGAGTTATTAGGTTGTTTCCTCTTCAACTTATCTTCTGCCCTCAGAGCATACTGATAAGCATCTTTAACAGAATCAATCTTCAGCATACCAAGCTCATCTTGAATATTGAATCTCATACCATTCACATACCGAGCTACCTTTTCCTTACCAAGCTCTCGGTGTCCAAACTGAATAGTAAGTTTGTAGAACTCCTCGGTAGAATCTTCAACAGAAAAATCCTTCTGTTTCAGATTTTGTAACTTCTTAAATGAGTCAAGCTCATAGTCATCTGGTATGAACTTAGCTTTCAACTTCATCACCATCAACCTCCACCGATTGATCTTTGTTTCACCTTCATCTTCTCGATCTCTTTGTAGTTCTTTCCACCAAAGAGTAGCATGTCCTTTGAACTTTGTCTGTGCTAATCTCACTTGAAGAGGATCTTCAATTTCTTCCAGCTCAAAGAAATCTTCAAGTTCACCAATCCAATCAATCAGATTGTTGGGCTTCAAAGTACCAGAGAAATTAGAAACTTCCATTCGGTAATTACTAAATCGAGCAGCAGATCTAGCTAACCGAGAAGTTCTATCTTCACCAGATCTTTTCCTCCGGTCATGATGCAGTCAAGGATGGAGGATCCAATTAAGGACTATTTGACCTTGTAGCCAAACACCAACACATCGAAAATACACAACAAGAAACAAGATCTGAAAGAAAATAGATGTCTTTATTCATCAATTAACTGATTACATGCAATGTGGTGGGCTATAAGGCCTTCCTGATTATGGCTAATTACAATGTAAGAAAGAGTTCTACAAGATCACAAAGGATCCAACATACTTCTCCTTAGCTAGCCCAGGTCTGCAACACAACAGGACACTAGTAGGCATTCCAAGAAAGATCTGAACTTGTACTCAAACTTCCAAGCAATCTTTTTGCTACCTAAGCTCACAAGATACTAACTCTACTTTCATTGATCCACACATCTGCTACTGCTACTATCCTAAACAACTACCCAAGCATCTACTTAAATACTAATCCAAGCCACAAGTCGGCTGGATGAAACAATTAAATCCCAAAAGCTAGTCAGCTCCCAAATATACAAATATTAAATGCCAAACATCAATCAGCTCACAAATAACATCAACAATATCTAATTCACCAAGTCAGCCTCTAGATCCACATAGGATAATAAAACACGCCAGATCTAGGTCCCCACACATCTAACGATCAATCCATAACTCAAGGAATGCGACCCAGATTAAATGCACCATTCGGCCAAGCTGATTCACCAAGAACAACCATCGGTAATCCAAACTACCAAGCATCAAGAAATCTATCGAGTAACCATACCAATGTTGACCAAGCACCATAGGCATCATCGAGCACTAGAAGTGCCAAGTCTCCTTCAATGATCGAGCTCCCTTCAGCGATCGAGTCCTCCAATGACCAAGCCACTTCAACAACTGAGAAACAAGCATAAACACTGAGACCTCATCGGTAACTGAGCACTGAGAAACAAAACACCAAGTTACTAAGTGACCATCATCCACAAAGATCCACTAGAACTTCCAACTGAGAATCACCACCAAGACCACTGAGCTCCATCGGTGAAGCCTAACAAACTTTGACCGAGATTTACCATCAAAGAATGAGAAATGTCATTCTTCTACTGAGATTACCAGCCAAGTAACTGAACATCGCTAGATAGTTACCGAGACTACCAGAATCTTCAGGCACCAAGCAATAAGCCAGGATGCCACTACATCAGGTCATCACCACTAGATCCAGCAATTTTAAATTCTTCAGTAGCTTCTTCATAGCCATCCTCAGTACCAATATTCCAAGGTATACCAGCAAAAGTTCTCATGATCTCGGTGACCATATCATTCTTCATCAATTCCATCTTAGATCTGAAATCTGATTTCACTTTCTTTGTGATCTGGGATTCAACAGTATCACAAAGCTTTGAAATAACTCTAGGGTCCAATCTTCTCAAAGGCATCCTTAAAGATAAGAGAAACCCTATGCAACAAACCCTCACCGACCACCTTGTGACAATTTCCAAGTTGTAAACAAGTCAGATCTCAACCTACAATCTTGCAAACAACTAGGGCACAATTCCACAAGTTCAGTGCTTTAGATCTGTAATCCAGATTGTGCACAATGTTTTCACCAACATGATCAACTTTGCAAGATTAGCCTTGCTAGGTCAACCTTCTGCTTCAACAAGATCAAACTCTCACTTTGATACCATTTGACGCAGTCAAGGTAGGTGGATCCAATGAAGGACAATACAAACCTTGCAGCCAATAGAATTACACAGCGGATCACTTAACAATGCAACACAAAGTAATTGTTCAACACTGATTTTCATTAACATGCTCAGCTGTAAGGGCTTCCGAGTTAGGGCCAATTACAATCAGAAAACAATTCTACAAGATCCACAACTAGATCCAATATAAACTCAGCTAGTTCAGCTCTGAAGACAATCAGAAGCTGATGGAAACCCTAAGGATGATCCAAACTTTAGCTCGCAAGCCTCCAAGAAATCTCCTTGTTCCCAAGTATGCAAACCCCTAGCTTTGCTACAAAAAACTATCAGATTACAATCTAATCTGCAAGTTCGTCAAGAACTTTTCGACAACTTCACCAACTTCATCTCTCAACCTTCACATCTGACATCCAAATTTGCTAAGTTTTGGTGTGTCCCTAAACATCTACCCAAACACTCCTTAAATACTAATCATCAGCCACAAGTTGACAAGATGAAACCCATAACTCCCCAAAACAAATAATTAAATGCCATACAAGTCAGCTTACAAATGTATACAAACATTTAATTCAGCATGTCAACCCATAAAAATGGCTACCAACAATAAATTCACCAAGTCAGCTCAAAAAATCACATAGAACTCTAGTCAGTAAACCAGAACTACCGAGCGACAATAAATTAACCGAGCACACCAGGCATCACCGAGCACCAGTGTGGACCAAGCACTACAAGCATGAGCGAGTAACACTTTCATTGAGTGCCAGAGACTGTCAAGTTCCTTCAGTGACTGAGCTTCCTTCAATGACCAAGACCGTCGGTCAAGGCTGCAACCGAGTAACACCGGCCAAAATACAAACACTCCATGCTATTTCATCGAGGACAAGAATGTATCTGCCTTAACCTTGGATGCCCTTGCATCATTTTCTCTCTTTAACAGATGTTTAGATGTTTGTAACTTACATGATAAGTACTATCAAAACTAGTTGACATCAATGACAACATAATGACTAATTTAATTATCTTACATATCATTTTAGTAACTCGGTGATATCTAATCACTGATCTTCAAGTCATTTAGGTATTCAATCAGTTGTAGTTCATCAATCTCTCCATTTGGCATTGATGGCAACACAAGAAATATGAAAATATGCCATACACGTACCAAACATGTATTTTACAACTATATAAGTAAATTTTGTAGCTCGGTAAGCTCTTCCTAGATTGATATTTAATAAGTTTAATCACTACATTACATAATAGCATTACAAGTGCAGACTCTCCTCTGCGGATTTGATATTTTCAACTCTTAGATTCCTTCTGTTCTCAGTAGCAAATATTCAAATCTCTCCTTGACTTTCTCAGATTATCTCTCCCTTAGATAGATAGTTCATTGATCTCTCTTTGTATCTCTCCTACTATTTTATCTCTCCCTTTGACAATAATGCCAAAGAAAAACATAAAACATACAGCTTTGCAATAGCCAAGTAACTCTCTATTGCTTGGTGTAGACAATGTATCTCTGTATACTGATATGCAATTCCTCTGTTCTAGCTCCTCAAATCTTCCACAACCTTAGACATAATCCAAAGTGTGAGCTATGATGCATCAACATGAATGATCTTTTGATAAGAACAGGTTGATGCAACCTCCATATCACATTAGTGATTGGTAGACAGGGGACGGACCCCAAGTCTAGTCCTCAAGTATTCAAAAGTGTCCTTCAGTAGAGGCTTGGTAAAAATATCAGCAAGTTGCTCCTTTGATGTAACATATCCCAGTTTGAATTTCTTCTCCTTTACTTTTTCTCTTAAGTAATGATACTTAATTGATATATTCTTTGTCTTTGAATGCATCATAGGATTCTTAGAAATATTTATAGCACTAGTGTTGTCACAATATATAATCACTGGCTCAGTGATTACCTCATTCATTCCTTCCAACAATTGTTTGATATAAGAAATGTTTGAATAGTTTGTAGCAGCAAAAACATACTCTACTTCAGCAGTAGATTGAGAAATACAAGGTTGTTTCTTACTTGTCCAAGTTACAAGTCTTTCACCAAAGAAAAATGCTCCTTCGGTTGTGCTCTTTCTGTCATCTATATTTCTAGCCCAATCTGCATTGGTGTAAACTCTTAGTTCAAATTTTCCTTCCTTAGGATACCATAAACCATAATCCTCTAATTTCTTTAGGTATCTCAAGATTCTTTTCACTGCAACCATATGTGAATCCTTTGGATTGGCAGAAAATCTAGCCACAATCCCCACTACATGTGGAATATTAGGCCTACTATGTACTACATACATCAGTTTACCAATCATAGATCAGTACAATGTTTGATTTACCTCTGTAGATTCATCATCTTTTGTCAATTTGCAGCATGTGACCATCGGTGTTCCTACTAGTTTAGCATCTTCCATGCCAAATGTTCTCAATACCTCCTTAATGTACTTTGATTGTGTAATGAAAATTCCATCATTTTGCTAAATAACCTGCAAGCCTAGAAAGAATTTAATCTCTCCAAACATTAACATTTCAAATTCCTTTCTCATCTCATCAGGAAAAGATTGACAAATATGATATTGTCCTCCAAATATTATATCATCCACAAATATTTCAACAATCAAAATAGTATCATCAGATCCTCCTTTCATGTACAAATTGCTATTTTCACTAGTTCTTACAAAACCAATACTTAAAAGATAAGTATGTAACCTTTCATACCATGCTCTTGGTCCTTGCTTTAATCCATATAAAGATTTGTGCAGTCTACATACCATGTCTTTTTGATTTGGATCAACAAATCCTTTTGGTTGTTCTATGTAGACCTCCTCCTCTAGTATTCCATTTATAAAAGATGACTTAACATCCATTTGATATACCTTATTTCTTATGTGTAGCATATGCAAGTAACATGTAGACTCCTTCTAGTCTAGAAATAGGTGCAAAAGTTTCACCATAATCGATACCTTCTTCTTGTGCATATCCCTTGCAAACAAGTCTAGCTTTATTCCTTGTAACCTCTCCATTTTCATTCATTTTATTTCTAAAAATCCATTTAGTACCAATAAAATTTTTATCTTTTGGCCTAGGTACTAAAGTCCATGTCTTATTTTTCTCAGTTTGTCCAATCTCTTCATTCATAGCATTGATCCATTCATCATTCTCAAGTAAAAGCTGAGCATTATTCAGTTCAAACTCACAAACTAAGCATACATTTTGTCTTAACTTACTTCTTGTCAACATTCTAGCTTGCTTGTCTCCAATGATTTGATTCTCCTGAGATGACATCTTTTGACAAATCTTGCTAGCACTTGATCTCTTCTTTGTTCTTCATTCTATTCAGGTTCATTTCCTTGCTCGACAACTTCTTCCTAATCCTTCGTTTCCCTTTGCTGTTCCTCGGTGTTATTTTCCTGATGCTCAGTCGACTCAGCCTGTGGCTTTGGTAGGTACTCTGGATGTTCAACATAAGAAAATCTACCATAGTCTTTCAGCTCCTTAGTGCTTTCTTCATCATTTTTATCAGCAAATTCATGAACTCTAACATTAGCACTTTCAATCATCTTATTAGTAACCTTATTCAAATACTTGTAAGCTTTAATTTTAATAGAATATCCAAGGAATATTCCCTCATCACCTTTAGAGTCAAATTTCCCATTTCTATCATCTTTCAGAATAAAACATTTTCTACCAAAAATTCTAAAGTAACTTACACCCGGTGTGTATCCAAACCATAACTTGTGGGGTGTCTTGTTTGTGTCTTTCTTTAGTTAAACTCGGTTCAGGACATATACATCTATGCTAACTACTTCTCTCCAATACATCTATGCAACATTTTTCTCTATCATCAGTGTTCTTGCACATTCAATAATAGATCTATTCCTCCTTTCAGCAATCCCATTCTGCTGTAGTGTTCTAGGTGCAGAAACTTGTCTTTTGATGCCATGCTCATTACAATAGTTAGTGAATTCATCAAAAGTAAACTCACCACCTCTATCAAACCTCAAGCATTTCAGTTCTTTTTCGGTTTCTTTTTCTACTTTAGCCTTGTACCATTTAAACATTTTAAATGCCTCAGATTTCTCTTTTAAAAACATGACAGTCATCAATCTAGTATAGTCATAAAAAAATAGAATAAAGTATCTATCACCATAGTAGCTTTGAATTCTCATGGGACCACATAGGTCAATGTGAACTAACTCCAAGATTCTTTTTGTTGAATACTCTTTACTTTTAAAAGTAGATTTTATCATCTTCCCTTTCTAACATTGATGACAAATAACACGATCAGGTTTAGTTAGGCTAGGCAATCCTCTAACTTTTCTCTTTTTACTAATCTTAATCATGTTATCAAAACTTACATGACATAACCTTTTATGCCATAACCATGCATCTTCATTTTTCACCAATAAACAAGAAGTCTCAGCATTGTCAAGATAAAGTAAGTTACTTTTGATTGTCCTCCTATTCTAACAAGCTTTCCACTTTCATCATAGATTCTCACCTTCTTGCTTTCAAATGCCACTCGATGACCTGAGTTGTTAAGCTAAGCCACACTTAACAAATTGTAATTTAGTCCTTTTACCTAGTATGCATTGTCACATATGATTTTATCATTTATCAATAAAGATCCTTTTCCTTTAACCATGCAAGGTGTATCATTACCCATTTTTACTGATCCTCCATTATAATGCTCAAGATGATCAAACTTATCTTCATCACCAATCATGTGATGTGTACAACCACTATCAATGATCCAAGTATCATTTTTACTAACTTTAGAAATGAGTGCTATTTCTACATACCTTTCCTCCTCTTCATAATCATCTTTCATTGCAAAAAAAACTACCTCAACATCATCATCAGTGTCAGTGTCGGTGTCCTCATCTTCAACCAAATAACATGCCTTTTTACCCTTATCTTTGTGATCTTAGTTATTTCTATTGTAGTGTCAGTAACCTCTTTTGTTTCTTCTTCCATAGCTTCCATCACTAGATCGGTCTTTGTGTTTATCTTCCTCTTTCCTGTTGGGACATCTAGCAGCAATATGACCAACTTCTTTACAATTAAAACAAGCTAAAGGTAATTTTACCTTATATCTACCTTTACCTTTAGGCAGTCTTTGGGTCATAAGAGCTTCAAGTTCATCAAGCTCATCATCAGTATTACTATCATTGTTATTCCTTATATTATGTCTACTGCTAGATTTACCAATCTTCAGAGAAGACATAAAAGAAAACTCAACATACGGTACAACACTATTATCAAAATTGTTCAAATCAAAGGTTGTTAACTTACCCATCAGACTATCAAGAGTAAGAGTGCTGCCAGGTGCAGACCTCATTTCATGTATAGAAGATATTCTGATTACATATGTAGGTAACAAGGTTCTTAGAATCTTACTTACCATTGTATCTTCATCAATGACACCACCAGCTCCTCGGATAGCATTGACTACCTCTTTGATTCAGTTTGAGTACTATACTATGTTTTCTCCTTCCTTCATTTTCATGTCATCAAACTTGCCTCTTAATCTTTCAGCTCTGGCTCTCTTCACATTTGCATCACCACCATAGACTAGAGAAAGTTTATCCCACATTTGCTTTATAGTAGTGCAAGTCTTGACATCCTCAAATTCAACATCAGATAAAGAAACATCAATCTCTATCATAGTAATGTTGTGTTCATGTTAGTCTCTCAACTGATCAAGAGTTAAAGGTCCAGTCAGTAGTTGTATGTAGCCATTGTCTAGTAAGGTTATAACAGAATCACCAATTCTAGATATGTGATGTGTCATCAAGCTTTTCCATATAGTAAATTTGTCCTTATTCAGCTTCAGAACTTCCCTCTTATACAACTTGTAATCTTTTTGTTGAAGTCCTTAAAAATTTGTTCCAAGCAACCAATGCTCTGATACCAATTGTTAGAATAATTGAGAGGGGGGTGAATCAGTTAGATTAGTTATCCCACAGTCCCAAATACAAAGATGTAACACTCAAAACAATTTCAATATATTCTGCAGCTCGGTAACATAAACTATTAAACTATTTGTGCCTTTTACCAAACACCAGTTAATTAACTCACTGTGATTACCAACCAAATCAAATATACAGTATGTAAAGTGTGAAAATAAAACAATCATCACAAAAAAAAATAACACAATGATTTAACGTGGAAACCCTACTAAGGGAAAAACCACATGGGATCGGTAACCCAAAATAATTTTCACTCTTCTGAAGTGAGCTCGGTGAAGAGCCAACCTTGTTAAAAGTTACAAACACACTATTTTTTATTAAGGAAAATAGGTTTTAATGGGGCTCTAAAACCCTTACAGAATTAAAACTTTAACATAGATAGAGCGTTAAAAGTATACAACAACAAGATAGCCATAGCAAAAAACAACAGTCCACCAGTAGACAGCAAGCAAAAAACCAAAAAATAGAACCAAGGACAAACAAAAAACCAGGACAAGCCCAAAGCCAGGAGAAAAGCTTAGAAAAATTCTCTGAGAATCTCTGCTGCATGAATCTCTAGCTCAGATGCCCTATCATCCGCCTCCTTGAGGTTTGACAGATCTTTATCAGGTTCCTAGGTGTCCTTCTTCATTGTGCTAGATCTGGTTCTCTTCCTCGGGCCTTCCTCCAGAGACTTATCTTTTCCACTATTGGGAGACTCCTCCTTGCTACCCCTGTGTTCCTCAATTTTGCTAATCAACACCTTTATGTTGTCATTAGAAGCTTTAATAATGTTGTAGCTTTGTTCAACAATTTTCTACAAGGTTCCCTCCATGCTCAGAACTCTATTCTTCGCTTCATCCACTCTATTATCCATATCATTCTTCTCCTTAGTAAACCTATTCTTGTTGTTGCTATTTTCCCTCTCCAGTCTGCCCACCCTATATTTTAACTCCTGGATTTTATGATAGGTCCATTTAGTAGTTCTATAGCTATCAATAAAACTATTTTTAGCATTGTTGAGCACATCCATTTGAGGGTTTTCTTTTGTGATGTCTCTCAAAATGACCAGGGTAGGGTCAATAAGGTCCTCCATTTGAATTTTTCCCTCCTTATTATCCTTAACCAAAGTTTTCATCATTTCCCTCTTTAGACCCATCCTGACAGAGACATTACGAAAATTTCTCCAGACCACACTCTTTTCTTTGTCCATAATCTTGCAAGTGTACTGGTCAATCCCATACTCATCACAACCCTGCTCATTTTCCTCCTCTATCCCTGATTGTCCTCTTCCTCTCTGCTATCCTTCCCCTCCTCTTGCCTTTCCTCCTTAGAATCTTCTTCAATGTTCTTCCTTTAATTCTACCTCCTATAAGGTTTGACAGTAGATACCTCCTCTCTGTCCACATGCATCTTAATTGTAATGGTTCTCTTTCCTTTCTTCTTCTCCTTAATTTCCTCTTCTTCATAGAAAGTATCTTCCTCCTCATCAACATTTTCACCCTCTGTGTCCATACCCTCCGCCTCCTCATTGTAATCTCTATCAGATGAGATCTCAATGCCTTGCTTAGGGTCGGGAGTCTCCTTTTTCTCTATTTTCTCCTTTTTAATTTTCTTTTTCCCCTTTATGGTCTAAGGGGTAGCCTCCGCATTCGTGTCTGAATACATATCTTGGCTTTCCTTAGTATCAGAAGGGATATACTCTTCTTCTCTTGAATCAATCTCCTCATTGAAACCCTCCTTACCCACTTTCCTCTACTTAATTTCTTTCCCTATAGTCCTAGCCTTAAAAAATTCATAAATTAGCAGCAATAGCCCCTCATGGAAAGTAGGGTTACTAATAGGCTTATCCCTATAATCATTAATATTCTCATTAATAGATGAATATAGGTAAAAAGGAATAGAAATCATAGCCCCATACCTGAAGTGGTTAAGAACCACGAAGGGGTGAGAGTAGATGTGGTCGAATCTCATGTCCAGGGAAATATACTTGATAATCACCCTCAGCACAAACCTCCACATCAACTTGATGGACATTGACAGGTAGTAGGTGATTTTCTTCACAAGAGCCTTCTTTTCCTCCACACCTTTGGAAAATTCCATCACCGACTGGCTCAAAATGTGCCTATCTCTATAGAATTTCTTCCCAATAATGGGGATGCCCGTGACCATGGAAATAACCTCCTCCATCACCGTGAACTCCACCCCATCAATTTTGACACTCCCCTCAATTTAATTCTTAACCATGGTTTTAGTAACAGAGGGTTTCCACCCATGAAGCCACTCAATGAAAGAAGTAACATCACCTTTACTCAAAATGCTCCACACCTTAGAGCACCATTGCCACTTCTTAGCTTCATCCTCTGGTTCCCTCCTGTGTCTTTCCCCCACCATTTTTTTGCTCTCTTTGCAAGCTTTTCTCCTGATAGCAACGTCTTTTGAAATCTGAATCTAATGAATAATATTCTCGATCCTTCTTTTGAACTCATGAAAATTAAACCCGAAAGTGGGCCTCAAAGTGTGATGATTACAATTACTCAGGTATTTCATACTTTGGCTTTCATACTTACAACTCATTTTTTGGCACATTTCCCACAAAACATAAACTTTCATTATTATCATTTAATGTTTCCCAATCTATCTGGTATTCTCTCTTTTTCAATTAAATCTTTGATTTCAAGTAGAATATTATGTCCTTCCATCCATCTTTTCATCTCATCTTTCCTGACTGCCCAGTTGGCCAGCCTGTTAGCCACTTGATTTGCTTCCCTGTATTCATGAGCCATGTGGACTCTGTCAAAGGACTTAAGAATCTGAATGCTCTCATTAATGATATTTACAATCATCCAAGTAGGCTCATTTTTCTCATTAAGGCAATCTATTATATTCTTTGAGTCTCCTTCCAGCCAGAGTTTTCTGACTCTTGCATCTTGAGAAAGTTTTATAGTTTGATGGGCCGCAATTGCCTCTGCATAGTGATTATTTTTCACTCCTAGAGGAGCCGTAATAGCAGTAATTCCTTTCCCATGATCATTTCTGATGATGCCCCCAACCCCAGCCTAGCCAGGGTTGCCTTTCGTAGCCCCATCAAAGTTAGCTTTACACCAGCCCTTAGGCAGGAGAGTCCATCTACAGTCCTCCCTCCTATTTCTATCATTCTCCTTAGTGATGAGAAGAGGGTTACAACCTTTGATGATAGTATAGTTTTCTAACAGAGTGTTAAGGATTTTGTGAAAGACCACCTTAGCATCGGTTTCTGTCTCCCTAAAAATTCAGTTGTTCTACTCCTTCCACACCCCCCAATAGAGATGGGGCAGAGTCCAATCCCATAAGCCCTTTCTCACATCCCCAATCACCCCAAAATGCCACTGTTCAAAGAGATCCCTCATGTTATTGGGAAAAACCAGGTCAACTTGAAGAAAGACAGGAAAGAAGACCATATATCTCTGGTGAAATGATAGTGAATGAAGAGGTGATCAACACTTTCACTATGCTTTTTGCAAAGAATGCATCTATTAGGCATTAGATGACCCCTCTTAGTAAGGTTGTCCACTGTCAAAATATGATTTTGAAGCATTATCCAGAAAAAAAATGTTGATTTTGGGAATAAGGCTAGGATACCAGGCTTTGGCCCAGACAAGGACAGTTTCAATATTTTGCATGATTTCATAGCTCGAGGCCATAGTTTAGTTGCCATCCTTAGTCATACCCCAAATAATAGCTTCCTTGTTGGGTGATAGAGGGATAATCCTTATCGTGTCCATCAGTGGCTTAAGCTCCTGGAATATCTCGGTCAGGTTCACCCATTCATCATTGACCCTGTAGTCTCTCACTCTGTAGCCAAACCTTTCCATGCATGGTATCGTCCATCTATTATACGGCTCAATGTTCCATAAAGGACCAAATCTAAGCCAGTCATCAAGCTAGAAATTGATATCTTCCCCATTACCAAGTTTTCATTTCACCTTCTTAGTGGCTAAACCTTTAGTCTTTATAATGCACTAATACATTTGGGGTGAAATTGCGATGACAATTTGCAACGGCGGGCAAATGTTATGTCTTTTTGGATTTTTTTTTTCTATTATACCCCGACAACATCGCAATTGTGATGTTAATGGGATATAAGAAAAAAAAAGAAAAGAAAACGTTGGTCATTTCTATAATAGTGCCGAGAGGGATTTTTGCAGCCGTTGGATGAGGAGATCTTTGTGGCTAGGCATCTCTGTGGTGAAAGGGATCTACTAGATTGTACATTTGAAATCCAAAAGGCTGAGAAAGGTATGATTTTAAACTTCACTTTCTCATCATTTTGTGTCACCCTCTCTTCCCTTTATCATGCAAACCTTATATTTAAGGATATATATGCAACATGATCTCGTTTAACAAGAAAAATGTTTCTGCTATTTCTTCTCAGAAACCCTTCTTCAAACCCTAATTTACCATCGGGTAGTTTTGGCTGGCCGCTACTAGGCGAGAGTATACTATTTCTAGCTTTCCAAAGGGCCAATGCCTTTCATGAATTTTTGGAGTGGAGGATGAAGGCCCATGGAGGAGATATCTTTAAAACCCACTTGCTCGGATCCCCTAGAACTGTATTGTGCAGTCTTACGAGATATCATGTATGCTATGTGACAATTGCAGGTATGCTCATGTCTATTGCTGCGTATTTTCTTTAGAAGATTCATTTTGATATGTATACAGAGGTAAGTTTTCGTAAATTTTGTTTCATAATGCGTCTGATCATATCAATGGGTCAACAAGTTTT
>BSBK01002802.1:1362500-1447500 GCA_027943335.1 Chamaecyparis obtusa
TGAGAATTCAAACTCTCCTACCCCTGCTTATGCTAGGGCACTCCTTACCAAAGCTCTACACTATTGAATGAACAAGTCTTTTGTAAACATTCAACACATTATTTACCCGTAACTCCTCACAATGTTATTCATAGTCTGTTGTTTTGTTAGTGATGACAGGTTCTTGTATACCTTGTGTACCTCCTTTCCCACCAACTGTGCTAGTTTATTTTTTGTATGTTCTTTGACAGTTTCATCACTTGTCAAACTTTCTACTTTGTTCCAGTCCTTCCCAATTTCAAATCTATTCCCATGACAAACCAGTCACTCACCAATCTTGGTATATACCTGGCATAGAGATTCAAGTGTTCCAAAGGCTCTTCAAAAAAATCACTCTGTCATATTTCATATACCGGATAGAGTGTTCTTCAAGAACAAGGTTCTCAACTAAACTCCAACTTCATAGACTTTCTTCATAATCAAAGAGAACTAACACTCGGTCTTTCCACTAGACTCTTTAATCATATGTGAATTGTGATGGGGGTAATTTGTACCTAGAACAGGGTAATTTGTCCCAGAAATTTTTTTTTCATTTTATTTTGTATTCGTCACAATTGTGATGCACACACAATGAATTGCGATGGGGGTTCTGTATAGGCGATGCCCACTCCTGTCACATTTGCTTCAGGTGTTTGTCGCACTTGCAACGGTTATCACATGATCGCATGCGGCTTCCCAAGCACATGCGACCATGCGACAAGCCGTCGCATTTGCTTTGGGTGTTCATCGCACTTGCGATGGTTATCACATGATCGCATGCGGCTTCCCAAGCACATGCGACCATGCGACAAGCCATCACAGTTGCATGGGTATTTGTCACACTTGCGACAGTTATCACATTATCACATGCGGCTTCCCAAGCGACGGATTGAAGTCGTAATTGTGACAGAAATGGAAAGACGTATTTTGTGACTAAAAAATAGCGATGTCTATTACTGTCGCAATTGTAACACATGGCTGTCACAATTGCGACACATAGCCATCACAAATTGATGCCAAATTTATTAGTGATGCCATTCCAAATGTTGGAGCCCCTTGGGTCATTATCCCTGCTGATGAACTACTTGAAATTAATATTGGCAGAATACTTATCCTTCAAAACATCCCTCCATTCCCCCTTGGAGTTAAAGATCCTCCATATCTTAGCTTGCAAAGCCCTATTGAACAGCTCAGATTCCTAATCCCAAAACCCCCCTGCTTTTTAGGTCTGCATATATTTTCCCAGGCCACAAGCGGGTACTTCTTATTGCCTTCGGGACCAGCCCATAGAAAATTCCTCTAAATAGACTCCAAAGTATCAACCACTTTGGAAGGAATAGAGAAAAGGCTTAAAGCATAAGTAGGCAAATTCTACAAAGTAGATTTGATTAGAAGAACTTTTCTAGCCTAACTCAGAATAATACCCTTCTAGCCTACTAGTTTTTTGTTGAACCTATCAATGATGTTGTCCCAAAAGAGGTTAGGAGGTTTGGACCCCACAGGGAGCCCCAAATAAGTAGAAGGGAGAGAACCAATACCACAACACAAAATACTAGCAATTTTCCTCTATTTGCACTGAGGGGTGTTGACAAAGAAGATCGAGCTCTTGCTCCAGTTAATGAGTTGGCCCGTGGCATTAGAGTAAGTATTGAGAATGGACTTCACATTTCTAGCTTCTTTCACCAAAGCCTCTCCTCCTAAGATGGTGTCATCCACAAATTGCCGATGAGAGAAAATCAGGGGTCTGGAAGAGGGTTTTAACCCTATAATATCACCTCTGCTCCTTTTGTCATGAATAAGTCTTCCTAGGCACTCCGCCAGAATGATGAAGAGGATCAGAGAAAGGGGATCCCCTTGCTTAAGCCCTCTAGAAGATTTGAAAAAATAAGTGGGAGAACCATTAACCATCATCGTAAAAGTGGGGGTGGAGATCAGTTGGGATATAATCTTTCTAGTTTTATCATTAAAGCCAAAAGCTTCACGAGCTTTATCCAAGAGCATCCAGTCCACCCTGTCATAGGCCTTTGACAAATCAAGCTTGAGCAGGAAACCATCCTTTTTACCTTCCTCTAAAGAATGAATAACCTCATGTACAACAATGATAGAATCAAGAATTTTTCTCCCAGGGACAAACCCCATTTGTTGAGGAGAAATAATCCCCAGGAGGATTTTGATAATTCTATTGGTTAAAAATTTAGAAAAGATCTTGCGGAAAGAGTTGCAAAGACTAATAGGCCTGAAATTATCAAAAGAGTCTGCACCTGTGACTTTGGGTATCAAAACCAGAAAAGTAGCATTGATTTCTTTAAGCAAGCACTTTGCACCAAAAAATTCCTGAACCGCTTTGACTAGGTCATCTTTAATAACTTCCCAATACATCTGGAAGAAAAAAGTTGGGAACCCATAAGGGCCAGGAGCTTTCTCAGTAGGCAGAGAAAAGACAACCACCTTTATTTCATCTATTTCTGGAATAGCCACTAGGGACCTGTTCTGGCTTGCATTAATCACCCTAGGAATGATCTTGAGAATATCCACCTGGTCCTCTTCTCCTAGGTCGATCTCTTTGGTAAGGATAGCAGAGAAATACCTAATAGCTTCCTTAGCAATCTCTTTATCTTCCTCAAAAGAATCATCCCCCTGTTTAATAACACTAATTCTGTTGGCAGCCCTGTGTTTCATAGTAGAGAGGTGGAAGAATCTAGAGTTTTTGTCTCCTTCCTTTAACCACACCAATCTAGACCTCTGCCTCCAAAACATTTCCTCTTTACTCACAATGTTGTGAAGATCAACCAGAATAGTCTTTTCAGCATTCAGCCTATTCTCATCATAGCCCATGTTCTAAACCTCTTCCCGAACCTCAGCAAGATCCACCATAATCCTTTCTTTAGATAGAAAAATGTTCCCAAAATCCTTTTTATTCCATTTTCTGATCTCCATTTTAATGTTTTTGAGTTTTTTAGCCACCTTATACATAGATGTGCCTTCCACATCAATGCCCCACCATTCCCTAATTTTGTCAGAAAGACTAGGATGAGAAGACCACATCTTCTCAAATCTGAAAGGGAAAGCCTTTCTCCTATTGGAAAGCTCTAAGGTGAGAGCAACAGGGGAGTGCTCCGAACCGAGTCTCGCCAAAGAGGAAAGTTTTCATTGATAATGGTTCATCCAATCGATAGTGATAAGAGCTCTATCCAGGCTAACCTGAATACAATCTATCCCTATTCTTCTGTTAGACCGGGTAAACTTTCCACCCCCTAAATCGACATCCATGAGAGCCAAGTCGTTGATCAGATTAGTCAAATGTTATTTGCTTTCCAAGTCCGGTGGGAGCCCGCCTAACTTCTCGGTGGCCAAAAGGGGGGTATTGAAATCTCCCATAATAATGCCCTTAGAGTCTCCCAACTTGGTCATTAGATTGATAATTTTAATCCAATAGTGCCTTCTACCATTCTTTGTGTTAGGGGCGTAGATATTCATAACGAACCAACTTTCCTGATCCTTGATATTTTTGAATTGAATAAGAAAAATGTTACCTTCATAAAAATGATATCCATCATTAAGTTGTCCTTCCATATAACTAACAGTCCTCCAAAAGCACCCACAGAATTTGAAGCCGCAATCTTCATCCCTTTACACAAACACACTGTTAGGTGTGACCTTGTTAGAGGATTTAAGACTAATGGTTAAATTTTGATCAGAATTCACTATGGGGTCAACAAGATAACAATGTACATTCCTTGAATGACATAGGGGCATAACATAAGATAGTTAAGTCCACTCGGTTAGGAGATTTTTAGTATCAATGGTTAAACTAAAACAATAGTTGATCAGATTACAATACAACACAATTTGCAGATGTTCAAATCTATTCTAAGCCCATACAAATCCTTCGATCAATATTTCAATTCACTTCCTCAACTTACTTTCACTCAGTAATAGCTCTTTAACGCTCAGTACTGGTCTGTTGTTTGGTTCTCCTTTAACCAGTCTGATTAGGCATGCATGAAACTATATTCACCCAAAATCTCTGCAGTCTTCTTTCTTCCAACATGTTTCAATAAAGAAACTCATATATATTATATAGATAGATATAAACCATTTTCATATCAACCATTAGATTTTTCTACTTATTCTTCTTCATTGATTTTGCCTCTTAAACCTTCCTTGGTAGTTGTTTCAATAACACGTTTCAATTCCATCCTTTAGACCTTCTCCAAATTTTGTCAACCGTGGATCTCATAACAAACTTTATCCTCAATCTTGAAATCATAACAATTTCCAGCTCATCATTTTCTATCGGCTAAACTAAGCATTTAATACTTTCATCCATACTCGGTTAACAAATAAATGCGTCGACAAATACAAGCTCAGTTAATACTGTCACTCAGTATACACTACACTGGCTCGGTGTATACCGAAGTCTTCATTTACCGACCACATTGTCTTGTACAATTTTTCTTCCTTCTTCATAATAGATTAATGCAACATAATCAAGTCAACAATATGAGATCATAGACTCATCAATAAGTTACCTAGAGTATTCCTTATCCCCATCTGTCATATCCATCTTTCTCCATGTAGATATCTCAGTTCTTCATCTTTTCTCTCTTTTACAGATGTTTAGATGTTTGTAACTTACATGATAAGTACTGTCAAAACTAGTTGACATCAATGACAACATAATGACTGATTTAATTATCTTACATATCATTTCAGTAACTTGGTGATCTCTAATCACTGATCTTCAAGTCATTCAGGTATTCAATCAGTTGTAGTTCATCATACATTTCTACCTTATTCAAGCTACTGTAGTAAAACTATCACAAAGGGGTTGTAGATGTGGATAAATGAAAAGAATGAGAGAGTTTCCATCCCAAGAATCAATCCAAAAAAGAGCCTTTGAGCCCTTATTGTAGATCCAAAATATCCCTCTTAATAAGAAGAGGCCTAGTTTCCAGAGTGTGCCAAATAATAGAGCTCATGTTCCCTTCACATGACATTGAGGAACATCCAAAAATTTAGCTTATTATAAATACTTATGTGTGATAATATGAGCCCAAAAATAATTCTAATTGGTATACTAGTGCTAATATAATTTGGTTGTAAGAACTTGCCCATTCAAGATAACAAACAAAGACTAAGGCCCTCTCTTTATTTGTCCTACATACAAACTCCCACTTAACTAAGCTTCACTTAGAAGCATGCAAATTACTCCTCCAAAGGGATTGGTGTGAAGTAGTATGAAATTCCTTGAGGAAATACAAAGGACTCACTTGAACAAAAATCATATAAATAGGAAGATTTTTTTATCATAGATTGAAGAAGATTTACCCTAGAAATAATGGATAGCCACCGATGAGTCCAGTAATTAGCCAAGTTCGAAACATCTTATCGAGAAAGTCCCACCAGTATGACCTAAGTTTCCTTTGAATAGGTAGAGAGATACCTGGATAGAGAAAGGGAATATAACTAATTTGAAACATCAAAATATTAGCAGAGTAGGCTCAATATTGTTAAAAAAAAAGGAGATTTGTTCTCATTGACTTTCTAACCTGAAGGAACCAAATAAATATCTAGTGTTCATCTGAAATATTTGGCTTCATGAAGATGAGAAACTCATATAAGATCAGTATCATCCACAACTATAGATGTGAATGCTTAGGCAAACCATTACCCTAGCTCTAACCTTGAATCAATTCTTTGGAAACCTTAGACTTAATAAATTTTCTTAGGCCCTCAGCCATGATAATAAACAAAAAGGGAGAGAGCCCCTAGGTGAAGACCCTTCAAAGCTCCAAATAACTCAGAAGGCTCACCATTGATAATAATAGAGAAGGATGAAGTAACACAACTCATTGCCCAACTAATCCACTCCTAACTAAAACCAAATGTTATACAACTTTTTTTTTGCTAAAAGTGCCACTTAAATCTATCATTAGCTTTGGTCATACCTAGTGAGATGAGCATAGGTTTCTCCTTAGAAACTTCCATAGAGTGAGTGAATGGATTCAGAAGAAAATACCACCCCATCTTGAATTTTCCCCGCTGCCACAAACCCCCTTTCTCATCCATGATCAAAGATGGGAGAATATTTTTGAGTCTCTTTTTAATCAATTAAGTAATGATTTTGTACACCACATTACAAAGAGAAATGATCCTAAAAAAATCTAGTCAATTAGCTCATTCCTTTTTAGGAATAAGGACAAGACAAGTAGAATTCAAGGCTCGAAGAATTTTTTTTCTAACATGAGAATCTACAACCACCTTGAGAAAGTCCAATTTAATAATATCCCAAAATTCCTAAAAAAATTCTATAGGAAACCCATCATGAATAGGAGCTTTCCCTTATGCATCCCATAATAAACCTCTTCCAATTTAGATAGAGATATCCAACAAATGAGAGATTCATTCATCTCATTGGTGAATAAAGAGGGAATACATGCTAGAAAAAACTTCTCCTCACCTTCAATAGGAGACAAATCTTTAGTAAATAGAGAAAACTAGAATTGTGCAACCTCATGAGTTAACACCTATACATATGGAAACAAAAAATTTCCTTTCGAGTTAAAATTTTCGCACGGGTTATGAAGAGCTATATGTTGTTTTTCAATCCATGGACTGAAATAATTTATAACACCCCAAAATGTGTGTGTGTGTGTGTGTGTGTGTGTGTGAGAGAGAGAGAGAGAGAGAGAGAGAGAGAGAGAGAGAGAGAGAGAGAGAGAGAGAGAGAGAGAGAGAGAGAGATACATGTATACACACATAGATCTATATAAATATATGAATATATATCTATAGATATGCATATATACATACATATACACATATTATATATGTTACTATATACATATGTGTTGTGTATGTTAAGTTTATAAGCTTACATTTTTATATTTTCATAAATCATGCAGGTTCCTAAGAACTAAAAATGATGCTATTTGTTCTATGTAATCCACATGGGTTATGTAGAACTTGGAGGTGTACTTTTTTTTTGTATAACCTGTGTGGGTTATTTGACACATAGGAACCCGTACGCTTTATGGCTTGGTAAGAGGCTTGGAAACCAAGCATAAGGCTTGCAAGCTCATTTCCCTCCATTTTTGTCCCTTTACATGGTTTTTTAATCTTCAAGATGATTTCTTGACTTCGTCATCATCAAGTTTACAAATGATCAAGTGGGTATCTCTAAAATTACCACCATAATCTCACAAATCTTCTCATCTTTCTAACCATATTATTTTTTCTATTTTTGGACAACATTAGCATAGTTAAATTTAATTTTCTTTACCAGTGCCTTGACAGTCCCCACAGACATATGTCTATTATTTTTTTAATAACTTTTGATCTACTTGACCAAATTAAAAAAAAAAAACATATTATTGTTCTATACTTGATTCTATACACTTTTTTAAAAAAAGTTTAGATTTTCAATTATTTTAATGCAAGTTATGCCCAACACATGAACAAGTGCCAGATTTTCAGGATGTGGTCACTTCAAAAAATCATTAAAAAAAATAGTTAATAGAAAATTACAAAAAAATACACAACTTCTAGATCTCACTCTTACCTATCATCCTAAAAAATCATTTTTCAAAATACTAACTCTAATTATATCTTTTGTGAAGCGCTTGGAAACAACTATGTTATGTTTTTATGAAAAAATCAAGAACGGTTTTTCGTGTGCGACAAGTTTGACCCTCTTAATTTTATCCATTTTAAAATTTTTTTTTAGTAGTTTAGAAACTATATTCAGAGTACTACAATTCTTATTCTTTACACATCTTATAATTTTGAGTGTACGACCCTCAAATTTCTCTTTGAAGTTTAGGTTTACCTGATTTCAAGAAAAACGTGGCCACTTATACCCCCATTTTTGTACACCATCTTGGCACACTTACTCTGTGAAGTTTCCACTCCTCTAACTCCCTCATGAATTGAGATTTAGGTGTGCTTAAATCCTATGAGATACCATAATCTTGAATTTGGTGAGTGATAACATCAAGGCATGCTTGAATATTCCTCTTCATAATATTAAGGTTACTATAGCACAATCTATTCTATCTTTTAACCTGAAATTTTATAAAAGTCACAATTGCTTAATAGGGGAATAAATAGTAGTACCATAAGGCCACCATCTCTCCACCATTGGACCATTTAGTTGTGAAGAGAATAATTATGAAGCCACATGAGTTGAAACTTAAAATAAGGATTCTTAGGAACTCTAAAAGAAGCTTCTGAAAATCTAATTGGCCAATAATCAAAACCCCTCCAGTCAAATATCTTAGAACTTGTCATCAACCTACCACCTGCCTAGTAGTAGGGGAAAAAAATCTATCCAATCATTCAGAAATAGCTTCCTCTCCACATCATCTATCCAATCATTTAGAAATAATTATTGATTAATTTTTTATTTGAGATTACCTATGCAGTGGGAGCTTCTAGCTAGGTATGTATGTGGTAGGTATTGGACTTGGAGCTCATGGTTACATGTTACATGTTGTATATGTTGATGATATGAGATTCACTTAATATATTTTTTATACCTTGGAGGTATGAATAATTGGATGTGTTAGCATTTTTTGGGGGTTCTATTTTAGCTATGGATATTGACTCTTGACAACTATTGATGCATGTTAATACCTTTGGATTGAGTGTTTGTGTTCAAGATATCAATTGAGATAGGACTTATGATTTGTTGTAACATATTAAGTGGATTTATGTTTGTGCGACCTCTTATGTATGTCTAGTGGAAATAACAAGATGGAGGGTGAGAGAATTCATGTATGAGATGGCGGTCACTTTAGTTTCATTGTAGGTATCTTGGTGAAGCATGTGGAGCATTTTAGTTCATGATGGTATATGTTGCTAGAGGGATTGTTTCTTTGTTAATATTTATGCTAGCTTATACCCCTTATGCAATGTATACAAAAAGTGAGAGAAGCTTGGGAATATAGCATTTTACACCTTACATAATTATGTTTACAATTGTAATATTTTATTTATTATGTATTGCACCTAGGATCACCTAGATGGATGTGCAACATGTAGAGATTCCTTTCGAATATTCTCGAGGTCACTTGATGTTGTATTTTAACATTGTAAAATTATATTATTGTAATTATTTAATATTGAAAAATATAATTACTAAAGTGCTCAATATTAAATGTGGGGTCAAGGCTTAGGTAATAGATGGTTCTAGCACATTGTTATGTAATACCACTTGGTGGTTTGGGGGGAGCTTGTTTCTACAAAATAAACCAGAAGGAAATTTATTGAGATTAGCTAGGCTAGCATTTGTGAAGGTTTGAAGCATGACATGGGATGCGTGGTTACATTCTTGTTGATGGATGAAGTTTTGAAGGTTATCATAGATGTATTGTAATATTGCATTGCTAAATAATACATAAATGATGGGTGGTTTTGGAAGCTAGTTTTTTACTTCATGAGGTTTTTCCAAGGGTATTCTTGTGTCACATTTTCATGGGTAATTTTTTCTATTATTTGCATATGGATTTTATGTGTTTAATTTATTGATTTAAAATTAGGTTATGTGGAAATTGTCATTGATGGATATAAATTTCCTTAAAGATCTTAGCTAATTTGGTCTTCTAAATACAATGGTGACATCATATTTGACTAAGAAATCAATCTTGACCTATAATAGAAATCCACAAAATAAAACCCCTAATTTGTACATAAAAGATCTCAAAATACTAACCAATGGCACCCTGAAAACTTTGATAACATGTGAGAGTTTTAAAGATAACCACCCAAGATCTAGAGGATTAATGGAAAGCACACAAAAAAGAGAGAATAAATTGTATTATCACCAAGAATGCAATAGAATAGATTAAATGAAATCAACCAAATGATAGTACATAGGATACCCCTTGATTAAATAGGCTAAGGTGAGACATAAGAAGACAATATTATGGCAAGTTTCTTAATCTTATGACTTGGTGCATGAAGTGATTATTTATCACATACCTAAGGTGGAAAAAGTGATAGTATAACACATTCACTAAATGGGAATCACCTGCCTAAGGTGGAAAAGTTAAATAATGTATCATGTCCACTAAAGGTGGCTTACCCATCTAAGATGGAAAGGTGATAAAGTGATAAGTGTACACACTAAATAGTGCACTTCTCTAAGTCATTACTTCCAAGGGAATCCATGAATGGGAAACCTTGAGAAAGCAACCTAGAGCTCCCTAGGCATGGAGTCACAAGGATGTTGATGGTGCTCTCAGCTAGAGCTATTGAAGCATGCAACCTTGCTAGTAAACCACACAATGGGAGATTCAAAGAGACAAGGGCAAGAATGCCAATATCCTCAAGAATAAAGAATGGAAATGCAATGCAACTATACTAAGAAAGAAGATGCAAGATAAGCTATGGAAATGAAAGTATTACAAACCCTTGCTAATTAAGCTATGTGAGCTAATCTAGAGCATATGGGAAACTAAGCTAGAAAGCATAAACATGAAGCTATGATGCAAGAATGAAAGCTAAATGCATGAAGATCTCCAAAGCTCCAAAATCTCCAAGAAATCCTATAGCATAAGATTAGTATTTAAAGTTGGGATCTAAGAATGAGAAAAGAGCTCTCCTTTTAAAGGAATTGAGAGAGAATGGATCATGGAGATTAAGAGGCAAAAGATTTAATCAAGGGTGGAGCTTGAAATATGAGCAATCCATGTGCACAAATATCCTCCAATGAGAAAATAAGAGTTGACTTTTGTGTCCATATGAGACAAAAAGGCCTTTTCTTCTTTTTATAAAATAAGAATAATGCTTTATTTGTGCAACTTAGGATAAGAGGAAAAGTGGGGGCTTTTTATTTAATAAAAGGGGAGGGAATTCCTTTTAAATAAATAAAGACTTAGGATAAAATGGTTAGCCCATAGAAAGTAATAAAAAATGATAAAATAGGATTTGATCAAAGAAATTGATATAATTTTGAAAAATGCTGATTTAGGAAAATATTGATTTAGGGGTTTGATAAATTGCTAAATGGGGGCCCAAAGCCTAGGTGACCATTTTAGGGTGCATACATTTGCCCCTCTTTGACTAATGTGAGACCGATTTGGGATCACATGTGGTCAAAGAATGGAATTGAAATGTGAGATCGATTTGGGATCACAAAACAACCTAGATGTGTGTTCGGTGAATGGGAACACATCAGGACAAAGATAAGCATAAGCTGACAAGGATAAGCTGAAAGACAAGACCAACATACTTGTAAATAGGAAATTGTCAAGTCTGAAATAAGAGATAAGAATCTCAAGCAAGGTTTTATTGATAAAGCTGAATCAAGGATTGAAGCTGATAGGTACTGCTCCCTCATAATCAAAATCAAAATCAGGTAGAGGAGAAATAGTAAATTGAGAAATCTAATCAAATCACTAGAAATCACAATCGAAGGTGAAAGACCAATAGGATAACCATGAAGATATGCCCTAGTTTGAATAGGTTTGACTGAAAAAGATATAGGATAAAGATGAATTCAAACCTCAAAGAGATGAATCAAATGAAAATGAATGGAAGACTAGAAGGTTGAAAGAGATGTGGATGAAGAAATGAAGATTTCCCAACAAAGATCAAAGGATCAGGCCTCAAATGGTTAGCCAACTACGCAGAAGGAGGAGAAAATTTGAAATGTGATTTTGAATATCAAGATTAACTCAAATTTTGATTTCGATCCCGAAAATGGATCCAGGACGTCGAAATTAGCCAGGGGTGCAATTTTCATGTAATTATGAGATGTTTTGAAAATTGGTCAAAAAGTCAAAATGCTATAAAAGGGGGTAAAAAGGTCATTTTCAAAATCATTTGTCTTATTGTGAGTTGAGAACTTTTAGAGCTTAGAGAGAGAAAATGGCCCAGCAAGTAGTGATTCTGGTACACAAACATCAATTTGAGCGCGATTGGTTACACAACCAGCCTCCTCAGTATGGTGCCCCGGTAAGTTTTCAGAAAAACTCACCCTTTGAGTCATTTATGAGCATTTATTGAATTTTAAAACATGTTTTAATTATTTTTAAATATTTCAAATTTCACTCATGTGAAAGTTCACATGATACTTGTAAAGTATCACACCCCTTTGATAATATTTATCGTGTGATAGTTCACAAGCCCACATAGTATGACACGATACCCAATGAAACATCATGTGATCCTATGCAAACTATCATAATAAAAAATATTACCACACTGCTATTGAGGAAAATATCACATGATAGTTTATCAAAAAATAGTATCGCACTAGTGTAACAAATATGACATGTTTTAAATTTTGAGCAAAATTACATGGGTCTAGACAATGTTTGCGTTTAAGATTATTTATACTCATGTTAGACATCCATCATGATATGTTTTGACATCTGGCTTGGGGTTATGGTTTGTAGGAGAACTTCCCAGTGCTCCTCATTAGAGCAGCAAGAGTGACCGGGCTACGGTGTCTCAGAGATCTTGATGATCCGAGATGGGTAGATTTGGGGGATATGGGTTTCGGGTGCTTGTTGCACATGCCCCATATTCAGGCAGATCATGGGCTACTGACAGTGTTGGCTGAGATGTGGCATAGTGAGTATAACACCTTTCACTTGCCAACTAGAGAGGTCACAATTACCTTAGAGGATGTCTATTGGATCCTATGATTACCTTGGCAGAGCGGTAGAGGTATCCATTCCCACGGTTCACAGTTCCTAATGCACAGCTGGCAGCACAGGGTGATGACATGGATGATGAAGATGGAGGGGATAGGGGAGATGGAGGGAGGGTGAGAGAGAGAGGATAGGGGTCTCGATCCAATGGCTGGAAATGATCACAGAGATAGGCTTTTGATGATGAGGGAGAGGATGTAGCGAGACCAGCTTGCCGACGGGTGGATACTGGGTAGGATTAGCTTGCAGGGGGAGGATCTCAAGGTGAGGATCCAAGCTTTAGAGAGTGAGATGTAGTAGCTGAGGATTACCATAGTTGTGAGAAATTAGCAACTAATGGATCTGCAAGCCGAGATAGATCGGCAGGAGAGGGAAACACAGGCCGATGCAGTAGAGATCCAGAGGGAGGCAGCACAAGCTGCTTATTATCATGGTCTCTACATACAAGCTATACTTGAGGGACATAGAGTGCCACTCTACTTGAAGAGGGTTGGGAGATCTGACATGGTACCAGACAGAGCAACAACACCACCTCCACCACCACCACGTGATGGGGAGAGTCAGACTTAGGTCTAGGGTGTTAGATGTATAGAGACATATCCTGGGACATTATCCAGATTTTGGATCCCACATTGTAGTTGTATCATGACATTCATATATATATGAGATTTACTGGATTTACAATATATATTGTGTATTTGTCCCACTTGTGATGGATGTTTTAGTTTTATATTGTCTTGTCATATTGCTCAAAATGTATGATGTATATGCTCATGTATAATCTCTCTCATAGATGTATGTTTAGTTCTCATGTTATGATATAGACTCATGTTTCTAAAAATGATCTCTTTGATATAGATATGATGATAAGATTAACCCCTTGTGATGACAGGAAAAGGATGTGATGTGAAAGACAAGGAGTGAAAGACATGATCGAGAAAAAGTGAAAGGTGAGTGCAGTTGATCGACTAGTCCACAAAAGATGAAAGGAGAGCTCTCTCCATATGTAAGATGCAAAACTAACTAACATGAACCTAAAAATGCAAGCTACTATGAAAAGTGGTTTACTTGCAATGTCACAAACCTTTTAGACTCTAATATTCATCATCGAGCATTATTGGTAGCATCGCAAGATCATACAATACACACTAGTATGACTATGTGAATCTGAATATGATCTATATCAGGTAGATATGTGGGAATTCCACCTAAGCATTAAAGACATATAAGTCAAGATGACTAGTGTAGTGAGATTTCTTAAGTTTAATATGGCAAGATTATACTCACATCGAGACACAAGGAAAGTCAAGATGACTATAAGCATGGACTTGCAAAAATAGTCAAGGATGATACCTTGTAGACCCAAATGTCAAGTGGAACAAGCATAAATGCTAATGACAGTTAAACAACAAAATATACCCACAAGCAGAAAAAGCAATAAAACATGTCCTCATGCCCCCAGTCTTCTAGCTCGGCATCATCGAAAACTATTAGGGGGAGAACACTCATCAAAGAAATCATCATAGACAGCACACCAAAAGTCAAACAAGTCTCAGTGAGTCGAGTGTTTAAGTGCATGTGTGTAGGTCATAGAGTCAAACTTTGAGTATCACATCTGCCAGTGAGAAATATCATATCATGCTAGACTGCGGGTAAGATATTTGATAAGTGTTGAGAAACACTTGATGCTGGGGTAGTGTTGAAAAACACAGTTGGGGTTGTGTTGAAAAACACCATTTGCAAGATGTCCTAAAGACCAACACATCCTAGAGACCAAAGCTAACACGGTTATGCCCCTTAGACAAAGAAAAAGACTAATTCCAAACCAAGGCAACAAGGTCAAGGCATGATGGAGAAAGGCTAAGTGTTGAGGATGCATGCTAAGAAACAAGGGTGCAAAGGCCTCAAGTAGCACTTGTTTTCAGGTTTTCACCACTTGGAGATTTTTTTGTTTTTTCATTTTTTTTTTAATTTTTGCTACCAAGGTGCCTATTTCTAGGTTTTCACCAAGGCACTTTTTCTATTTTTTTTGAATTTTTTGCATTTTTTGATTTTTGATTTTTTTAAAATTTTTTCAGGACTTTATATGCTTTTTAGGATTTTTTCAACATCATATATGAATTTTTTTGGAATTTTTTTAGGATCAATAAATATGTACAAAGGATGCCCCCATACAGAACATGCATCATGGATAGAACTTCTTGAGGTGCAAAACATTGATAGGCTCAGGGAGCTGCTCTCCCTCTTCAGTAGACAACAAATAAGCACCTTTTCCAAAAGCAATAGTAATAATGTATGGTCCAAGCCAATTAGGTTTGAATTTCCCCTTTTTCTCTCTATGTTGTTGGTTCTTAGGGTTTTCTCATAAGATAAGATCTCCCACTTGAAATTCTCTAGGGTGAACCTTCTTGTTGAATGCTTTGGACATACGCTTTTGGTAGACTCTCATGTGATCAAATGATGCTTTAAGATTTTCATTTAGAAGTTCTAGCTCTTGGAGTCTCATGGCATGGTAGTCTTCATCTGTCACTAGACCTTTGAGGGAAACTCTAAGTGAAGGAATCTCCACCTCTAAAGGTAACACTGCTTCAACATCATAAGTGAGGGAAAAAGGAGTAGCCCCTGTTGTAGTACGAATACTTGTTCTATAGGCCCACAAGGCTGGATTTATCTATAGATGCCAATCTCTACCATTCTTGTGAACTGTTCTATGGAGAATTTTGAGAATAGTTTTATTCAAAGCCTCTGCTTGTCCATTTCCTTGTGGGAAGTAAATGGAGGACCAATGTTGTTTTATCTTGAACTTCTTGCAGAGATGTTTAAGGTCCTTTTTTTTGAACTGACCTCCGTTGTCAGTGATTATTTTAGAAGGCACTCCATATCGACAGATGATATGGTTCAAAATAAATAGAGAAACTATCTTGCCCAAGGCAACAAAAAGTGGGACAACCTCTACCCATTTGGTAAAATAATCAGTAGCAGTAATGATGAATTTATGTCCACTTGATGAGTTGGGATGAATCTTCCTAACAAGGTCAAAGGCCCAGTGCTAAAATGGCCAATGAGAAATAGATGGAATAAGCTCCCTACCTAGAGCATGTATCAGGTTACCGTGTTTCTAATACTTATCGCATGATTTAGAAAAATCTACTGCATCTGTCTGCATGGTAGGCCAATAGTACCCAGCCCTAAGAAACCTTTGGGCCATGATAAGACCATTGGAATGTCCTCCACAAATGCCCTCGTGAATGTCAGCTAACACTTGGTTGGACTCATCCCTTTCCAAGCACCTAAGAAGTGTCCCATCTAAACCCCTCCTATACAAATCACCAGAGATAAGGGTATGGCGAGAGGCATTTTGGGTTAAGTTTCTTCGTTCAGAGCGGTTGAAGGTTTTGGGAATACTGCCATCACAGAGGTATGAGTAAATGGCACCATAGCGGGATGACTCGTGGCCAACAAGGGTACAAACAACTTGGCTTTCTTGGGATTCATAGATAGGATAGCGTAGCTCTTCCACTATGAATTTGAATCTGGACTCATGTTGTTCTAGCTGAAGAAGTGAAGCCAATGTAGCCATAGCATCAACTGCTTTGTTCTCTACTCTAGGGATTTGTTGAAATGCAACAAAGTGAAATATCGTCTCAATGAATCAACCATTTTCTTGTAGGGTACTAGTTTTTCATCCTTTGTTTGGTATTCTTCATTAACTTGGTTGATTATTAATTGTGAATCCCCATAGATATGTAGCTCTATAATTCTCCATTGTATAGCCATTTTTAGTCCATTTGTTAAGGCCTCATACTCAGTAATGTTATTTGTATATGGGAACAATAGTTTGTAGGACTTAGGGATTGTGTACCCATGGGGAGAAACAAATAAAACTCCTACTCCTGAACCATTTTGCATGAAAGAGCCATCAAAGAACATCTTCCATGTTCTTGCAGTCATGTACATTACGTGCTCATCTAGAAATTCAACTTGAATTGGCACTTTATCTCGAATTGGGAAATCAACCAATTGGTCAGCTATGGCTTGTCCTTTTATAGCTTTACACTCAACATACTCTATGTCAAATTTTGATAAGATCATCATCCACTTAGCAAGTCTACCTGTGAGAGTAGCCTTACAAAGAAAATATTTGAGAGGATCAATCTTTGCAATGAGGTGTATCGTATGTGCAAGCATGTAATGTTGCAACTTTTGGGAAGCAAACACCACTACAAGGAAAGATTTTTCAATACTAGTGTAATTAACCTCATATGACATAAGAGTACGACTGATGTAGTATATAGCTCTTGCTTTCCTAGTGTCATCAAGTTGAGCTAATAATGCCCCCAAGGAAGATTCTGTTGCTAAAACATACAATATGAGTGGTTTTCCTGGGATAGGAGGCATTAAGATTGGAGGATTAGCCAAGTATTATTTGATTTGGTCCATGCTTTGCTGACAATCCTCATTCTAGTCACATTTAATCCCTTTATGCAATGTCTTATTGAAGGGTTGAGCTCTATCAGCCAGTTGTGAAATGAACCTCTGTATAGATTGAAGATGTCCCTGAAGACTCCTCATTTGGCTAATGTTTTTGGGAGGCGGCATATCCAAGATTTCTTGAACTTTCTCTGGGTCCACCTCTATTCCTTTGGTTGAAATGATAAACCCTAGAATTTTTCCAGAGGTGACTCCAAATGCACACTTTTTTTGGATTTAATCTTAGTTGAAACTGCTCCATGCGATCTAGAATGACTTCTAAATCTCCTAAGTGTGTATCCCTTTTTTTATATTTTTCCAAGGTGTCATCCACATAATCTTCCATATTCTTATGCATCATGTCATGGAAGATAGTTGTCATAGCTCTTTGATAAGTAGCACCTACATTTTTTAATCGAAATGGCATGATGTTCCAGCAATAGGTTCCCCATGCACAAGTGAATGCAATCTTTTCCTGATCTTTAGGAGCTATCTTGATTTGATTATACCCAGAAAAACCATCCATAAATGAATAGATCTCATAACCCATGGTCATGTCCACTATCATGTCTATGTTTGGGAGTGTAAAATCATCCTTTGGGCATGCTTTATTAATATCTCTAAAATCTGTGTAGACACGAATGGACTTGTCATGTTTTGAAACTAGTACAATATTGGACATCCATTCGGCATAATCAATGGCTCTTATAAATCCTACACTGAGGAGTTTTTCTAGTTCAGCTTTGACAAGAAGAGCTATGTGAGGATGCATTTTCGTCAATTTCTATTTTATTGGTTTTATACTTGGAGCTATGGATAAGTGATGCATAATGAGATTAGTGTCCAACCCTGGCATGTCTGAGTAAGTCCAAGAAAAATTAATCTTCTTGCTCTGTAGGAATTTGGTATATGCCTCTTTTTCCTATGTTGATAGAGACTGAGCCAGATGAACTATTTGTGGAGTCTCTTCTGTACCCAAATTAACTGGCTGTGTAGGCTCGACAAGCACTAAAGATCTATTTTGAAAGTAACTTGGGAGATGATCAAGTACCTCATCCTTAGGTGCCTCAAAGAGGTTTTCACCCTTGGATACATCCTTTATTTTTACTTTTTTAGGTTTTGAAACTACCACACAGTGGTTTTCACCATCAGAGCTCTTATTATTCTTTTCTTTTCTTTTCATTTTGTGGCTAAGGTACTTGATATCTGGCTCTATCAGGCTTGTAGTTGGTTCACTGGTGGAAGAGACTATATGGGCTCAAGGGCATTTAGGTAACATGCTATCTCATAGTCATTCTGGAAAGTCAAGAGCTGGGGCTCTTGATAGCATTGAGACCAATCAATTAGGTGAGGATTGGTAAGGTGTAGGTCAATGACGGGTTTAATATCATGCATATGAATGGTATCATCTTTGGTGATCACAAATTTAGGGTCCGTCAAGTACCCCTCTAAGGTACCCAAATTAGGATTTATTCTACCAAGCGAAGCATCATCCACTAAAGTGACTTGTACATTTGAATCCACTAATCCCACACTAGACTTGTTAGCTACCTTAGGTTGGGAACCATATGTATGGACAACATCAATGTCCATTTCAACTATAGAAGCATAAGAGAGAGATTCCCACTCATACTCATGTGAGTTTGTATCTGAATCCTGACTGGGATGTTTACACCAAGCATATTTATGATGTCTAGATGTGGAAGCTCTAGTGTCACCAAGGGTAACACCTTCTTGAATTCTATTCATGTATTGATAATCTTGAATAGGATCCTCAACATGATCTTCAACAATGGATTCTTCTTGTTCTAAACCTGAAACTGTCAGATTGGCAACTGGAGTATCTGAATCTCCCCAAAGGAGATTGGTGGAAGGGACCCAATCTTCACACCTATCTTGTTGATTTTGAAAATTGGGTATGTAATTTGATTCATCATCATTATCTATCACAACAAGGATAGGAGCATTTTTCTTGTTAGGACTTTCAAAACCTAGGCCAACCATTTTTTTAGACCTGCATCCAAAAAGAGCATGATCGAGTGGTTCAGCTCTAGCATCTAATTTTTGACTAAGAGGACCATGACCTAGATAGCCCATACTTTTGACAAGAGTATACCCTCTTCCATATGTCTTAGGAGAGGGAGAGAAGTTCTCATTATGCATGTATTTGTCTTCTCTATAGATCCAGTCCTTGACAACCACCTCTTATTTTTCATCCTGGAAGGG
This sequence comes from Chamaecyparis obtusa, assembly GCA_027943335.1. NCBI lineage: Eukaryota > Viridiplantae > Streptophyta > Pinopsida > Cupressales > Cupressaceae > Chamaecyparis > Chamaecyparis obtusa. Next base: position 1,381,877 of record BSBK01002802.1, read on the forward strand.
CACTAAGGATTCTACAAATGTACCAAACAGAGTCATGGTTGAAGATGAAGGATGCATCTCTTGTGAAGGTTTTCCATAGGACCTAGGTGAGACTGGCAGTTTTGTAAAGGAGTCAATTTGATACCCCCCCATACCAAGATCTATGGACTTGAACTTATTCTTGCACTGTGCTAGGGTTGCATCAAAATCCTTTGCTTCCCTATTGAGAGAAACATGAGTCCCTGCTGAAATTGCATTTATAGATAATGTACTATCCCTGGGTATATAGACTTCTACTCCATTATAGGGGAATTTAACACATTGGTGGTAGGTGGATGGCACCACTTGTGTGTCATGGATCCACGGTCTACCAAGTAGGATATTATATGCTAGAGGACCAGCATCAATAATTTGGAACAAAATGTCCTTTTCAACAGGGCCAATGCTGATAGGAAGGAAAACCAAGCCCTTGGAGCTTCTCTCTGCCTCATTATAGGCTTTAATGGTAATCTTCTTTTGGGTATCAATAACTTTCTCAGAATAACCTAGTATCTTCAATAGACTCAAGGAACAAATATTGAGCCCATAACCCCGATCAATCAACACATGCTTGACACGGGTCTTGTGAATCATGACTTTGATATGAAGGGCAAGATTATGTGGATGGCTCAAAGCTTTGTCATCTTCTTCTGAGAATGTTAGGTAATGAGGGTTGGCAAGGTGGTTAACCATGTTCTGGAATTGGTCAACATCTATGTTGTTAGGAACATTTGCTGCACACAAAGCATCCTCAAGGATACACTTATGTCTTGGAGACAATTCCAAGAGTTCAAAGATTGAGATTTGAGCTGGCATTCTTTGTAACTGGTCAACAAGATTATAGCTCATTTCAAGGTTGACTGCTGATTTGGTGGTGGCATTCTTAGATGTCACTTGCTTGGGTTTTCTGGACTAGTTGGAACTAGGACCTCTAATAACCATAGGACCTTGAATTTGGCTTCTTATAATAGTATTAAGAGCTTGGGATGACCTTTGAGAGTGAGGACCCCTAAGCACCACCATAGGTTCTTCATCAAATATAGGAGGAGAGGCCACATCATAACCATAAGGATCTTTGTCTTTCATCATGTTGACACTTTCCTCGACAACCTCAAGCATATTGACCACTTTTTTGGCACCTGTGTAGGTATAGTTGATTTCGGCGTTGCCATTATTGGGTTTAGAGGTTTCCCCCTTTTCATATTTGGGCAAAGGCTCTTTGAATGCCTTATGGTTTGCATTGGTATTCAACCCATCAATCTGAAGTTTTCCACTCTCAATAAGATCCTAAATAAGGTCTTTAAGTTTCCAGCAATGTTCGATATCATGTCCAATGCCATTGTGGAATTTGCAGAAAGCTTTTTCATTCCACCAATGTGGCTTAATGTCAGGTATGTGGAAATTTGCTGGATCTTGTGGTTGTGCAAGGTTATTGGCAATAAGCATCTTGAAAAAATCATCATAGGAGTCACCCAGTTTAGAAAATTGTCACCTCTCCTTTTTAGGCTTTTCCTGGTACTTTGGTTTGTGCTCTTGTTGGTTGGAGGATGTGTTGAGCTTCATAGCTTGGACTACACTAGAAAAATGGAGGACTCCTTGATCCTTGAGTTGGGAAGAGTCCACAATTCTGTCATTGACTAATTGCTTGTTCTTGTTCTAGTGTGAGTGCTTTCCTTTGTCCTTATTAGCATTGTTAGTATTCTGACCATTGTTCTTATTGCTATGTTTGGTCAAAATACCTTTCTCTTTCAAGACATCCTCAATTTGACATGCAGTTTCGACCATAGTGTCAAAGGAATCAACGACCATCTTCTGAACCTCATACCGCATTTCAGGCACCAAATTTCTAACAATGACCTTTCATGCTCAGGAATAGTCCTAGAATAGTGAGAGCACAATCGTCTCCATCTTTGTAAGAAGCTGAAAAAGGATTCCCCTTGGTTTTGCTTCAAATTGCACAAGTCTAACATAGTGACTGATCTTGACAAGTTGTATGCAAAATGTTGAATGAATATGTGGACAAGTTCCTTGAAAGTTTTGATGAGAGGGATTATGTTGGTAAACCACTCCATGGATTGGCCCTTGAGACTCCTTGGAAATAATCTCATAAGATAGGAGTCATCTTGGTGAAACTCAAAACTCATGATGTAGAATTGATGCACATGATCATGTGGGTCACCATTGCCATCATACTTGTCCTACTGGGGGATTTCAACTTTTCTAGGAAAATCCTTCATACTGACACTTCTATTGAAAGGATTGGGACAAATAGAGTCAAGTGAAAAGGAACTTTTAGGTGCCAACACCTTTTCCATTATACGCTTGAGTTGTTTGATCTCCTCTTCTTGAGAGGGTCCTTGTTTCTTGATTCTTCTATCCACATCAAAGTTGTAAGGGACTCTGGGACCCTTGTTAATCAATCTCTCTAGGAACCTATCCTTGTTTTGGTCAGGATACTTCTCCACATATTGTTGGAATAGTGACTCTTGCTGCATCCTCATAAAATCTTGATCATCAAAACTTGCACTACTTCCTCCATGTTGAGAGCCATGATGAGCTCATTGGGAGGGTTGTCTCGAGTTCCTAGGAGTTGTTTGTCTCCTATGTTGTGAAATCCTTCTTCCTCTAGGACTAGGAGATCTTGAAGGGGTCCTTGACCACCTTCTACTTCTTGGGGTTCTTGAGGGAGTAGATAGTGGAGAGTTTTTTCCACTGTGGGTACCCCTATTGTTGAATTGGTCATTGAGTTGTTGGGCTAAAAGCCTATCCTGTTCTTCTTGGAATGCTTTTCTTTTCAACTCTAACAAGGCTTGTTGGTCCGCCTCTAGGAGTCTAAACCTTTCTTCTTTAGTAGCTTGTTTTTCCAAAAAAGATTTCTTTTTGTGTTCAATTATTTTAAGCCTCTCATTTGCATACCTTGAGGTTGTTTTGAGTGGAGAGTTGGTCCTTGAATGTTTGAACAAGTCATTAGTAAATGCTACATTAACATGAGCATCACCAGATTTTTTGTTTTGGTCTTCATGTTGTGACAATGCATCTTGGTGAGCTCGCCCATAATGTCTTTCAGCTCTTTGATGGGTGTCTAGATATCTTGAGTTGATAGGGGGTGATTCAGGTTGATTGTCATCACCAAATAGCATGTTATCCCTATGTCTGTAAAAAATGTCATCAAGATTTTGATCCATCACTTCTCTCTCCTTTCTAGTCATGGTGTAACTCATGTCCATATTGAGAAGGTGCTAAAGAGGTACTCAACTCACTAGGATTGCTCTTTGGGTCAAACCAAGTTTCGAGCTCACTCCTAGGTGATTGATCAAAGACGAGTTCCTTTCCCTTTCACTTTTGATGAGTTTGGACTAAGGGTAATTGATAAAAGATAACTTGAGGTTGTTTTCCTTGACTAACTTGGTACATTTTCATAACCAACATGAAAGAAAAAGACCCTTGGTGATAAGATGACCTTATGAAACGTTAATACCAAACTAGGATAGTAAAAGTGTTCAATTGTCCAAAAAGAGATGGTGAGATAGAAAGCTACAAAAGGTGTAAACCAGCATTGCCACATAGGTGTATAATAAAAGGATGAGTATCCTAACACATATGGACCAGAAGGATGGATTTAACCAAATATATTTGAAATTGAAATTGAATTTTTATGGAAGTGGATTGGACAAAAGACTACTGAAACTCTCCAAGTGTGTTACCAAAGAATCTAAAGGTGTACTTTTTCAACAAGGATGATTCCTAACTTATCAATTCCAAGCTGATTACTTTGTAAAATCAAAGAATACTAATTCAAGGGGTCTAAATATAGGAACTTGAGGTACAATCAGGCTTCCAATGATAGAGTAAGTCACCTACTAAAATTTGGTCGACCAAAGAAAGACTGAAAATGGCATAAATCAAATAGACAACAAAAAGACTTTATGTGATAGTTTCTAGGAAAATAGTACAATACAATCTCACCAGGAGATATTTCGCATGAAGTAGTGCGATAGTTTCCAAGTAGCCTGTGTGATAAAATCCAGGCAAACAGTGTGATAGTTTTGCAACAACAAACTATCGCATGATAAATCCCAGTACAGTGTGTGATAAAGTTTAAGGATTTATGAATCTTGACCAGTGAGTGTTAAAAATGTTAGTTTTAAAGGCAATTCGGTCAAAGTTTCAGTTTGATGGTTGGATTTTTTGATTTCAAGCATAGGACTAGCAGTAATCAGACAAGTTTGCAAATAGTAGGTGATCAAACATGTCATAAAACACTTGCACAAGGGAAAAAGCAACCTTGCCAAGACAAGTAATTATGATATCAAAGCAATAGAATCCTATGAATGCTACCGTGATGTTTGATGTTTAAGAATGTTTACACAGGTAGATCATAATGAGAACACTTCAAGCACTTACTAGCCTAAAAAGACAATGGCTCAATACTTAGCAACTTGGCCCACACTTGATGCTCCATTTCCTCACACAAAGTGGTTACCCACAATAGATATTGGCTTTGTCGTGGAAGTGCCAATGACACAACCAAAGGAACACAGATGGTGAGTAATCTTGGGGTGATCTGAGTTAGTCTACTAGGATCAATCCTTGCACCAAGAAGCTAAGAGGCAAAATAGGGTGGCTTCTATCTATGGTTCTTAGTAAGGGTTTTCGTTCATAATACCCCTATTGCTCCCCAAAGGGACTCCTTACCTTGTGGCAAGTAATGGACCTCATGGCCACAAGAGTACCTTAAGCATTCTTGCTCAACATTTTCCTCATGGTCACAATCCCACAAGTACTCACAGCAAGTGAAGACAAGTACTACATCTACCAAGGTTTTGTGTCCTTGATAGCCTTGAGTTTATAGTGGGTCGTAATGGCCGACAAAAATCTTTTCCCCACTTGGGTCGTTCCTCTTGATTGCTCAAGAGAAGGCCCGCTAAAGGATTCTAAAACTAAACAAAGAGTGGATCAACCTTTGAGTTCCAAGATTTCTATTTCATGTCAAGGGTGAAGAGCATATTCTCCTAGCTCAAAAATTTCTTCCAAACACACCAAGCAAAGGTTCAATTACCCTCTTGCTTTCAAAATCCAAAGATGGGTCAAGATTTTTGTTTCACCACAAGGGTGAAGAGCATACTCTCCTACCACCAAAAGATTCCTACAACAAGATATTAAGTGCCTATGAATAGAAACAACTAGTGTATGCCACACTTAAAAAGAAAGCAATTAAACAAGCACTTGATTAGTTTTTATGCTTTGGGCAGCCCTGCAAGAAAGGATTAGTAGCCCTTGTGCATTTGGAGCTTTGACATGTGTTCTTTTAAGAAAATATTTCAAGCAATGAGAGCACCTATAAGCACAACTTGTTAGCCCTAAAAAGGTTAGCACATCAAAATCAAGTGAAATTTGCAAATAAACCTCTATTCTACCACAACAAATTAGAAATCTGAAGCAAATAAATCAACTCTTGCAAAGAAATGACCAAAATCACTCATTGCCAGGCCTGGGTGATAGTTCTGTTAGAGAAAGAATCATACGATGCTTCTCAGTATACTGTTGTGATACTTCCTCTCTGTGTGATAGTTTGTGATTCCTACATGCGACAGAGAATAATATGACAGTGCGATAGAATCTACAAGGGTGCATGATATTTTAACTGGTAAAGTATCGCACTGATATACAAGAAAATATCATATGACACTAGAAGACTATCGCATGATAATTCTATCAGAAAAACAAAGAGCCGAAACAACAAGCTAAAATGATGATGAAAAATTGACGGAAATGCATAAAAAGAAGGAAAAAACAAGAGTGTTCTGCCCCACAGTGGGTGCCAAAAATGTACACACTAAATAGTGCACTTCTCTAAGTCATTACTTCCAAGGGAATCCATGAATGGGAAACCTTGAGAAAGTGACCTAGAGCTCCCTAGGCATGGAGTCACAAGGATGTTGATGGTGCTCTCAGCTAGAGCTATTGAAGCATGCAACCTTGCTAGTAAACCACACAATGGGAGATTCAAAGAGATAAGGGAAAGAATGCCAATATCCTCAAGAATCAAGAATGGAAATGCAATGCAACTATGCTAAGAATGAAGATGCAAGCTAAGCTATGGAAATGAAAGTATTACAAACCCTTGCTAATTAAGCTATTTGAGCTAATCTAGAGCATAAGGGAAACTAAGCTAGAAAGCATAAACATGAAGCTATGATGCAAGAATGAAAGCTAAATGCATGAAGATCTCCAAAGCTTCAAAGTCTCCAAGAAATCATGCAGCATAAGATTAGTATTCAAAGTTGGGATCTAAGAATGAGAAAAGAGCTCTCCTTTTAAAGGAATTGAGAATGGACCATGGAGATTAAGAGGCAAAAGATTTAATCAAGGGTGGAGCTTGAAATAGGAGCAATCCATGTACACAAATATCCTCCAATGAGAAAAATAAGAGTTGAATTTTGTGTCCATATGAGACAAAAAGGCCTTTTCTTCTTTTTATAAAATAAGAATAATGCTTTATTTGTGCAACTTAGGATAAGAGAAAAAGTGGGGGCTTTTTATTTAATAAAAGGGGAGGGAATTCCTTTTAAATAAATAAAGACTTAGGATAAAATGGTTAGCCCATAGAAAGTAATCGAAAATGATAAAATAGGATTTGATCAAAGAAATTGATATAATTTTGAAAAATGCTGATTTAGGAAAATATTGATTCAGGGGTTTGATAAATTGCTGAATGGGGTCCCAAAGCCTAGGCGACCATTTTAGGGTGTAGACAATAAGTATATATACTAATGGTAGAAGTCCCACCTAGGGTTGAAAAGTAATTATCTAATAAAAAAACCAAAAATAGGAATGTTCCTATGTGGTCCCTATGTAACCTTAAGTAACATGTATGGTTTTGATCCAAGATTTTAGGGTAAGGAAGGTAACAACTCTTATGGGAAGTTTAGTGATTTGGGGACACAATGTGGCTCACTAAACAAACTCTAGGATTGAGAAGTTGACTCTTCATAAACTTGGTTTTGACAAAAAGTGAAGGAAAGTACTAAAATAAAAATCTAATTTTAAGGTGATGCGCCAAAACATTTGAAAGATGTTAGAAAAACTTAAGGAAACATGCAAATCCAATACAATATAGTAGAAAATAAACAATAATTTATCAAATTGAGCATGGAGAATCACTATCCCTTCATTGTTTAAGTGAGAAAAAAAGTAATAAGATCATAGAACAATGTTACAATATTCATATCACATATTGGGAGCACCTACTAAATCTCATAAAATAATATTTATCTCCTACCATATTACTTACACACTTCCATTCTAATATTCATAAGAACATGATATGTTCTTTAATTAACAACTAACATTTATTACTAAAGGATTAAAATACATGATCCAATCATATAAGCTTTCAAATTAAAACCATAAGAGTCAAAAACTAATGTTGAATGTGCAAGAAAATTGAGAGGGGGGGACTGAATCGGTTGTCCATAAATTATAACCTTAAAATCCTTTATTTAGCTCCACCAAACTTACTTTAAACTTTTAACCATTGAAAGATATGAGAATGAAAAGAATGGCAACCATTAATCACAATAAACACCATATTTACATGGAAAACCCTGTAAAGGGAAAAAACATGGCGAAGATTATTCTCAAATATAAGAACACCTATTAAGGTGAACTATAAGAAATACTCACTTCCAGAAGCTCATTAATATAAACCCACTACCAAAGGGCGCCCTACCCAAAGAAGGTTCATTTCCAGAAGGCTCACTGCCTAGCTGAAGAAGGATAAGAGAGCATAGATCCACCACTAATGCACAACCAAAAAATGTGTAGTCACCTTTGGCTCATTTATTTCGACAACTAACATAGTGAAGTCTGCACTGATTTGCACCACACTTCACACTTAACTTATGAAATCAAAGAGACAAATCCTCTTTCATACATCCTCATTGCATAAGAGCATACTTGCATAAAGTTCACACAAGCATACATATATGTCATACTTAGTTACTAATAATTAATCATTTATTTATACTTAATTTTCTCTTGTAAGATCTACCATTGTCAACTAGGCAAGGATCGAACATGATTTGAGATAGGCCAACACTAAACATTCCTACAATGTAGAAGAATGAGAAGTGGACCACCACATGCCATTTAAATAAGACCAAAAATGGCACCATACATGAGCACATCTTTTTACACTCACCTAGACAAGCAATTAAAGTGTAAACACTTGAGGTTGACCAAACCTAGAGTTGAAACACCAAGAAATTTTAAAGCCATGTCTCTGAAGCCTAAAATCTTGTTAGCACCTGTAAAATTTTTCATGGCTCTAGCATTTTTTTTCCAGTCTCTTCAATTGTTTTTGGGTCTTTGGCTCAAACCCTAGGTGAAATTTTTGAAAAACTAGCTGTTGTAGTGAAAAAGCCCTAAAATACCTTGGCCTTGTTCTAATTTTGTGTTAATTTATTCAAGCCACTTAAAACTCTTAAAAGCATGTGCTAAATTGTTTACCCTTTGTCGCATGATTACGTGAACCTTTTTCTTGTCATGCAATCTTGTGACTAAAGGTTTTCGGGCCCCTTTTAATATTTTCTGATTTGCCTAAATCTCCGAGGTTAATTTTTCCTAAGTTTGGAGCCCGGCGATGCTTTAATTTTTCCTAAGTCAGTGCCTTAATATTTCCTATGTTTCGGCTTGATTTTTCCTGGTCGCAGTCTCTCTTATAGCTTTTCAATCCAATGGTTTTCATTAAAGCACAAAGGATTTGTCAGAGCTATGTGATTTTGTGATGACCATTGATCTTACTTTATGACATGACATTTCAAACTGTGGGTCCAAGGTGACACATATGCACAAATGGTGATATGTGATTGGTCCATGTATTAATGTGGTGGCAGTTGTCAATGGGACCTAGTTTTCAAGTTTGTTAGAGAGCCCTGACATTGTCAGTTGATCAATGATTGGCGTAAGTTCTCATGAGATGTGTCAGAGCTTTTAGATCTTACGCTAGCCATTGATGTTACTTTATTCTTAGGTGGCAGTATAAAGGTGGGTCTGATTGCCAGATGGTTTTTATGTGCCATGGTGTGCTGATTTGTCATTATTTGATTGGTCCATGTTGTGTGACTGGGCATGTTGTCAGTGGGGCCAGGTTTTTTGAGGTTCAGAGGGTTTTGACACTTGCAGAGCATCGATGGTCGGAGTGTAATCTGATGGATTTTTTCTTACACATGCAAACTTAAGACAACCATTGATCTCTTCCGGTGTCAGGGGGTTGTCAGAGTAGGGTAAGATTCTTCATCCGATGGTTATCTCATGATCTGGAAGAATCTTGGAGGTCTATGTGAAGATGAGACAACTGTCGATCTTCTTGATGCGGGCCCAGTTAAATTTTCTCAGTCTTTTGGTGGTTTGGATAAAATTCTAGTGGTTTTGACAAATGTTTGCTTTGTTCGCTGGTTCACGTGATGTTTTGGTGAGGGGTCTAATGACTTAGCAATTTGGAAAACAATGTTCATGTAGTAGCCAAATGATTTAGCGGTGCTGTCAAAGTTCTCATGAATGGGCGAAGGTTTTTCATTTGCGTATTCACCAGATTATTATATAGTAAAGAACATAACCCAGGAAAAGGAAAAGCATCTAACAGTCATGATATAAACCAAGATTAGATTTGAATATGGGCCGTTGATACGTCGGTAAGCACCATAAAGTAGCCGTTCTCTGTAGATTTGAAAATTTGAATGTTTTCCAGCGACAGAAAGGACCAGAATTGAATGTTTTGATGGTTGAACTTAATAGAAATGATTTATAGTTGTTGTGGTGTGGTCCATTGAGTCTGATGATTATTTGTAGAGAGTTTTGTACTATGGGGGATGGGTTTACTTGCTCGAAGCATGTTGTAGGGGTCAAATCAGATGGATTTGTAGGAATTTCATGATCTTCAGTACATTTCTAGAAAATTTACCATAAGTAAAGATTAAATTTAGATCTGATTGCTCAGGGTTGCTTAGTTTTCCCTCCAATGTATTAATTTTTTATCCATTTGAATTTCTTGGTGGGTGGAAACCCTAACCCTTACCTTGGTTATCCGTAGCTTGTTGCATCCTAACTTGTGTAGGATTCCAAGATAACGAGTGGTATTTAGTGTTGAATTGTTGATTATTGAAGGGGTTCTAGTTTCAAAGTTCAAAATGAGTCCCTAGTTTCTGGTTCCAAGGTTTTGTAATAGTTTTTTGACTTAGTGTTTGTTAATGAAAGAAGAAAGTTGCAAGTCTAAGCTGTAATTTGCAAGCAGGGTGTCTTGTGATTCATTGTGTACACAGAAGGAATTCATCATACTTAATACAAATATCTAATTCTTATCTCTCCTTTGTGTCAAGTCAAGTAAGCTTTGAGTTTTCTAGCTCATTACATATGGTTTTTATGTATGTATCTTCATTCTTGAGTTCTGATCTAGGATTGGATTAAACAATGCTCTAAATGAGATATGAGTTTGCCCTTGTCTATGCAAGGATGTTTTGTAAATAGTAAAGATTAGGATAAATGTATTTATGGCTATGAATTCTTAGGTATTTTCAAATTTGTGTGTTTTTGTGTCTAAGGGTTCTTTCCCAATGGATGAGGCACTGGCCTAAATGAGTATTTCTCTTGTTAACATACACTAGTTGGAGTTATTGCATCCCAAAAATTGAAATCAATAACCTTTCTTAGTTGTAGTTCTTTGGTTGTATGGTTGTGTTACCCTATAGTAATGGAGAGTCAATGAATGTGAGGTTAGCATTTAGTACTTTCTTACTATCAATCTATTGTTTAGACCCAATCTTTGGTGTGTGAAGTATAGTTTTCACGGGGTTAGGTGCACTTGCCTTGGTTTTGTAGAGCCAGAAGTGAAGATGGTAGTCTTGTCCCTATAGTTGGTCCAATTACCCTAAGATCCATATACATTTTGGAATTAACCAATCCTAAAATCAACCTGAGGGTATATTGGCAGCCTAAGAGCATAAGCATCCATTTTGAACACCAACAAGATGGTGACTCTACTAGGGAAATGTTACACAAGTTTATAATAACCAGTAGGTCATCATTGGAAGAAATAGGGCTATTCTTGTCCCTTGTCTTGTGAAGCTCATTTGGATATTTGTTAAGTGAGGAAGTTGTATTGTAAGATTCCCAATATTCTTGGGTGGTGACTCAAACATCTCTGTAGTAGTGCTATTGAGTAGATTTTTATAAAATGAGCTACAGAGGTACTAGGTCTTGGAGAAAGGAGCATCCTGAAAACATAATGGAAGAAGGTATTCCAAGCTCTTCTAGGCCTAGTCAGACAAGGGGAGGAAAGAAGAAAAGAAATGTCTCTCATACTTGGAAAAGTAAAAAGGACACAAGACAAGAAACTCAAGGCAAGCCTAGTCAAGAAGAAAATATTTCAGAATATGAAGAGACTGTTGATTTGGGATTGAATCAGTATGAGGATGAATTTCAAGTGGGAGATGATTAATCTGAGACTACTCTCCTAGAATCAGAAGAAATCTTTGAAGAGCTCTATGAGTTGGAAAGAAGAGTTCAAGAACAAGTTGCTATTAGACAACGAAGAGAAAAAGATAAAGAAGACAGAGTAAGACAAGCAATGATAAGGGTTGATCAGCTAAAGAGGTAGTTGTTAGATTTGGAGGCAATTAATTTTATCCTAGAGCCCAAAAGAGTAGAGGAACAACCTATTGTGTATAAAACACATGAGATAAATAGGCCTAGAGATAAAGGCAAAAAAAAAGCTGTTGGAGTTCAAATCAATGAACAAGTTCATGTGGAAAACCCATTAGAGAAAGGGTTGAGATTAGATGCAGACCTTGAGAAGGCTAGAATAGAGAAATAAATATTAGATAAAGAATTAGAGAAAGCAGAATTGGAGGCTACTGCTGCAGAAATAAGAAAAACGATTGATTTTCTCAAACATACCTCAGGACCTTCAAATGTTGTTGCTTCCTTTTTGGGGCAAGGTGGAAATCATGGTAACCTTGCAACTCAAACAAATGGCATTCCAGGTGCTGCTAAAATTCCTGCTGGTTCAAACACAAGGACATCTACATCTTAAGGAATGGACCCACCTCAAGGAGTTCCTGTTCATGAAAGGTACAAACAACTTATCTTTTTTGGTATTCTTGGTTATCCTAATGTAATTCCTGATGAAATTAGAAAGAAGCTCCCAAAGTTTGCTGGGAACAATGTCATCACATGTGAGGAACATCTAAAATTTTTTATGGATGTAATAGATGATTATAATATTGAGCCTGATGATGTTGTAATGAAGTTATTTGTACAATCTCTGACCAAGGATGCTAGGGATTGGTTTGGAGGATTTCCCCATGCTAGTATAGGGTCTTGGAATGAATTTAAGAATTGTTTCAAGGAGCATTATGGAGATAAAACAAGTGAGGGTTTTATTTTGAATGAATTCAATAACATAAAGAAAAATTAGAATGAAGAGGTCCTCAAATTTAATATAAGATTCCAAAAGGCTATGCATAGGCTTCTGCAAGTTATCAGATTAGATGATAGGGTGTGTCTTGTGACATAATTAAATGCTTTTGATGCAAAGATGGGTTACCTTTTAAGGGATAAGAACCCTAGAAATCTTGGGGAGGCTTACAAGTTGGTTATCAACATAGAAAGTAATAGAAGAATATGAAGAAAATTAGGGAGAAGAGATGATTATAGGCCTCAAATGCAAAATAAGAAAGAGATGGGAAGGTCTGCTAACTTGAAACCCAAAGAAGAGGATAATCTAAAGTAGATTCTAAGTGCTTTAGAGGATCTAAAACTTGATGAAAAAATAAACAATAGGGTTGCAACAAATGACCGACCCGTTTCAAGTATTTTTAGTAGGCAACCAAGAATGCAGAATTACCCATACAATACTCAATGGAAGGATGGCAAGCCCATTTTTCCAGTTAAAAGGGATAGGCCTGATGATAAGATTCTTGATCCTTTGCAAAGAAATTCAGTTAACATGAATGATGATGTCCCATGGTGTACTGCTTGTCAATCTCCTCATAGTCTAGAACATTGCGTTATTGTTTTTAATTTATCTAAGAACTAGGAACATGATGAGCAATATGATAGGAGTGGTTGTGCAATGACTTCTTCACATGCATGGGATGAGGCTGACTCTGATAATGAGGAAGAAGAATTTGATGATGTTGGATGTGGTACAGTAAAGTGTCAGGAACATGTTTCATTAAGGAGACCCTCTGATGAGGAAATTGCTCAAATCACTGCAAACATGGTCACTCAAGCCAGGAGCAATTACAATTTGGGAAACAGGATAGTTGGAAGCACAACTAGTAAACCAGGTAGCATGTTTATCAAGAAATCAGAAAAGAGTACACAACAACATGAGGAAAAGTAGAAAGATGCTAGTGTTGTCAGTAAGGTTAAAGTAAAAAAGAAGATGGGACCTACTGCAATACCTCAAGGTAAAACAAAGATATCAAAAATAGTTGTTCCTACACTTTAGAAGGATAATGAGTTTCTACACAAAGGTAAATCTGACTTGACTGTCAAAGTAGAAGATAAAGATGTCATTGAGATTAAGGAAGACATGGGCAACCATACATATGTTCCCATTAATATGACTAAATTGCTTTCACAAATAACTGTCAAGGTTCCACTTTTGGAAATGATGAGAATAGAAGAGCACAAGGTCAAAGCCTTGGATTAGGTAAATGGTACCTCTTCTATAAAGGTCCAAGAAATGAACAGAAGTAACAAGCATGTGGCTTCCTTAGATGACACACCTGACAGTAAAAATGAAGAAATTTTCTCTAAGATCCCTCAGACATTTTTGAATGCAAATGTTGTAAATGGTGCATCAGGGATAGTTGACCCTTTTTTCTTGTCCCTTATGATAAATGGCAAAAATTTGAAGAATTGCATGATTGATTCTGGAGCATCAAACACTGTCATGCCTACAGAGATCATGAAGTCATTACGACTAAAGGTTGATACACCTCATGGGAGATGCCAAGCTATGGACTCAAGAGAAGTACTAGTTATTGGTAGCATTAAGGATTTGCCTTATAAATTAGTGGCATTTCCTGACAAACAACTAACTATGAGTGTTCTTGTAGTTGATATTCCTCCTCAATATGGAATGCTATTATCTAGAAAATGGAGTGCTTCTATGGGAGGAAGTATTCAATGTGACTTGTCTTTTTCTACCTTTAGCATTGAAGGAGAAAGTGTGAAAGTTTCAAGGGAAGCTAGAACTCCACATATGATTGAGGAGGATGAAGATGATGATATGAATTATTTTGTTGACACTGACATTGGCTCTTTCCAAGTTTAGGAGAGAGAAGTGCAAGAAAAGGTCAAGCCTATCCTTTTGGCTGATGATAAAAATAATATGGTAGAAGGTAATGTCTTATGGACTCTGTATTTTGATGGAGCAAGTTCTAAGGAAGGTGTTAGAGCAGGAGTGCTATTGATATCCCCAAGTGGTAAGACTTTCAAGTTTTCTTTCACTCTCTTGTTCCTTTGCACAAATAATGTTGCTGAATATGAGGCCCTACTGATTGGTTTGAGACAAGCATCAAAACATGGAATCAAACATCTTAGGGTAATTGGTGACTCTGAGTTAATAATCTCTCAGATTAGATCAAAGTATGCATCAAAGAATCAAAGGCTGAAACAATATAGAAATGTTGTTTAGGATGAAATTGAGGGTTTAAGTGCCTTTGGTATTGATTGGGTGGATAGAAGCCAAAACAAGATGGATGACTTACTAGCAAAATAGCTTTGAGGCTAGAGGATATTACCTTTGTAGGGATATCTAGGATTGAGTGTAAGTCTAGGCCTTCTATCCTAGACAATGTTGAGAATTGGCAGGTATTTTCTGATGATCAGGATATACTAAGGTTTTTGCAGTGTGAATCTCATTTTGATGGTCAAGAGATGGATTTCAGCACTTATGTTGACATCAAAGATGGAAAATAAAATGTTCTTGGGAAGGAAGTTTTGCAATTAAAATCAAATAGGATCCCAAGGGGATTGGTTTCTCTTGAGAGGGAATTTGATGATAAAGAAAGGACTTGTTTTCCTAAATTTGTTGATAAGGTCAATGATTTGGAGGAAATAAATTTAGGAACAAGTCAAATACCCAAAAATGTTTTTATAGGTAAATGTTTGTCCCAAAAAACTAGGAATAATCTGATTGATCTTCTTAAAAAATTTAGACATGTCTTTGCATGGTCTTATGATGATTTGAAAGCCTATAGAGAAGATCTATTCTAGCATGAAATACCATTGAAGGAAGGAACTAAACCTTTTAGGTAGAAATTAAGACCTGTGAATCCTACCTTGGCACCAAAAATGCAAGATGAACTCAAAAGGATGATGGATGCTAGCATCATCAAGCCTGTCAGACATTCTACTTAGGTGTCAAACTTGGTTCTAGTCAGAAAAAAGAATGGTGACATTAGATTATGTGTTGATTTTAGGAACTTGAATGTCAATTCTTTGAAGGACAATTATGGTTTGCCTAATATGGAGAATATGCTGCAGAAGGTTACTGGATCAGAGGTAATGTCCATGATGGATGGTTTCTTTGGATATAATCAGGTCATGGTCAAGGAGTCAGAATAGTTCAAGACTGCATTCACTACCCCTTGGGGAACATATGTTTATGTTAGAATGCATTTTGGTCTGACAAATGCAGGAGCTACTTTTCAGAGAGCTATGGATGTGGCCTTTGCAGACTTCATAAACAGATTCCTAGTGGTGTATCAGGATGATCTCACAGCATATTCAGATAAGGAAGATCAACATTGTGAACATCTTGAGAGGATTTTTATTAGGGCCTTAGAGTATGGAATTTCTTTGAATCCAAAGAAGTGTTCTTTTGGTGTTGTGGAAGGCAAGCTCTTAGGACATATTGTGTCCAAGGATGGAGTGAGGATTGACCCTGAAAGGGTTATGGCTATAGACAAGCTTTCACCACCTAGAAATGTTAAAGGAATATAGTCCTTCTTTGGGCAGGTGAATTTTCTAAGGAGATTTGTTACAAATTTTGCAGAAATCAGTATCCCTATCTCTAGAATGTTGAAAAAAGAAGAAAAGATTGAATGGAATGAAGAAGTAGATGAATCTTTTAGAAGTATCAAAAAGGCCATCAATGATGCTCCAGTTTTGAGGACACCTGATTATGGTAAGCCCATGCAGATATTTTCTTTTGCTTCTTGTCATATAGTTGCAACAGTTTTATTGCAGAAGAATTCAGATGGATATGAACAACCCATATCATTTTTTAGTAAATCCCTACAAGCAGTAGAATTGAAATATGATATTATTGAGAAACAGGCTTATGCCTTAGTTAAAGCAGTCAAGGCTTTTAGAAGTTATCTTGTGGGAGCTAAGGTGGTTACTTATGTTCCTAGTGCTACAGTTAAGGATATATTGGTGCAACAAGAAATTTCAGGGAAAAGATGTAGATGGATCAATAGGATCCAAGAATTTAATATTGATATCCAGATTACAAAGTTGGTAAGAGGCTTAGGTCTTGCAAAATTAATGGCACAAAGTAATTTGATTGCAAATCATATAAATGTGTTAGAAGAAGAGAAAAGGCCATATGTTTGTGATATGGATTATTGTGATTGGTACAAAGATGTTATTGGTTACTTGAAAAAATTGGTCCTTCCCCCTGAGATGGATGAAAATAGAAGGAGAACTATCAAGTTGCAATCTGCAAGGTATGCCATCATACATGGTGAGTTGTGGTGGAGAAGCAATGAAGGAGTATTGCTAAAGTGCATAGATCACAAGAGGTCTGAAGCTCTGTTAAAGGAAATGCACCAAGGTGTTTGTGGAGGACACTATATGGTAAAGACCACAGCTTAGAAGATCCTTAGGTCTGGATTTTGGTGACCTACAGATTTTAAGGATACACACTAGTTTGTAAGAAAATGTGATGCATGTCAGAGATTTGCTGGAAAGTTGAAATTTAATGGAAATTTGCCACTCTGACCTGTTACAGTTCAGGCTCGTTTCCAAAAGTGGGGTATTGACTTTATTGGAGAAATTCACAACAAGTCTAGTGGTGGACATTCTTACATACTAGTGGCAGTAGACTATTTTACCAAGTGGGTTGAAGCTATCCCTACTAGAAGGGCTACTAGCAAAGTGGTAGCAGACTTTATGATGTAGAACATCCTTACTAGATTTGGTTGCCCAGATGTAATTATGGTTGATAATGCAATGTGTTTTAGATCACATGAATTTAGTAATTTTTGTCAGCAATGTGGGATACACATTTAATTTTCTTCCCCATATCATCCACAAGGAAATGGTTAGGCTGAGTCCAATAACAAAAGTCTAATCAATATTCTCAAGAGAGTGTTGGACAAGAATAAGAAATCCTGGGACTCAAAGTTATGGTGGGCACTATGGGTTGACAGGGTAACTATTAAGAAGGCCATAGGTCACTAATACATTTGGGGTGACATTGCGACGGCCATTTGCGACGGCAGGCAAATGTCATGTGGTTTTGCTCTTTTTTTTCAAATATAGCCCGACACCGTCGCAATTTGCGACGACAATACATTTGTAACTGTCGCAATTGCGACGTTGTCGGGATATAAGCGCAAAATTTAAAAGGAACGTTGTCATGTGTGTTTTGAACAGCGCCGTAACCCTCCGCGAAATCACATCACGATATAACGGCAAACAAAATAAGAATGTTGTCATTTGTGTTTTCAACAGCGCCGTAACCCTCCGCGAAATCACATCGGGATATAAGGGCAAAAAAAACAAGAACGTTGTCATTTGTGTTTTCAACAGCGCCGAGAGAGATTCCCTCCGCGAAATCACAGCTACAATTTCTGAGTACGTTGGGTTTATTTTTCTTTTGTCATTATTATGTAATCTGGTATTCAGCTGTTAGAGAGCTAAAATACCCAGAAATGAGGACATATCTATGTTGAATTTATTGTTAGCGGCTTTGGTTATTTAGAAGTTTAATTTTATTTGTTCATCTTTCAAGCACAAACGTTTTGTGGACCGTAACGTCTTCATTGTTTTGAGTATGCAGTGAAACAGCCCTAACTTGCAATTGCGATGTTGTTGGGATATAAGGGCAAAAAAAAAAAGGAACGTTGTCATTTGTGTTTTCAACAGCACCGTAACCCTCCGCGAAATCACATCGGGATATAAGGGCAAAAAAAACAAGAATGTTGTCATTTGTGTTTTCAACAGCGCCGAGAGAGATTCCCTCCGCGAAATCACAGCTACAATTTCTGAGTACGTTGGGTTTATTTTTCTTTTGTCATTATTATGTAATCTGGTATTCAGCTGTTAGAGAGCTAAAATACCCAGAAATGAGGACATATCTGTGTTGAATTTATTGTTAGCGGCTTTGGTTATTTAGAAGTTTAATTTTATTTGTTCATCTTTCAAGCACAAACGTTTTGTGGACTGTAATGTCTTCATTGTTTCGGGTATGCAATGAAACAACCCTAACTTGCGACTACCTTCACGGTACTTGTGTACATTATCATGTTGTCTTTACAGTGACTGTCCTCATTCAAGTGGCAATTACACAAGGGACAGTCACTGTGAGATGTCCTCATTTGTGACAAGGACAGTCACACTTAGGACATCTCATAGTGATATTCCCTTGTGTAATTTCCACTTGAATGTATTGCTATTGAACCACATTAATGCTTTTCTTCTTCAACAAATGAGGACAGTCACTGTAAAGACAACATGATAATGTACACAATTACCAAAAAATGATCTTGTTAATTGATGTAACACTTTGTCTTGCTCACTCCCTATCCTTCACTAGGGTCTCTTTAGGCCAATGTTTTGACTTTATAGGGTACTTAACTATCCCTACACTCTTTAGGTATCTCTACCCAAGATCCCACTCCTTCAACTAGTGCACACCAACAAGAAATACAACGAACTCTGCTCAATACCAATCTAGCTACTAGGACACTCCTAGTCTTGTCTTCACAAATTGAAACACATTCAACTAGAACTTTACTCCATGGAGAGGCTGGCCACTAGGACCTCTATTGGTTTCAATATTACTCCTTCACCTATACTTTTCATCAGTACTTCAATCCGGTTCATCAAACCATGCATGCCAATTGCACCCAAAAATAGGCTGCTAGCAATTAGGCCTTTGTCAAGCCTTTTTGTTTATATTAAGCCACCTAAAGGGCTTAGGATTCAGATGCCCTTTATTGAGAACTCCAAGATATCTAAGGTCTTCTCCTCCTAGATTTTTTGTACACCAACTGCTACAGCCATGCCTGAAAACAAGTATTTTGACACAACTTGGACAGTCTGACTAAGAGTTTGTTTTCTTAGCAGCCAAAGAAACTCACCCAATCTTCTAATTTGACTTGGGGATTCTTTAGATGTGTGTCTACCTCTCCATGAGATTTTAGTTGAAGCAACCAATGCATTCAACTTGTTGTAATCTTCTTGTAATGATTTGTCATCCCTAACTGTGCTCAACTGACTCACCTAGGACATCATTGCAAACATAGAAAATGAGCTTCCCAGGGCCCCTCCTTCCAAACATATAGTACATGGAGTCTCCTCACCCATTCCAAGAGCCCGTACAAAATTGACAATGGAATGATGAGCTAAGACTCCATTTGTTCAACCTGCCTGGTTCAAACCAATGATAGGGTACTTAACAAAAGAATTAACAAACTAGTTGGAATGCTTCAAAACTAAAAAAAAACACAACACAGAATAAAAAAACAACTTGTACTAACTTTTCCAATAGACACTGCGAGCTATCTAATCCATTAATCAACTGAAAACAAAGAAACAAAAAAACTCAAGAATTCACTAAAACCGTGTTACTCTACAAATCTTCTTAATTCCAAATGTTTTTCCCCCCAACCTTTTGCACAGATCGATGGAGGCCTCTTATAGTTGATCTGATGCCTAATTCAATGGTTTCATATAGTTACATAACCATCTTACTCGAAAATGCTCCCTTGCACAAATGTTGTCAATGTTGTGAATGACAACATTGACAACTTGTTACAACCTTTGGGATTTTGGTTCAAAACTTATTGTTCAAACACCATAAGACCCTAACCATGACTTAGTTAGGCTATTTAGACCTCACATAGGCCACTTCTACACTTCTTTGCCCAATTTGACCCCTAAATGCTTCATTCCCACTTTTGCCACAATATTGGTAACTTGGGTACAAATTGGCACTTGCCTTCACAAAGGTCACACATGAGGACATCTCACAGTGATCGATTGTCCCTTGTGTAATTGCCACTTGAATGTATTGCTATTGAACCACATTAATGCTTTTCTTCTTCAACAAATGAGGACAGTCACTCTAAAGACAACATGATAATGTACACTCACTGTAAGGACAGTCACAAATGAGGACATCTCACAGTGACTGTCCCTTGTGTAATTGCCGCTTGAATGTATTGCTATTGAACCACATTAATGCTTTTCTTCTTCAACAAATGAGGACAGTCACTCTAAAGACAACATGATAATGTACACTCACTGTAAGGATAGTCACAAATGAGGACATCTCACAGTGACTGTCCCTTGTGTAATTGCTGCTTGAATTACACAAGGGACAGTCATTGTGAGATGTCCTCATTTGTGACAAGGACAGTCACACATGAGGACATCTCACAGTGATTGTCCCTTGTGTAATTGCCACTTGAATGTATTGCTATTGAACCACATTAATGCTTTTCTTCTTCAACAAATGAGGATAGTCACTCTAAAGACAACATGATAATGTACACTCACTGTAAGGACAGTCACAAATGAGGACATCTCACAGTGACTGTCCCTTGTGTAATTTCCGCTTGAATTACATAAGGGACAGTCATTGTGAGATGTCCTCATTTGTGACAAGGATAGTCACACATGAGGACATCTCACAGTGATTGTCCCTTGTGTAATTGTCACTTGAATGTATTGCTATTGAACCACATTAATGCTTTTCTTCTTCAACAAATGAGGACAGTCACTCTAAAGACAACATGATAATGTACACTCACTGTAAGGACAGTCACAAATGAGGACATGTCATAGTGACTGTCCCTTGTGTAATTGCCGCTTGAATTACACAAGGGACAGTCATTGTGAGATGTCCTCATTTGTGACAAGGACAGTCACACATGAGGACATCTCACCGTGATTGTCTGTAATGTCCCCTTTTTGGCTAACTTGGAAAATAGGAACAATTACTCCACTTCTCAGACTTACTCTATCAGATACTTACAATTAAACTAAGTAATGGAGGTTACTTAAGATATCAACCGCTATTTCAGATTCAATCACAATATGTGTGCAAGATGATATTGATACCAATATGTTTAATAGCACTGTCGGATATAATGATATGAAATATGCTATGAATATGATGTTTCCTATCACTTATAGTGATAGTATAATGATGGTATGTCTGATATAAACAATATCGATATACAATCAATAAGTATTGCTTACAGCAATGTATTTGCTGTGTCTGATATGATGATGTAATTATGCAAATGTGTAATATCGCTATGAGTGATATGTTGCTATTTCAGATTCTGAATTATATGCTTGCAACTTCAAATATTGATGCTGTTTCTGACTATCCTTTCTATCTGTGCAATCATGGTGTTGTCTCTGATCTGCAATGATAAACTTGAAACCAAACTGCCAAAGGCAGATGCTCTATTGAGTATATCCAAATATGGATAAGTAAATAAAGTTCTAATGATGCCTTGAGTGACTGACGAGAATGCATTCTTATATTGTCTTTAACAAATGAAGAGATGCTATGAATGAGACGTGTCTTGTTTCTTCCTCCATGTCCCTTTGTTAAGCACACCTTTCCATAATCCGACAGTTCACATAATATTATTTCATTATTTTCTGATCATAGATAACTCCCAGATTGACTCAATATCAAATCTTTTTATGAAGGTAATCTTCCCTAATTGGTAGTGCAACCAGTAGTTAACATCCATTGTGTTTGTATTAGTTTGGTCTAACTATCATTAGTATTTAGTCAATCGATATTAACTCTTGCCTTATCCCATATTGTTATGATGATATCCAATCTTTCTACTCTGATATAAGTCGATATCATTTTCTGATAATTGTCCATTTATTGGTTGATTGCTGGTAATGGAGTTTGATCTTCAAATTGACTTCCATTCCTGTTAATACTTAAGGATACATTGTACTTATTATCCATGACTGATGCCTCATTCATCAATAGCTTGTGATATAATCACTGATGCTTTTGTGTTTCTACAAGATGTGGTTTATCTCAGACAATCGATAATCTTTCAATCCTTTAGTCGATATCCTCCTATGTGGTGTCTATTGATATAGATAGTAGAATTCAATCTAGTTTATGTTATTTTCATGATAACATAGGAAGTGATGGTGCATATTTGCTAGCGGGTCTTCATGTTTGATATTGCTTTATCGGATATGTCATTGTCTAAACTTGTGCAATTAATGATTATTTATAATATATGAATGGTTATCCTTCTTGCTTATCAATACATCTTCTGAAACCCATAGCGACCTATCCCTTATTCATATCATGTTGATCTTGACTTCATAGTATTTGGTTCATTAATCATCCTCTCATGGTATCGATGTGTAATGACTAGTGATTGTTGTATCACTTCTTCGTTCCTCATCGTGATAGATAATGCAGATGTTTAATGTAGATGTATATCGATTACAGATATTCGATATTGCTTTAAACGTTATTATTATTATTATTATTATTAATGTTATTGTTATTATTAAATATTATAATTAATGATGTTAGTAATATTAATAATATTATAATAAATATTATTATAGTGATAACATATTGTTTTATATTGAGAGGTTTATTAATATTATTTATATATTAAAATTATTATATCAATAATTGATTTAATATTATTACTTAATATATTATTATAATATAATATATATAATTTATTAATAATTATTTATTATTAATTTATATTATAATTATAATCATAATTATATTATTTATTAATATTTTAATATTATTTAATTAACATATTACTTATTATGCTAACTATATATTATTATTATCTTTTGATAATAATTATATATTATTGTTATATACCGTTAATAATAGATTATTATATATCATCTAATCATTTTATTATTATACTAAGTTCAATATGTCACGGCTCATGACATTGTCCCTTGTGTAATTGCCACTTGAATGTATTGCTATTGAACCACATTAATGCTTTTCTTCTTCAACAAATGAGGACAGTCACTCTAAAGACAACATGATAATGTACACTCATTGTAAGGACAGTCACAAATGAGGACATCTCACAGTGACTGTCCCTTGTGTAATTGCCACTTGAATTACACAAGGGACAGTCATTGTGAGATGTCCTCATTTATGACAAGGACAGTCACACATGAGGACATCTCACAGTGATTGTCCCTTGTGTAATTGCCACTTGAATGTATTTCTATTCAACCACGTTAATGCTTTTCTTCTTCAACAAATGAGGACAGTCACTCTAAAGACACCATGATAATGTACACTCACTGTAAGGACAGTCACAAATGAGGACATCTCATAGTGACTGTCCCTTGTGTAATTGCCACTTGAATGTATTGCTATTCAGCCACATTAATGCTTTTCTTCTTCAACAAATGAGGATAGTCACTCTAAGGACAACATGATAATGTACACTCACTGTAAGTGTACATTATCATGTTGTATTACAAATGGACCTTATGTTGGTCGGGATATAAGTGCAAAAAAAAAAAGGAACGTTGTCATTTGTGTTTTCAACAGCGCCGAGAGAGATTCCCTCCGCGAAATCAAGCGGGTTATCATTTGTGTTTTGAACAAAGCGGGTTGTCATTTGTGTTTTGAACAGCACCGAGAGAGATTCCCTCCGCGAAATCAAGGGGGTTGTCATTTGTGTTTTCAACAGCGCCGAGAGAGATTCCCTCCGCAAAATCACAGCTACAATTTCTGAGTACGTTGGGTTTATTTTTCTTTTGTCATTATTATTTAATCTGGTATTCAGCTGTTAGAGAGCTAAAATACCCAGAAATGAGGACATATCTGTGTTGAATTTATTGTTAGCGGCTTTGGTTATTTAGAATGCTTCCCCACAATACTTAATTACACAAGGGACAGTCACTGTGAGATGTCCTCATTTGTGACAAGGACAGTCACACATGAGGACATCTCACAGTGACTGTCCCTTGTGTAATTGCCACTTGAATGTATTGCTATTCAACCACATTTATGGGCCCGTTTGGACCATGACACACAGTAGCATCTACAGAGAAGAATATCCCAGGTGTAACAAGTTGTAAGAATATACCAACAGTTCTAAGAAGTTCCCTAGCACGTAGTAGCATCTACAGAGAAGAATATACAACATGAGGGAAGCCACTGTAAAGACAACATGATAATGTACACTCATTGTATGTGTACATTATCATGTTGTCTTTACAGTGACTGACCTCATTCAAGTGGCAATTACACAAGGGACAGTCACTGTGAGATGTCCTCATTTGTGACAAGGACAGTCACACATGAGGATATCTCACAGTGACTGTCCCTTGTGTAAGCCACTTGAATGTATTGCTATTCAACCACATTTATGGGCCCGTTTGGACCACGGCACACAGTAGCATCTACAGAGAAGAATATCCCAGGTGTAACAAGTTGTAAGAATATACCAACAGTTCTAAGAAGTTCCCTAGCACATAGTAGCATCTTCTAATTGTCTATACCACTTCACAAGG
The DNA here is from genome assembly GCA_027943335.1 of Chamaecyparis obtusa. Lineage (NCBI taxonomy): Eukaryota > Viridiplantae > Streptophyta > Pinopsida > Cupressales > Cupressaceae > Chamaecyparis > Chamaecyparis obtusa. Next base: position 1,406,711 of record BSBK01002802.1, read on the forward strand.
TATTGTTTGCACACATTGTTTTTGGTTCTTTTGATGACCCTTGTTTTGAAATTGCTATTAGGCCTTGTAGCTTATATGTTTTGACTGCTGGAGAGCTTCTAAAGCTAAGCAAGAAGACCATTGCACGAGTTATAGCCGCGCGCTCAGGTTTGAAAATTGTATATTTTTTAATCTAATGTATATTTTAATCCTTTTGCCATGTCATGTAATATGTCTTGCCTTGTAGCTTATATGTTTTGATTGCTAGAGAGCTTCTAGAGCTAAGCAAGAAGGCCTTGTAGCTTATATGTTTTGTGTACTTTTGACAATTTTGCTTAGTCACTGAAAGTTGTAGACCAAAGTTTTCATAGCCCAATTTTTGCTTCCTGCGAAGAACGATCATGTCAGATAATATAAGTGAAGAACAAAATAGGGAGACAATCGCTAGATTGTGGTCTAACTTGAAAAGAAAAGGTGATGGAAAATGTTATTGTCCCTGCAAAATTTGTAAGGGCTTAAACCGTAGAAGATTGCTAATCAAAACAGTTAAGAGACATTGTAGGGAGAATGGTCACATTGAAGGGGGGCATGACTATCATCCACTGGTAAGTTGTTCATTATATCATTTTAACAATTTATATACATATGAAATCACTTGATGATGAGTTGAAGATCATGGTTTATTTATGTTAATCAATTTTATATAGGTTGATCTCCCCAGGGAAGTACATGATATGGAGGAACATGGGGGTGCGAATATCCAAGGTGAAGATAATGATCCCATGGAAGATGACGATCATGCGCCAGAAAACACAATTGAAGATGATCGTATAAATACATTGATCCATGACACATTTAGTCCAAGCGGATTTGATCATGATGATGATGATAGCCTTGATGTACCTCTACTTGAGAAGGCATACGAGCCCCTATACAAAGACTCCCAAACAACTCTTCTCTCTGCTGTATTGTTGTTGTTGAACTTGAAGGTTATGAATGGTTTATCCAACATAACAATGTCACGTATGTTAAGGTATGTCATATATGTCTTTATAGTTAACAAAGGGTGAATAATGTACCACTAATATTGTTTATATTAACAACTTATATTTTTTGCTGTAGATTGATAGGCGAGTTTTTGTTACCACCATCAAATATTCTACCTCGCTCATATCGAGAATTATCTGCTATTATGAAAGATATTGGAATGGAGTATCAAGCAATACATGCTTGTCCCAATGATCATATTATATATTATAAAGAACATGAATTTGCAACACAATGCCCTGTATGTCATACGAGTAGATATCGAACAAATCGAATAACAAAAAAGGTGCCTCACAAGGTTCTTCGTTACATCCCCATTATTCCACGGATGCGACAATTATTCAGGTGTACTAGCTTGGCACAATTTATGGATTACCATGCACGCAATAGAAGTCGAGATGACATTATTCGAATCCCTGCGGATGGTTCGGCATTTATGCACATAGAGGAAAAGTGGCAACACTTCAAAGAAGAACCTCGTAATCTCAGGCTTTCATTGGCAGCGGATGGTGTCAATCCATTTGGAGAGATGAGATCTGTTTGCTCGGTGTGGCCTGTTTTTGTTATCAACAATAACATTCCTCCGTGGATGTCAATAAAGAGGGAGCACATTATGTTGGCAATGATTGTTCCAGGTATTTTATCATTTGATAGTTATTAATTTACATGTACTTACAAATCTTACAGTAAAATGGTCACAATAATTATGTAATGTTACTGTTCATTCAAGTAGGTAAATATCAAGTTAAAGATATGAATGTATATATTGAGCCTCTTATTGACGAGTTGGTGGAGTTATGGAACGGTGTCACTATGTATGACGTGTCTAGACCAATAGGACAAAGACAATTTCAATTCCATGCAATACTTGTATGGACAATACATGATGCCCCAGGGCTAACACATTTTTGTGGTATGTTATAGTGAATTCAAGTTGCGCATGATAATTCTAATTATAAAAATCAACATATTTAATAATCCAATTATATCATTATCTTGTAGGTCTTCAAACAAAGGGAAAATTTGCATGTCCAGTTTGTGGTCCAAAGATGAAATCTCGTCATTCAAAAAGTTTAGGAAAGCATGTGTTTGATGAGTACAGACACTTCCTCCACAGGAATCATAAGTATCAAAGTATGGAAAAACATCTTTTCAATGGGAAAGAAGAGACTACATCAAAGCCACGAAGAATGACACCTCGCCTATGGAAGTTGGAATATAATAGAATTAATCGTCGAGGTAATGTCGTTCCACTTAATGGTTTATGTTTGTAATTTATATATTTCTATTGTGATTTTTGTTTACTAATTATGTAATTGATGATCGTGAAGGTCGTCAAGGCACTACTGAAAACCTTCCAAAGGGACTAAAAAGCTATCCCAGACAATTTAGTAGGTTGCCCTACTACGAGGACCTACAAATTGTGCATTTGTTTGATCTTATGCATGTTGGAAAGAATATAACAGAGACATTGTGGAAAATACTGGATGGAAGGCGTGACAAAGAAAAAATTGTCAAAATTTGTAATGACATTCATGAATCCAATCATGCACTGAAGAATTTCATTCACTCAAATAGCAATAGAGATCAGATTAATATAAGTGCCCTTCCTTGGTTATTAATGGAGCAGCAAAGTGATGCCATAAAAGAAGTCATACGAAAAATTCGATTTCCCACAGGATTTGCTGGGAACATAAGCAATCTCATATCAAAGAAAAGTGAATTTGGGCCAGGGCTCAAAACGCATGATTGGCATACTTTCATCAAGGTAAGTTATGTTCTTCTGTATTTACAATATATTCATAAACTACGTGTACTATTCATTATGTTATGTTAGAAAATAATGAAATGATTGGTTTATAATTACTGCAGTACGTGCTACCTCTATCTCTCCCAGAGCACTTCAACAATAACATCAAACAAGTGATATATGATCTTGGAAAATACATGAGGTAAGCAGTAATATCTGTTCAATTTGTTGTATATATTTATTATATTCGCGATTTGTTTTTCTTGCTATGTAATCTATTGTATATTATTTTGTAAAGTCTCGTATTTATATATTTTTTGTGACTTGAATCTCTTAATGTAGGTGGTTGTCATCTAAAGAAATCCATAAAGAAGATATAAACTATTGGAAGAGAAGAATTCCTCATTTATTGTGTGAAATGCAAAAGTGTCTACCTCCAACTTTTTTCAATGCACAAGAACACTACCTCATACACCAAGTTGAGGAGATTGAATTGTGTGGACCTGCACACACTAGGTCAATGTGGATGGTTGAGAGGCACTTGAAATCTTTGAAGGCTTTGGTTCGACAAAGAGCACATCCTGAGGGTTCTATGGTAGAGGGATACATGGTATACCAGACTATGGTGTACATTACTGAATATCTTCCTAAGTTTGCTTCAAATATCCATGTAGATCGCATTTGGGATCTCGACCCTTTTAAAAAATTCAAAGGGGAGTACTTGATGGGGAAAGGTAGATTGAGGAAAGTGACAGGTAATAAATTATAAGATGTTATTGTAATAAATTATTTCTTAATCTTCAAAATAAATCGGTTGTAAGTTGTCTATTTTTTTTTTGTACAGTTGCTCGAGAGTGGGATGCACTACATTTGTATATTGCAAACAATCTTGATTGGATGATGGTATGGATTGAACGATGTCAACATTCTGGTCACACATTAACATGGGAAGGTGTATCTTCATTGGTTAAAGAAGCTCATCGTAATGGAGATTCTAATGTTACGCAAAGGGAAATAGATTTAGCATATGGTTTAAGAGATTTCCAGGTACGTACAAAATTATTAATCACCCGTATGTTTATCAACTCACGATATAATAATTTTGACATGTTTCACATATTATTGCAGGTTAAACACCACAAGGGTATGTTCTGTAATGGTCAAAAATTTCGTGTCAAAGTGTTGGATGACACGAAGAAAACTTGTGATTCTGGAATAACTGCAGTCTTTCAAGTGACTAATATTTCATCTAGAAATGACTTAGATCCTCAAGAGTCTAAAAATCAATACTATGGCATTTTGGATGATATATTTGAGTGCGACTTTAGTTCCTTCAAATTAGTACTCTTCGTTGTCAAATGGTACAGGCTACGACTTAATCCAAATGATCCTAATAAAACTGTTATTGAACATGATAATGGATTTACAATGGTTAATACAAGGTCATTTGAGCCAGTTGGGGATGAGCCCTATGTTCTTCCAAGCCAATGTGAACAGGTATTTTACTCAGAGGTTTCACATAAACCGGGTTGGTCATTTGTTGTTAGACATGAACCGAGAGGAAGGCCGATAAAGTATAATGCGATGGAAGAAGAAGATACCGAAGAAGTAGAAGATGATGTAGATGATGATCACGATCGACAATTATTGGATGATGTTCCTGAGACAAATTTTCATGAAGAAGAAGAAGAAGATGATGCTGCTACTGATGATGATGATGAAGATGATGTTGATGTTGATGATGATGATGTTGATGATGACGACAACGACGACGAGGACGAGGACGATGATGATGACGACGATGATGAGGATGATGATGATGATGATGATGATGATGATGATGAGGATGATGATGATGAAATTTAAAGGTATGCCATCAATCCTTAATGTATTTAATATTCATTTCTTGATAGAAATATATTTGTCTTAAATGGTTACATAGTTTATTCATTATCTATTTAAAAGCTATAAGTGTTATAATGTGTACGTTTTAATGTTTTTAATTTTTATGTGATGCTTATGATGGATGTGATTATGATTATGATGTGATTATGCTCACGATAATTGAATTACATTTGCAGGAAATTGAACCCCTTTCAAGAGCATCCCGCACAGTCTCATGGATCGACAGGTATAAGTCAATACACCTTATAGAAAGTCTATTTAATACACTTATCAATAGTAAGATTGATGTCTTCTAAGATCTCTCCCATTTGCAGGTACCAGCAAATAGGTATTTGTCAGAAGTGTCTTCCTCGAGTGAGGGAAATATAGGAATAGAAGAGGAAAGTGAGACATGCAGTTTATCTAGAATAGGGAGATTAACTAGAGGTCAAAGGACTAGAAGGAAATTCAATAAACACATGAAATTTTTCCTTGCTCAAGGGGGGTCATGTTCTTATGATGATGAGATGAAAGGCGACATCGAGGTGCCCTTGAGGTACCAACATCTACAGAAACATTGGGTACCCAAGGAACTTCCTCCAATAAACATTGATTTTTGTGTTAATGAGAGGATATATCGCATAGCACCATCATCATTACATGGTTTGGGCCTATTTTCTATGGATGGCATAAAGGTGTCTTACAACAAAGTTTCTGAATTGATGGAGTATGTTGGACCATGTTACGATTACAAAAGTTGGATGCATATTGTTCAATATAAAAAAAGTATGCATAGGTATGCACTCTCGGCAAATTATATACAACAGCAAGACAATAATCAAAGTAAAAGTGTGGCTATATACATTGATGGAAGGCCAAAAGCAACAGGGAATATTGCGGGTTTTATAAATAGTACACGACCTGGGTCAACTATAAAGCAACCCAATTGCATATTTGAGGCGCGCGAGGGAAATCGTGTATTCATCTGTGCGATAAAATCAATACGTGCAGGGGAAGAGCTGCTTATTGATTACAATTTGAACCGCATAGATACAAACGAGGCTACTATCATGGGGGTGGTACATACTATTAAACCAACTTCTAATCAATGACTCCAACATACCATTTAGTTATTAAATTTTTGGCTAACATTTTTATACTTGATCTTTGACACAGGGGCACAATATGGAGCGACCGCCCGAAGGTGATGGTGACGATATTCCTAGCTCATCTACACATGAGCAGGTAAAATTCATTGTAATTGTACAAACTAGATAGAAGCAAAATGTTATTTTTTTTAATGTTATTTTCTTCATTGTTTTGGAGTAATTTTGATAATACTAATACTATTGTTGTCACAGAGGGCCGGTGGTCGGAGAGAGGGAAAGCAACCTGCAGTCCCTCAGGAGTCCCCCCTTGTGGACCCTTTTTTTATTGATTTAGCAGAGACTGATGACCCGATCGGTTCCATTAAAAAGCTGCTAAAGAAAATTGGGAAAGAACTTCTACGTTTGGTATCCATACATCCTCAGACTCAGGAAATAAAAGACAGGGCAGCTGAGTTGTTGCGCACTTCTGAAAACTTTAAAGTAAGTATTAATGAAATTTTTAATTATTACAAGAGTTCAATAATGGTTTTTATGTTATGCTCTTTTATGACATTAATTAAAATATGGATGCATTGTCTTTACAGAGTTATTTGCGTAATTTTGAACCCCATTCCCATGATCAGGCCGGTATTGCAAGTGGTTCAGGTAGATCACATGTTCCATTCCCCACTTGTGTTTTCCACTGAATATATATAGGAATGATCATAATCATTGACAATACATGCTCGAACAATCTTTTTTTTTAATGCTCTAACAATCTTGTCCATGCTAGTCCACGCGTTCTATATTTATGCATGCTCTAACAATTTTATTCTTCAGCTCCTTTCCATGATGATATGACAACGCCGCCTCCATCCAGGACAGCCACAAATGTCTTGCCGACTGCCATGTCAACAACACACAGCCTAAATGCACCAACTGTTGCACCATCTACTGGTACACAAATCCCTCTTTTTCTCTCTTTTGTTATGTGTTTAAGTGTTATGTGTTTACGATGTAGATCCCTTGATTGTGTTTGTGCCATGGGTGCTCTGCACCAATTTATTTCCCTTGAAGTATTATTTCTTGGAGGCATTTGATAATGGTTTTCATTTTTTGCAATAGGAGATGCAACAAGTCCCGATGCAACATCATTTCCTGGATGTTCCCGTGTTCCTAGTACGGGAACAGTGAAGGATTGCGTATTGATCATCAACGATGATGAAGGCGTTCCCTTAAAAGTATCCAAACTTCCAGGTACTTTAAAGTTATTATTATTCTATAGTGATATAATAGTAATTTAGTTTTTGATCACTCTTCATCGACTAATGATCCCATGATTATTTTGTAGGGAATGATATTTTTTGGCGAAAACTTGGTGACGAGTGTTTGCGGATATTCGGGCCCACCATACGTACATGGTGGAACATCATATCCTAACTAAAACCCCAAACCACTATTTTGATTTCATATCATTGCTAGAATAGTTTTCCTTTTCATCAATTTCTTGAACTATATTAAAGGTCGCTTCTCTTCATTTATGAGTCTAACATGTTTTTTTTTACTTAAAAGGTGGAATAACCAAGATAAAAAGTTGAAGGATGATCTTGTAGATAGTATGACCCAGCTTTTTGGACCTCGTGCATTCGAGAGAAACAAGCTCCTTGAAAGAGCTGGTTTATGTTTGAAGTATATTAGGGACCAGTACAGGAAATATTTAGAGGTTAACCCAAGGCACGAGCGTCCGCCCTGTGTTCTTGAGGCTGAGTGGCAGGGTTTGATTTTGGATGGAAAGTATAAAGCCGACATGAAAAAAGGAATTACGCCAGTAGAGAGTAGAGCAAGGTATGTGATACTTTTGAGAATGTAATTATGTACTAATTAACCTCTAAATTTTTCCTATATTGGTCTCTAACATATTTCAAACTTTTCATAGATTGCCTGACACATCAAAGGCAACAAAGGCAAGATTAGAAAAGCACGGGACACACAAGCTCAGCTCTGGTGGTTTTTCCAAACTTCAAGCACGAGTTGTAAGTATTAGTAAATGAAAACTTGTATCAATTTTTTTATATATTGCAAGGAAATTTTTTTTGATCAAACAATGCAAGTAAAATTCACCATACCAAGAAAAAATGTAGGGGTCAGAGTTCAATAGATGCCTCACAGAAGAGGACAAGAGAATTGGCTTCCAACAAGGCTATAGAGCCGTGGCTGAACGGCTACGAGCTGAAATCAGTGTGCAAGGTTCAAATAATGATGCATCTGAGCCACAGGTAAATAAGCTAAATGAAATTTATTTCAAATTGAATACTTTACCAATTAGTCTATTTGATGTTAAGTTCTAATATAAAGTGAGTATATCTGTTTTAAGAAAGCAATGATAACAATGTGTAGGATATTGGAATGCAGCCTGACAATCCTTCTACACAATCTATGCATAATGAAGGTTCGCATGATGTGCATCCTAGTGGTGGAGGTATACATTTGCTATTAAAATTTTTATATGTAATTACAATTGGTGTTTGGATTAATGTAACATTTTGTATAGCAACTGTAGAGGATCGAGGGGTTGGTGCTCATGAGCATGTTGAGGTTGAGTCTAGACAAAATGATGTGGCCAGATCAGGTAATTAAAGAGCGCCACAGTTATGTTCTTTAAAATAATTAAATACTTGTAACAATTATAATTAAATATTTTAAATTTAACTCTTTTATTTGTTATTTTAGAGGACCCCCCTTTGCAGCAGCATAGGAATTTGAGATCATCAAGAACAAAGAACAAAACAACTGATGAGGGGGGTATTGATGATAACACTGATGCTCCTCTTAGAGCTTACATAGAAAAAAAAATTAGAAAGAGAAAAAAGAAATGATTGTCATCTAAATACCTTAATTGATAATGACTGAATTTTATGTCTCAATGAATTTAATTATGTGCTAATGAATGTTCATGAATTATGTGTTTATTTTCATATTGATGAATGTTGTGTGTTAACGAATCTAATGTGTTAATGAATGTTATCATGTGATATTGATTGAATGTTACATTTTATTAATAATTGAAAGAATGAATGAATGTTAGATGTTAACGGGGAATGTAGAGTGATGTTAGGGGGAGGGGGGTGGGGCCAAATGAGCTTCCACCTTCACGTGGTTGGCCCTGTTTAGTAGAGAATATTAAACTATATTCTCGAAACAAAGTGAAGCTCAATAAGATACTAAATGAGTCAAAATGGTTATCAAGGTCCTCTATCCATAAGATACTTGTAGTCAAAATGGTTATTAATAAGATACTTGTAGTCAAAATGGTTATCTAGGTCCTCTATCCATTCCATAAGTTCTTCACCATTCAAACTTCCTCCATAACAAGGAATGTGCTCTAGGTTAGTCATGAAGCCTAGCATGGACTCTCTGTCAGATAGAGCCACTATTTCAGAGCCTTTTTTGTGCATTTCCTTCAAGCACTGTACAGTGTACGGATGTGAAAGGGAGGGCAGACCAGTGTGGAAGTTAGAGTATTTATATCTTATGCTTTGAGAGTTTATTTGGTAGATTCAAGACACCTTATATCAAAGTTATTCCTTTTTCTTATCTGTTGTTCTGTCAAACCCTCATTTTTTGGGTTATTGCATTCAAATGGCCTTAACTTGCAAATAAACCATAAGATATCCTCTGTTCTTTGTAAAATGCAAGTTAAGGGGGTTTATTTTCATATTTTAAAAGCTTTGGAACAGGATACTAAGCCAGAGAATTTCAAGAGCAAGCCCTAGGTCAAGAATCTCAATGTTCTTGACTAGGAGTTGATGGATTATGCAAGATTAGAGGGTAGCGGCAAGTAAAGGACCTCAAACCTTGTTGAATCTAGATCTTTAGAGCATGGTGGACATCTTCAAACTCTGATCTTGGTTTCATGCACCCATTTTCAATGCCTTGTTTTGGAACCCACACCCAAAGGCATGCATTAGGTCTGCGGACTCAATAAGGACATTGATATGCTCTGGAGTGGAGTCAAGGTCTGGGAGTTGGAGGATTGTTAGAACATCAAAAAGGGTACTCAAAAAACATATAAGTTCATAAGGTCCTTTGTCAAATTGAAGAGTTATTGCTGCAGAACAGGTTTTGGAGACCTACTAGAGTCACTAGGTCTATTTGGACCCGTTTGGACCACGACACACAGTAGCATCTACAGAGAAGAAGTTTGGTATGCAATGGTCTTGAAACCTCCTGAGAAATTCTTGGTATGCATTTGTGTGGTGCAAAAGCTTCGTTGAAAGAGAAAAAGAAGAAAAGAATAGAAATGATTTTTTTTCTTTTTATGTCATATACTGTAACCAGCTACTTATAACTTGCAAAAATTATTATAACCATTTGAAATTGAAACTTAGTTTAATGTGAAACTGAGAACTGCTTTATTAGAGCTTTCTGTGATTTAGATTCAGACATCAAGAACATTGTTTGCCTAATATTGTGATTAATGTTTATTTATTAATATCTCATACTGACAAACAATTGATAATTGTAGGGAAAACGTCATTGGGGGTCTTTGAGGATCCACCAGAAGCCAAGGAGAAAATGTATTCAAATGCTAAAGATGGTGTAACAGTCCTTACAGCTGTTGAACCTTGATGTGTAGATCATCTCCGATTCTCCAAGTTCAACAGTACTGTGGTATTCCTTTGGATACTTCTAATGGTAAATTTCAGACATCAAGTTCTTTTCGTATGAAACTACTACATTTGTAATCTGTAGGTTTAAACTTTTAGTTTATAAATGTTCATCAGCTTTAGTTCGTATGCTGCCATTTCAAGTATGATTAATGAAGTTACCTTTATCACAGGATGAAAGTGAGCAGTCAGCATACTGGTACGGAGCTGGCAGCATTGATACGGTGACTAGGGCATCGTTTAATGGTGGTATTGTGTTTTCCCGTATTTAGGGCATCGGCCTTTTGAAGCATTGCCTTCATCTTTCTTAAGTCTGAGTTTTAAGTTTGTTTATCTCTCTCGGCGCTGTTGAAAATACAAATGACAACGTTCTTGTTTGTTTTGCCCTTATATCCCGATGTGATTTCGCGGAGGGTTACGGCGCTGTTGAAAACACAAATGAAAACACAAATCCCTTGTGTAATTGCCACTTGAAGGAGGACAGTCACTGTAAAGATAACATGATAATGTACACTTATAGCCCGTGTACATTATCATTGTGTCTTTAGAGTGACTATCCTCATTTGTTGAAGAAGAAAAGCATTAATGTGGCTGAATAGCAATACATTCAAGTGGCAATCACACAAGGGACAGTCACTGTGAGATGTCCTCATTTGTGACTGTCCTTACAGTGAGTGTACATTATCATGTTGTCTTTAGAGTGACTATCCTCATTTGTTGAAGAAGAAAAGCATTAATGTGGTTCAATAGCAATACATTCAAGTGGCAATTACACAAGGGACAATCGATCACTGTGAGATGTCCTCATGTGTGACTATCCTTGTCACAAATGAATATCCTTGTAAAGACAACATGATAATGTACACATACAATGAGTGTACATTATCATGTTGTCTTTACAGTGGCTGCCCTCATGTTGTATATTCTTCTCTGTAGATGCTACTATGTGCTAGGGAACTTCTTAGAACTGTTGGTATATTCTTACAACTTGTTACACCTGGGATATTCTTCTCTGTAGATGCTATTGTGTGCCATGGTCCAAACAGGCCCATAAATGTGGTTGAATAGCAATACATTCAAGTGGCAATTACACAAGGGACAGTCACTGTGAGATGTCCTCATGTGTGACTGTCCTTGTCACAAATGAGGACATCTCACAGTGACTGTCCCTTGTGTAATTGCCACTTGAAGGAAAAAAGCATTAATGTGGTTCAATAGCAATGTATTCAAGTGGCAATTACACAAGGGATAATCACTCTGAGATTTCCTCATTTGTGACTATCCTTACAGTGAGTGTACATTATCATGTTGTCTTTACAGTGACTGTCCTCATTTGTTGAAGGAAAAAAGCATTAATGTGGTTCAATAGTGATGCAGAGTAGTCAGGGCTTTTAGAATATACAAATATACATCCTTAACTCTCATTCCACCAAGGAAGAAGGAATTCCAATGGTTGAAACGTGAGTTAAGGTCTTTACATCAGTCAAACCCTGAAAATGAGGGTTTGTAAACAATGCACAGAAAATTTGAAATAACTTAGATATAAAACAAAGAGAATCAATCAAACCAACTTCCAAAGCATCAGATGTCACTATTACAACTTCCAGGCAAATTTTATCATCCAACCACCATCCGTACAGCCGTACAGAGTTCGTTTTTCACCAGAAATGCACTAAAACAGGGTTATTTTTATTTTTTATGAAAGCAAAATGATTACAATACTGGTTCTCTGTCTGTCTTCGACCATTTGAAGCCTAAAATAGGCTCTCCAAACGTTGGTTCAACCATCTAGGTGGTTAGAACAGTTTATCCAACAAATGTCAACTTTGCTAAGCAACTTTTAAAGTTGCATTACAACTTTGCAAACAACTTTGCCGAGAAGGTTAAAAATGTGTTGTGAAACTTTAGGAACCTTATTAAAGTTATTTTGGACCTTCAAACTTCTTAACAACATCTAAAAGACACCTAATAAACACTTACTATGCTCATTTCATCCAAGGACTCAAAAGATGCCCAAGGTTTATAAGTCACCAAGGGGTCTTGTGTCCAACAAGTGGATGTTTATAAGGAGATAAGATCAATCCTTAATATTTATTACAAACCAAGAAAACATCTAAAACTCCTATTCTAATTTATTGTCATTCAAAAAGACTCTGATTTGTCATTCAAAAAGACTCTGATTTGTTAATCAAAAGGACCTTTCACCAGTCAATCCTTCAAAGCTCCAAGGTGAAAATCTTATGTTCCAATTGATAGGATTTGACTCCTTGGCTTCATGGCAACTTCCTTCAATCATGGTGTCTTTGGCTTGCATTAGGGATGCCCCTGCATCAAATAGCAATGCATTCAAGTGGCAATTACACAAGGGACAATACATGCCCATTAAAGTTGGTGTTTTGTTATCCAGCATGACAATGGAGACAACATACTCTGTGTCAATTTTACTGATCAAATTTCCCTCCGCCAGGCAAAGCAACAATCTGGGTATGATAAGGTGAAATTTTGTAGTCCTTTTGGGTATGATAACAGTTCCAGTTTCCAATAAGATGGTTCATTTTTATAATCTAGCTTCAATTTCTCTTGTGAAAATCTTTTTTTCATTTTATGGGTGGTAAAATATAATTATTATGCTAGAGGTGTGTACTTATGGATGATAATGAAACAAAATGATAAGATTTAAGACTCTTGTTTTTTTTTAAAATAGCAATTTAAGTTTCCTTCTATTATAAATTACTGTTTTTCTATTTTTTAATGTATCTTTCCAAATCTTTTATATCAATTTTATTTATGAAATATAAATATATTAATAATGTTTTAGTGTTTTTAGGATTAGTTTATATCAATTCTATGTATCATCATTCGTCATTCAATTGTCAGTATTATTAATTTAGACTGTGCAATTGTAGAACTACTCGAATATGGGTTGGATGGATACTCAAGCAGGGGAACCCTCCTCAAATATCTCAAGCAGTGAACTTGGAAAAATGTGTCCTGAAGGAACCCTTTCCATCAGAGAGATAAAAGTACAAACAAGTAAAAGAAGCAGGCTCTGCAAATATGTTTTTGAGAAGAAAAATGATAGATTATTCGAGTATGGTTCATGAGGTATATCTAAAAAGACATTTTTTTTCTTATTATAATAAAAGAGGAAGTTGTGAATGTCAAAGTTGAGTGAAACAAAAATTATTTTCATCAAATTTTATTAGGCTTGCTTTTGGGAATAGTTTCTTACAATATTGCTATTAAGATTTTTATTGTGTAGTTTTTAGATTAGGTTTATAAAATTATATTTCATGAGTAGTGATTCATATTAATCAATTAACGATACTTTTGGAAGGTATTTTCAATGTGTCAAATTTTGATATTTTTACAAGAATTAGATTGTGTAATTTTTTTAATTAAAGTCATTGACTCATATTTCATAAATAATAGTTCTCATGAATCCATCTCTTATAAGATTGAATAGTCTATTTAGGAAGTATTTCTGATAGTATGTCAAATTATGATATTACTATTACCATTAGATTGCATGGCTTTGAAGTCAACCTCGTTGACCCATATTCTTCTCTGTAGATGCTACTATGTGCTAGGGAACTTCTTAGAACTGTTGGTATATTCTTACAACTTGTTACACCTGGGATATTCTTCTCTGTAGATGCTACTATGTGCCGCGGTCCAAACGGGCCCATAAATGTGGTTGAATAGCAATACATTCAAGTGGCAATTACACAAGGGACAGTCACTGTGAGATGTCCTCATGTGTGACTATCCTTGTCACAAATGAGGACATCTCACAGTGACTGTCCCTTGTGTAATTTCCACTTGAATGAGGACAGTCACTGTAAAGACAACATGATAATGTACACTTACAGCCCGTGTACATTATCATGTTGTCTTTAGAGTGACTATCCTCATTTGTTGAAGAAGAAAAGCATTAATGTGGCTGAATAGCGATACATTCAAGTGGCAATCACACAAGGGACAGTCACTGTGAGATGTCCTCATTTGTGACTGTCCTTACAGTGAGTGTACATTATCATGTTGTCTTTAGAGTGACTGTCCTCATTTGTTGAAGAAGAAAAGCATTAATGTGGTTCAATAGCAATACATTCAAGTGGCAATTACACAAGGGACAATCGATCACTGTGAGATGTCCTCATGTGTGACTATCCTTGTCACAAATGAGGACATCTCACAATGACTATCCCTTGTGTAATTCAAGTGGCAATTACACAAGGGACAGTCACTGTGAGATGTCCTCATTTGTGACTGTCCTTACAATGAATGTACATTATCATGTTGTCTTTAGAGTGACTGTCCTCATTTGTTGAAGAAGAAAAGCATTAATGTGGTTCAATAGCAATACATTCAAGTGGCAATTACACAAGGGACAATCGATCACTGTGAGATGTCCTCATGTGTGACTATCCTTGTCACAAATGAGGACATCTCACAATGACTGTCCCTTGTGTAATTCAAGTGGCAATTACACAAGGGACAGTCACTGTGAGATGTCCTCATTTGTGACTGTCCTTACAATGAGTGTACATTATCATGTTGTCTTTAGAGTGACTGTCCTCATTTGTTGAAGAAGAAAAGCATTAATGTGGTTCAATAGCAATACATTCAAGTGGAAATTACACAAGGGACAATCGATCACTGTGAGATGTCCTCATGTGTGACTATCCTTGTCACAAATGAGGACATCTCACAATGACTGTCCCTTCTGTAATTGCCACTTGAATGAGGACAGCCACTGTAAAGACAACATGATAATGTACACATACAATGAGTGTACATTATCATGTTGTCTTTACAGTGGCTGCCCTCATGTTGTATATTCTTCTCTGTAGATGCTACTATGTGCTAGGGAACTTCTTAGAACTGTTGGTATATTCTTACAACTTGTTACACCTGGGATATTCTTCTCTGTAGATGCTACTGTGTGTCGTGGTCCAAACGGGCCCATAAATGTGGTTGAATAGCAATACATTCAAGTGGCAATTACACAAGGGACAGTCACTGTGAGATGTCCTCATGTGTGACTGTCCTTGTCACAAATGAGGACATCTCACAGTGACTGTCCCTTGTGTAATTAAGTATTGTGGGGAAGCATTCTAAATAACCAAATCCGCTAACAATAAATTCAACACAGATATGTCCTCATTTCTGGGTATTTTAGCTCTCTAACAGCTGAATACCAGATTAAATAATAATGACAAAAGAAAAATAAACCTAACGTACTCAGAAATTGTAGCTGTGATTTTGCGGAGGGAATCTCTCTCGGCGCTGTTGAAAACACAAATGACAACCCGCTTGATTTCGCAGAGGGAATCTCTCTCGGTGCTGTTCAAAACACAAATGACAACCCGCTTTGTTCAAAACACAAATGATAACCCGCTTGATTTCGCGGAGGGAATCTCTCTCGGCGCTGTTGAAAACACAAATGACAACGTTCCTTTTTTTTTTTGCACTTATATCCCGACCAACATAAGGTCCATTTGTAATACAACATGATAATGTACACTTACAGTGAGTGTACATTATCATGTTGTCCTTAGAGTGACTATCCTCATTTGTTGAAGAAGAAAAGCATTAATGTGGCTGAATAGCAATACATTCAAGTGGCAATTACACAAGGGACAGTCACTATGAGATGTCCTCATTTGTGACTATCCTTACAGTGAGTGTACATTATCATGGTGTCTTTAGAGTGACTATCCTCATTTGTTGAAGAAGAAAAGCATTAATGTGGTTGAATAGCAATACATTCAAGTGGCAATTACACAAGGGACAATCACTATGAGATGTCCTCATGTGTGACTGTCCTTGTCACAAATGAGGACATCTCACAATGACTGTCCCTTGTGTAATTCAAGTGGCAATTACACAAGGGACAGTCACTGTGAGATGTCCTCATTTGTGACTGTCCTTACAGTGAGTGTACATTATCATGTTGTCTTTAGAGTGACTGTCCTCATTTGTTGAAGAAGAAAAGCATTAATGTGGTTCAATAGCAATACATTCAAGTGGCAATTACACAAGGGACAATCGATCACTGTGAGATGTCCTCATGTGTGACTATCCTTGTCACAAATGAGGACATCTCACAATGACTGTCCCTTCTGTAATTGCCACTTGAATGAGGACAGTCACTGTAAAGACAACATGATAATGTACACATACAATGAGTGTACATTATCATGTTGTCTTTACAGTGGCTGCCCTCATGTTGTATATTCTTCTCTGTAGATGCTACTATGTGCTAGGGAACTTCTTAGAACTGTTGGTATATTCTTACAACTTGTTACACCTGGGATATTCTTCTCTGTAGATGCTACTGTGTGCTGGGGTCCAAACGGGCCCATAAATGTGGTTGAATAGCAATACATTCAAGTGGCAATTACACAAGGGACAGTCACTGTGAGATGTCCTCATGTGTGACTGTCCTTGTCACAAATGAGGACATCTCACAGTGACTGTCCCTTGTGTAATTGCCACTTGAATGAGGACAGTCACTGTAAAGACAACATGATAATGTACACAAGTACCGTGAAGGTAGTTGTAAGTTACGGCTGTTTCATTGCATACCCGAAACAATGAAGATGTTACGGTCCAGAAAACGTTTGTGCTTGAAAGATGAACAAATAAAATTAAACTTCTAAATAACCAGAGCCGCTAACAATAAATTCAACACAGAGATGTCCTCATTTCTGGGTATTTTAGCTCTGTAACAGCTGAATACCAGATTACATAATAATGGCAAAAGAAAAATAAACCCAACGTACTCAGAAATTGTAGCTATGATTTCGCGGAGGGAATCTCTCTCGGCACTGTTGAAAATACAAATGACAACGTTTCTCTACATTATCATGTTGCCTTTACAGTGGCTGTCCCTTGTGTAATTGCCACTTGAAGGAGGACAGTCACTGTAAAGACAACATGATAATGTACACTTACAGCCCGTGTACATTATCATGTTGTCTTTAGAGTGACTATCCTCATTTGTTGAAGAAGAAAAGCATTAATGTGGCTGAATAGCAATACATTCAAGTGGCAATTACACAAGGGACAGTCATTGTGAGATGTCGTCATTTGTGACTATCCTTACAGTGAGTGTACATTATCATGTTGTCTTTAAAGTGACTGTCCTCATTTGTTGAAGGAAAAAAGCATTAATGTGGTTCATTAGCAATGTATTCCCAGCATCTGTACCTGCATCTCTCTTATATACTACAAGTTACTTGCCATCAGAAATTGCAGTTCCCTCACGTGACATTGATGGTGAAGTGTTCTTTTCAAAACCATCATCTGTGGTTACCAATGCTCCTGTTTTAGGCAATAAGTTTGTTGCATTCCATGAGCCATTGGTCAAGTTTCTTCTACGAGCTTCTGATGCCTCAAAATCTAAGCAGCGCCTACGCATGCCTCGTTGTGGTTGATTATCATTCTGTACATGAATTATAATGAGTAATCAGTTTTGGGCCTTGGAATCTTGTATGTAACATGCACAGGCATTTCATGGCTAAATGAATCTATTTAAAAGCATCAACTTTTCTTACATGATGCTGGATACATAAGTAGAACAAGCGTATATCAAATTAGAAGCAATCAGAACTCCACAATGACATATTATTTAGAGTACTCTTCAGTTTAAGTAATAATGCATATATTGACACTGTAAAGACAACATGATAATGTACACTCACTGTAAAGACAACATGATAATGTACACTCACTGTAAGGACAGTCACAAATGAGGACATCTCACAGTGACTATCCCTAGTGTAATTGCCACTTGAATGTATTGCTATTCAGCCACATTAATGCTTTTCTTCTTCAACAAATGAGGATAGTCACTGTAAAGACAACATGATAATGTACACTCACAGTGAGTGTACATTATCATGTTGTCTTTACAGTGACTATCCTCATTTGTTGAAGAAGAACAGCATTAATGTGGCTGAATAGCAATACATTCAAGTGGCAATTACACTAGGGACAGTCACTGTGAGATGTCCTCATTTGTGACTATCCTTACAGTGAGTGTACATTATCATGTTGTCTTTACAGTGGCTGTCCTCATTTGTTGAAAGAAAAAAGCATTAATGTGGTTCATAAGCAATGTATTAAATTAATTTATTTTTTTTAATCCACCCACGGGCGTCGCAATTGCGACGGAAACCCGTCGCAATTGCTTGGGAGGTCCGTCGCGATTGCGACGGCCCTCCGAAGCCATGCGACGGGGGGGCGACGGCCATGCCGCTTCTTAAATCTTAGCCACATTGCGACGGATAGGTGTCGCAATTGCGACGGATACCCATAGACGTCGCAATTTGCGACTAAAAAATAGCGACGTCTATGGGTGTTGCTATTGCGACACATAGCTGTCGCAATTGCGACACATAGCCGTCGCAAAATGACCCAAAATGTATTAGTGGGTTGTGCTCCATTTGATTTGGTATATGGAATAAGTGCCAGACTACCTCAAAATAATCTATTGCAGATGTATAAGTTCATCCAGGCATATGATGAAGATTTGAATGATGAGATGAGAGTAAGAATGGATGAATTGATCCAGTTGGAGGAGGTGAGGAGAGATGCACATAAAAGAAATGAGACATTGCAGAAACAATGTAAGAAATTGTTTGATAAAAGGGCTACTCATAGAAGTTTTGAAGTTGATGACCTTGTCCTGATGTGGAATGCAAGGTTAGAAGATAAGGGGAAGCATGGAAAGTTTGATCCAATTTGGTTGGGCTCTTATCTTATTGAAAGAAAATGGGGGATAGATTCCTATGTCCTAAAGGATTTAACTGGTGGTACTTTGGAATTTCCCATTCATGGACAATTCTTAAGGTTTTACTTCTCCTGAAGTATCTTTTCCATGAGCAGTAGTTTAGGTTTTTCCCTGTACAGTTGTTTGTCTTTGCTATTTGGGTCAAAATTTTGAGTTGGTCTACTCTTCCAGGAGATTCTAGCTTGCTCGTTGTATCTGCAGGAGATACACATCCCCAAGTATGAGCCATTGTTAGCACTTGTAAAATTTTTCATGGCTCTAGCATTTTTCTGCCAGTCTCTGCAGTTGTTTTTGGGTCTCTGGCTCAAACCTTAGGTGAAATTTTTGAAAAACTAGCCGTTGTAGTGAAAAAGCCCTAAAATACCCTGGCCTTGTTCTAATTTTGTGTTACTTTATTCAGGCCACTTAAAACTCTTAAAAGCATGTGCTAAATTGTTTACCCTTTGTCGCATGATCACGTGAACCTTTTTCTTGTCATGTGATCTTGCGACTAAAGGTTTTCAGGCCCCTTTTAATATTTTCCGATTTGCCTAAGTCTCCCAGGTTAATTTTTCCTAAGTTTGGAGCCCGGTGGTGCTTTAATTTTTCCTAAGTCAGTGCCTTAATATTTCCTATGTTTCGGCTTGATTTTTTTAGGCCCAGTCTCTCTGATAGCTTTTCAATCCAATAGTTTTCATTAAAGCGCAAAGGATTTGTTAGAGCTATGCGATGTTGCGATGACCGTTGATCTTACTTTATGGCATAGCATTTCAGACTGTGGGTCCAAGGTGACACGTATGCATAAATGGTGATCTGTGATTGGTCCATGTATTAATGTAGTGGTAGTTGTCAGTGGGACCTAGTTTTTGAGTTTGTTAGAGGGCCCTGACATTTTCAGTTGATCAATGATTGGCATAAGTTCTCATGAGATGTGTCAGAGCTTTGAGATCTTACGCCAGCTGTCGATGTTACTTTATTCTTAGGTGGTAGTATAAAGGTGGCTCTGATTGCCAGATGGTTTTTATGTGCCACCGTGTGCTGATTTGTCATTATCTGATTGGTCCATGTTGTGTGACTAGGCATGTTGTCAGTGGGGCTAAGTTTTTTGAGGTTTAGAGGGTTCTGACATTTGCAGAGCATTGATGGTCGGCGTGTAATCTAATGGGTTTTTTCTGACACATGCGAACTTAAGGCAGTCGTTGATCTCTTCCAGTGTCAGGGGGTTGTCAAAGCAGGGTAAGATTCTTCATCCGATGGTTGTTTCATGATCTGGAAGAATCTTGGAGGTCTATGCAAAGATGAGACAATCGTCGATCTTCTTGATGCGGGCCCAGTTAAATTTTCTCAATCTTTTGGTAGTTTGAATAAAATTCTGGCGGTTCTGAAAAATGTTTTCTTTGTTTGCTAGTTCGCATGATGTTTTGGTGAGGGGTCTAATGACTTAGAAATTTGGCAAACAATGTTCGCATAGTAGCCAAATGATTTAGCAGTGCTCTCAAAGTTCTTGCGAATGGGCAAAGGTTTTTCAGTCATGTATTCACCAGATTATTATATAGTAAAGAACATAACCCGAGAAAAGGAAAAGCATCTAATGGTCATGATATAAACCAAGATTAGATTTGAATATGGGCTATTGATACGTCGGTAAGTGCCATAAAGTAGCCATTCTCTGCAGATTTGAAAATTTGAATGTTTTCCAGTGACAAAAAGGACCAGAATTGAATGTTTCAATGGCTGAACTTAATAGAAATGATTTACAGTTGTTGTGGTGTGGTCCAATGAGTCTGATGATTATTTGTAGAGAGTTTTGTACCATAGGGGATGGGTTTACTTGCTCGAAGCATGTTGCAGGGGTCAAATTAGATGGATTTGTAGGAATTTCATGATCTTCAGTACATTTCTAGAAAATTTACCATAAGTAAAGATTAAATTTAGATCTGATTGCTTAGGGTTGCTTGGTTTTCCCTCCAATGTATTAATTTTTGATCTATTTGAATTGCTTGGTGGGTGGAAACCCTAACCCTTACCCTGGTTATCCATAGCTTGTTGCATCCTGACTTGTGTAGGATTCCAAGATAACGAGTGGTATATAGTGTTGAATTGTTGATTATTGAAGGGGTTCTAGTTTTGAAGTTCAAAATGAGTCCCTAGTTTCTGGTCCCAAGGTTTTGTAATAGTTTTTTGACTTAGTGTTTGTTAATGAAAGAAGAAAGTTGCAAGTCTAAGGTATAATTTGCTAGCAGGGTGTCTTGTGATTCATTATGTACACAGAAGGAATTCATCATACTTAATACAAATATCTGATTCTTATCTCTCCTTTGTGTCAAGTCAAGTAAGCTTTGAGTTTTCTAGCTCATTACATATGGTTTTTATGTATGTATCTTCATTCTTCAGTTCTGATCTAGGATTGGATTAAACAATGCTCTAAATGAGATATGAGTTTGCCCTTGTCTATGCAATGATGTTTTGTAAGCAATAAAGATTAGGATAAATGTATTTATGGCTATGAATTCTCAGGTATTCTCAAATTTGTGTGTTTTTGTGTCTAAGGGTTCTTGCCCAATGGATGAGGCACTGGCCTAAATGAGTATTCCTCTTATTAACATATACTAGTTGAAGTTATCGCATCCCAAAAATTGAAATCAATAACCTTTCTTAGTTGTAGTTCTTTGGTTGTATGGTTGTGTTACCCTACAGTAATGGAGAGTCCATGAATGTGAGGTTAGCATTTAGTACTTTCTTACTATCAATCTGTTGTTTAGACCTAGTCTTTGGTGTGTGAAGTATAGTTTTGACTGGGTTAGGTGCACCCACCTTGGTTTTGCAGAGCCAGAAGTGAAGAGGGAAGTCTTGTCCCTATAGTTGGTCCAGTTACCCTAAGATCCATATACATTTTGGAATTAACCAATCCTAAAATCAACCTGAGGGTATATTGGCAGCCTAAGAGCATAAGCATCCATTTTGAACACCAACAAATCTCATGCCCAAAATCTATTTCTAGAGGGGCACCATAAGAAACTGTTATATAGAGAAATGAAAAGCATATATTTCACAACTAGATTATTGTCAAAAATCGTCATACTCATAAAAATCCCAAATTCATTGTACTATGTTTGGAACTACATAATCTTGAATTTAATGAATCCAAACTATACCATGCAACATATCAAAGTTTCACCATCATATCTACAACATAAATAATATACGAAGAAAAGTACACATCACCAATGTACAAAAAACATGTTGACATTAATGAAACAATTTTTTTACATCAATGAAAACTATACCACAGCAATAATATTAAATCATTTCTTGTCTGACTCACCCATTCTTCTCAATACTGCAACAATATCCCCCCATTTCATTAATGGTAGCACATAAAAAACAAACATAAATTTTTTCCCCTTTTGATACATTTAGAAAACATAGGTTCACTCTTCCCCTTTGACATCAATAGAAAAGGCCAAAGATTCTGATCATCAACACATTTTTGTTAGCTCCCCCTAAGATATACATTTTAACTCTAAAAAATACTTAGCTGCCCTTAAGAGGTATCCAAAGTCATTAGTCTAGATCAAAGATATGCTTGGATTTCACTAAACTAATGTATAAAAATATGCATTTAGCTCTGATAAGGTGGAGAAATTACCTCAAGCTTCTCCCATAGATATTCAAAAGTATCCTTAGAAAGCACCTCTATGAAAATATCAACAATTTTTTCTTTTCTAGGTACATACTCAATCTTTACCCCATTCTCCAAATATTTTTCCCTCAAAAAGTGGTAACAAATAGAAATGTATTTTTTCCTTAAATGTAGTACAAGATTCTTTGAAATTTTTATTGCACTAGTATTGTCACGTAAGATAGAAGTGGGATCATCAAATGTTGTTCCAATATCTTTCAAAGTTTATTTCACCCAAAGTATCTGCGTACAACACAAAGTAGCAACAATATATTATTCTTCAATAGTAGATAAGGACATTGAATCTTGTTTCTTACTTGACCAAGCAACCAATCTAGGTCCAAGAAAGAAAGAACCTCCACCAGTACTCTTTGTATTGTCCACACATCTAATTCAATCAACATCAATGCAAGCCATCAAAGTAAAGTTTATTTTTTGGGATACCATAGACCAAAGTCTTATGTTCCTTTCAAGTTCATAAAAATTTATTTTACTGCAACATCATGAGTTTCTTTGGGATCTTGCTAAAATATAGCTACAAGAAAAATGATGTGCATGAACTTTGATTTAGTAGCAGTTAGATATAACAATCTAGGTCCAAGAAAGAAAGAACCTCCACTAGTACTCTTCATGTTGTCCACACATAATCCAATCAACATTAGTGTAAGCCATCAAAGTAAAGTTTGATTTTCTGGGATACCATGGACCAAAGTCTTATGTTCCTTTCAAGTATCTAAAAAGCTATTTTATTGCAACAACTTGAGTTTCTTTGGGATATTTCATAAATATAGCTACAAGAAAAATGGCATGCATGATATATGATTTAGTAGCAGTTAAATATAAAAATCCTCTAATCATTGATCTATATTTTATTTCATCAGCCTTAGGAGATTCTTCATCCTTTCTCAATTTACAATTAGTAATCATAGGAGTGCATACCGGTTTAACATTTTCCATGTCAAACTTCTTTAACATTTCCTTCACATGCTTTGATTGTGAGATAAAGATACATTCAACTTCACGATTTACTTGTACGCCCAAAAATAAATTCATCTCCTCACTCATGCATTTCAAATTCCTTTTGTATTTCATCAACAAATTTATTGTACATGTCATCATTTCCACCAAAGGTTATATCATCCACATACATAGCCACAATTGAAATATCATTTGATTCAACTTTAAAGTAGAGATTAATGTTAGTCACACCTTTCTAAAATCCTTGTTTCAACAAATATTTGTCAAGTCTCGCATACCAAGCTTTGGGAGCTTTCTTCAGACCATGTATTAAAGCCTTCTTCAACTTACATACCATGTCTGAATCATCAGATAGATTGAAGCATTCCAATTTTTCTATGTATACCTCTTCCTTTTTTTCTCTAGTTAGAAATCAAGATTGCACATCCATCTGATATACCTTGAAGCCCCTTTGAGCTAAAAAAAAATAGAAATTTTTTGATTGCTTCCATTATTTCCATAGAAGCATAAGTATCCTCAAAATCAATTCCTTCTACTTGTATGTATCCTTTGAACAAAATCTTAGTCTTGTTTCTTACTATGTTGACACACCTCCATCAAGCTTGTTCTGAAACACTCATTTTGTTCCAATTACATTTTTGTTTTCTGGTCTTGGGAACAATTCCCAAGTCTGATACTTCACAATCTGATCTAGTTCTTCTTGCATTGCATTCATCCAAATCTAATAATTTCACACCTCTTTTAGAATATTTGGTTCAATTTATGAGAGTAAGCATAGATTGACCTTTTTAGTAGCCTTCTTGTAATAACACCTCTATTCTTATCTTCAATAATTTGATTCTCTATGTGATTCCTCTGCACATATCTATGAGTTATAGGAGTAGTTTGTCAAAGCAACCTCAACATCATTTTGTTCATTTTCTTCAATCTTCTCTTGCTCCTATTTTCCAATTGATTCATATAATTCATTTTCGGATTCTATTTCCATTTTCTTTGAAATGTCTTCATCAAATTTCACATTTGTACTTTCAAATATTCTTCTCAAACTCTTTTTTAGTATATGTAAGCTTTTATTTTAGTGGAATACCCAAGGATTTTTCCTTTATTATCTCTAGAATCAAACTTTCAAAGATTTTCTTCATCTCTTTTGATATAACATTTATTTCCAACAACTCTGAAATACTTCACAGAAGGGGTTCTTCTATACCATACCTCATAAGATGTCTTCCCAAGAGTCCTTTTTATCTAAAATTTTTTTAGTGTGTATATTGTAGTCATTATTGCCTCTTTCTAGTAGATTTAGAGTATATTAGCTTCCTTTATCATTGTTCTAGCATCTTCTGAAAGTGTTTTGTTTATCCTTTCAACTACACCATTTTATTGTAGAGTTCTAGGAGTATACAAATGTCTCCTAAGCTTATGATTATCACAAAAAAAATTAAAATCCTCATAAGAAAACTCTCCTCCTTTGTCAAATCTTGAACATTTGATTCTTCTATCTACTTTATTTTCAACGATAACCTTAAATATTTTAAATTTCTCTAGAGCTTCTAATTTTTCTCTTAGAAAAGTAATCCATGTCATTCTAAAGTATCTATCACCTTTTTGATTCCTTATTCTGGTAGTACTACAGAGACCTGTGTGCACCAACTATCTGATAGTTTGGTAGTAAATTGTTCCTTGCATTTGAAAGTTTTCCTTGTTTGTTTCCCAACTTGACATTCTCTGCAATTATTGTTGGTCAGCCTTGTGAGCCTTGGTAGATCCCTTACAACTTGTGTTGAGATAATCCTTATCAAGTTGTCAAAATTGATATGATACATTCTTTGATACCACAACCAAATTTCATTGATCTGACACATTAAGTAGTATCCATCCACTAGTCTTCAACTGATGCATATTTTGTCTAATTTTCTCTCTAGCTGCCATCATAGTCTTGGATTTATTTCTTATCTTAGATCCATTCTCCTTGAAAACAAGGTTATATCCATTTTCACACATCCATCCAACACTCAAGAGATTATGATTCAATCCCTTCACATGGTACACATTGGCAATATTATGTTTACCATCAAAATTGATTATACCAATTCCAAGTATCCTAGTTGCTTGATCACCTCCAAATATAACTATAACTCCATCATAATTTTCAAGTTATACAAATAAAAAAATTACTTTTTTTTCCAATCATGTGATTATATTATCCACTATCAATAAGCCATTAATCTTTGTCTCTTCTAACATGTAAATAAAAAGTTATTGGATTTGTGACCTTAGTATCTACTTCCAGAGATTTGTTAAGAATAGTAGGACATGTTTCTTCTTTAATTATAAAAAATAAGCATTGATCATCTTCTCCATAATTAGATTCATCATCAGAAATACTATCATCTTCTCTAACATATTAGGCTTTCCTATTTCAAATTTTTCTTTTCTTTCCTTATTTTTTTTTATTTGCAATTTTGTTAGGAGATCTAGAATCATAATGACATATCTTTCCATAACTAAAAAATTTAAAGGATAACTTACCTTTGTAATTCCTGGTTTCTTTATTCATTATTATTACAAAATTTTCCTCAACTTCATCAAGATCCTCTTCTTCTTAATCTTCATCATTTCCTAATTTGGTAGCCTTAAATGTAGTTTTTGTCCTTATGTCAGTAGCACCAAATCTTCTCATTTCAAAAGCAAGAAATGACCCATTAATTTGCTCTCTGGTGCATTAATTCAAATTATGAGATTCTTCTGTAGTAGAGACCTAAGAACTATAGGGTTTGGTGAGTGTTCAGAGTACCTTTTGTACAACATTATTTTTTTCTAAATTTCTGCCAAGACTTATGACCTTATTCACCACATCATTAATCTTATGTAAGTAGGTAGTTATATTGTCATCTTCCTCCATCTACAAACCTCCATATTTATCCTTAGCATTATACAACTTGGCTTGTTTCATCATATCATTTCCTTCATAACAACTTCTTAACTTTTCCCAAATATCATGAGTTTTTTCTAATTTGATATAACTTTAGTTAACTTAACCATTGATATAACACTATAAATTGCATACCTTGCTCTTTCATTGTCTTCATATGCCTCAATTTCACTTGAAGTGTTTAGTTTACTAGTTAGTTTCACATATTTTCTTTCAACATCCTTCTAGGTCTTAAATATATGACAAAAACCAAGTATCCTCACATATGCACTTTCTAGTAATCATAGTTAGATCCATCAAATGTAGGTAATGATAGTTTGTGTCCCATCATGATCTCCTTAAGAAGTTATGCTCTTCTCCATGGAACCAAATCTCTTATATGAATTTTTCAATGTGCAAGATAACCAAGAGTGGGGGTGAATTGGTTGTCCACATATTATAACCTTAAAAAACTTTAATCAATTCGACCAAACTTACTTTAAAATTATAACCTTTGAAAGATAGGAACACAAAAATCATAGCAGTTCTATAAATGCAAGAAACATGAGATTTATGTGGAACACCTTGTAAAGGGAAAAAACATGCAGAAGATTATTCTTAAATGTATGCAGGTTGATTAAGGTGAATTACAAGAAAGGCTCACTACCAAAGGGATTATGAAGAAGGATAAGAAAGAATAGATCCACCACTAATGTAAAACCACAACACAACTAAAATATTTGTAGGAACCTTCATCTCACTTCTTCCCATAGCTAACACATTGAAGTCCACACTGTTATGCACCACACTTCATACTTAACTTATGCAATCAAGGAGAAAGATATTCTTTCATACACCCTCATTGCAGCATAAGAACATACTCTCACAAAGTTCACAAAAGAATACACATATGCCACACTTAGTCAGTAACAATTCATCCTTTATTTATACCCAGTTCAGTCTCGGTGAAATATCCCACTATTGGCTAGGAAAGTACCGAACAAAATTTGAAATAGCTTGGCACTAAACATTCTTATGGTGGGGAGGAATGAGAAGTGGACCACCACACGCCATAAATGTGGCAAAAAATAGCACCATACATGATACATATCTTCTTACATTCATTGAGACAATTAATTGAAGTGTAAACACCTAAGGTCGGCCAAACCTAGAGGAGAACACCAAGAAATTTTGAAACCATGTCTCCAAATCAAAGCCCAAAATTTTTTGCCAACAAGAATTAATGAAGCTAAGGATATTATCAACCAAGGTTCAGAAGTGCACCATCAAAAAAATTTATGAGGAGAAATGTGAAGCACACATTTCATAGGTAGAATACTATCAATAATTGTAATACTTAGAAAAATACCAAATTCATTGCACCACATTCTAAATAAATGAATCTTGAGATCAAAAAATCCAAACTATACCAAACAACATATCAAAGTTTCACCATCAGATCTACCATATAAAAAATATACAAAGCAATGTCCACATCACCACTACAAACAAAAAATGTTGACATTAATGCAAAATTAATTTTGATATCAATGACAACTATACCACAACAATCATACTTAATCATTGCTTGTCCAGCTCACTCAATTTTCTCAATACTACAAAAACTAAGACAAGGATAATTCACTTACTTGACATAGGAATTTTCATATATCCAAAGATCATAACGACACCAAAAATACTTAAAAGCATTGTTTGATATGATATGATTTGAAGTAAACTGAGAAATTAAAGTCTTGACAATATTGAGTCTCAACACAAATACTAATACAGTATAGTCTTTTACATTAAGATTGGATCCATAAACTAAAGAGTTCTCCCCTCTTAAATAAATGAATTCCCACTAAATAACATTTTCCATTGTAACAAACAAAATTCTCATCCTTATACCATGTGGAAAAAATCCATAATGGAGTAGTTTCAACTACTCGAGTGCACAATGGCCTTGCAATAAGTGGCTCCCAATATGTGTGGAAGAGTTTTCCCTATCCATTATTTTTATCATTGTAGCCTTTAAAAACTTAAGGTGACACCTTTTATTTGCAATGCTTTGCATGACACACATGTCAGAAGGATGGACACTATTAAAAGCCCTTTCCATTCCTTGGCACAGATATTTTGTGACCATGAAACTTGACAGTTCCTTTAAACAAAGCTTGCGAGTAACAAAAAGAAATAGAGACACTAATAGGTGTCAACTTGTACACTCCTGAAAGTCTTTTGTGATCACAAAAAGAACAAAATGCCCACATCTATGCTGAATTTCATTTTGATTTGAAATTGGTCTCGAGTCACTTGTAGACATATCTATAGATTTGGTAAGTTCTAGGAAATATTTTTCTGGAGAGATACAAACCCAAAATATCTATTTTAAACAAAATTTAAGTGCAAGGAAAGGGAAACAATGGGAAATCACAACCTTTAAAGAACAGACTGCAATAGAGCCCAACCTGCATCAGTGTAGTAGTCATGCAATTAAAAATCTTGGAAACCAACATCTAGTTCAATCATTTCTCTAAAAGAGAAACTTGCCAGTGTACTTGTACTGCTTCCATGCAAAAATGTAGATGTTCCAAGGGATAAAGAATTAGATCAACTTGAGGCACGTCAAGATCTGAACCTTGAGCGTGTGCAAAAGATTGATCTTGTCTTTTTTTGTTCATCAACCATTTTATTATATATTCTAGTAGCATTCCATCTTGGTGAAAAGGCAAGGGCGGACCTACCTTTATAAACATATCAATTTCCCCCTCATCTGTGAGATATAAAACTCAAGAATCCTGATGCAATATGTAGTGGACAAAGCAACTTCATTTAATTTAATAAATTCTCTATCCCTTTTAGTTTCCAACCTTCTATAGGTATTTCTTGTAGCTGTTGAGGTGAATCACCTAATTTTTCATTTAGGTTTTGGGCTTCAACTACCATAGCAACAATCCTTGGTTGGGTTGCATCTATCACAAAAATGACTTCTATGCTCAATTTCATGGAATCAACAATAAATTTAAAATTTTGTGCCAAGGCAATAATAGATATTTCTATTTTGTCCCAAAGGGACACATACATATGTTGGACCTTTGAAATGTAGCTTAACTGCTAAGAATGGAAAAAAAATAGAGATATGTAATTGTTGAAACTACATATCTTGTTCTTTGAAGACTTCCTATAGTCTGCTTATTTTTTATAGGAAATCTAACACTTCTTGTTGAATTTTTATTAATTCATTTTCCCTATCTTGCAAGGTAGTGTTGGTATGTGGTGACTAATCATGCAAGTAATGTGCACTCATCATGTATCGCCAGATTGTAATTTTCTCTTCATTGGTAATAAAATAAGTGGATGATTGTGTCTCTGGTGGATGTAGCCCATACTGGGTGAAGCACATTAATCTTTGTGTTATTGTATTTTTGTCTTTCTTATTTTATGCATTATCTTAATATTGTTTATTGCTCATATCTGCCTAAAATCCTAACAAATGGTATCAGAGTGATGTATATTTCAGTGATTTTGTAGGAAATATTAGATTCAAGTGGCAGCAATGACAGAAGAAGAAATTCTTAAGGTTCATAAGTTCAGCGACCAAAACTATCAATTATGGAAGAGTATCTATTTCAAAGGGATCTTTACTTACCATATATTGAATGGAAAATCAAAGAAGTTAGTGACCATGATAGATGAACAGTTGCCTAAAGGTAAAAGAGAATTGCCTAACAAATGGGTTTACCAATTAAAGGATGAACATGGAGGAAATAAAAGACATAAGGCTAGAAAAAAGGTATTAATTTTGATGAGATATTTTCTCCTATTATTAAAATGGCTTCAATTTGAACAATTCTAATTCTTGTGGCTACAAAAGACTTGCATTTGGAACAATTAGATGTCAAGACAACTTTTCTCCATGGATATTTGGCGGAAGAGATTTATAGGCAAAAACCACAAGGATATGAGGTCAAAGGTAAGGAGGATTTAGTGTGTAGGTTGCAGAAGATATTTTCTAGGTTGAAACAAGCACACCAACAATGGTTTTTGACAATTGATAGGTTTATGGTTGGACATGGTTATAACATATATCAAATTGGTCATTGTTTTTATTTTAAGAGATTAGACAATGGAAGCTATATTATCTTGTTATTATACATTGATGACATGCTTGTTGTTGGGTCTAATATGTAGCATATAAATGACCTTAAACATTAATTAACACAATCACTTACTATGAAGAATTTGGGTGCAACAAAGAAAATCCTTGGTAAAAGGATAACTACAGATAGGAAAAATTAACACTAAGATTGTCTCAAAGTGATTACATATGTCCAAGGTGTTGAAAATATTTCAAATGCAAGATGCAAATCTAGTTAGTACACTTTTTCCTAGTCATTTTAAATTTTTCAAAAAGATGAGCCCCATGACACTATTGGCGTAATACATTGTAGTTGAGTTAACTGCTCATCTCTGTTCCCATAAGCAGTTAACAGTTATTGGTTAACTGTTTACTACATTATATAATTGTATTCAAAGATCAATAGAATATGCACATTTTATCCCTCATTTGGTATCAGAGCTTTCAAAATACAAGGGCGTCTTGGTTAGGTCAAGATCTCCATGGTGCTGGTACTGTAAAGAAGGTGTGTATGGATAGGTTTAACGATTCCACCCTCTAAAAAGGAGAAAGACCATTGAAGATTCACACAATATGTAAAGAATGTCAAGAATTTGTTATGGTATAATGATTGTGGTCGGTATAAATATACTTCAGCGCTGCACTGGTGATGTTTGAATTATAATACTTTTCTTATAGAATATGCTTACACAAAAGCCGCATGTATTGTTGTTATTTTGGACGACCTATTTGATTCTCATTCTTCGCTGGACAAACATTATCTATTTGTTGAACTCATCAAAAGATGTTTGAATTACATATGGCTGGTGCACCTATCCTTACAAGACTGCAATGGAGGAAGAGTTGTAACTTAGAAGTTTTTGTTCTCTGCACATCCTCTCTTTTACAATAATTTGTCCGAGTCCTCTGTCTAGCCGACTGATAATCAGTCATGTACATGCATTTCTCTGCACTTCTTCAAATGTGTGAGAAATGATTTCAAACAAAAGTCTCCAACTTCTTCTAGGTGAGCATATTTGCATGAAAAATTGTTGATCAGGATTGTATTGTTTTGAAATGGATATTCCATTAGATAAATATTTTGGTTTCAATTTTCATACATGGAAAATAAAGATACAAATGCAATTGATGAATAAAAATCTATGGGGCATAGTAAGTGGAAAAGAAAAACCACCTATAGATGCAAATAAATTGTTGGAGTGGAATGGTAGAGATGATAAAGCCAAGGCTATTATTGGTCTTGCTCTTGCAGATTCTGAACTCCATCACATAGATCTAGATAACACTTCTACCAAGATTTGGGATAATCTGAACAAGTTATTTGGAGCAAAAGCTGTCAATGCAAAGTTTTCTCTCAAAATTCAATTATTTAGATTCAAAATGGAAAATGGGATCACAATGTCAAATCATATAAGTAATTTAAGGTCTCTCCTTAGACAACTTGCAGAAGTTAAGGCTCCTGTTGATGATGATGATGCTAAGGCTATCCTATTAAATAGCTTATCTTCCAAATATAGTAATGTTGTCTTTACACTAAGTCAACTCACTTCCTAGACTCTAGAAGATATGATTTCAGCCCTTCTAGCAGAAGAAAATAGGACAAAGGAAGTCATAGAAGAAGCTCATCAAATAGACTAGGCATTATACTCACAAAGTACTAAATGATGGTCAAATAAACATAGAAGAGACAATAAATGTTTTTATTGTAAGAAAAAGGGACACACAACATGGATTTGTAGAACTAGAGCTAGTGATGTTCTTAAAGGAAACCTAAAAGAAAAATTTGAAGAAGGAAGTGTTGCATGCATTGAAAATGAGGACACATCAGATGATGGAGAGGTTGTTAATGATTTCCAGTCTCCTATTAATCACAATCTTGTGCTTTGAACCTTTGCTTCTGGAGGTTGGCAGCATCAGAGGATGGAGGAATTTCTATCATCTCAAGTTAGCTTCTCGCTTTGAGATGGTGTTCTGCATGAGAAGCATTTTTGGCTTTCTATTTTTTGTTTTGCTTTCTAATGTTGATGAATTTGAAGAATGTATGTCTTGTGAAGACTCATTTTGTAGACAGGTTTAAGATTTGGGAGTGTGCTCAATATGGATTGCTGTCAAGTGAGCTTCAGAGTATATGATCGAGAATTATACCCTTTTGTGGTCACCAGACAATGATAAAGATCGATCACATCTCTTAGGGATCATTGTTGAATAATTCAAGATTGTGATTCGAGAGTTCAGGACTGGGAGCTTAAGAACACAACTTGAAGCTACACCTTTCTGAGGGTCACAAGACAACTTGATGGAGCCTTTCATGATTCAGGATAAATGCAACTTCAAAAAGAAGATTTTCTCAATATATGTATTCATTTTATGTAATTAGCATGTTTTGTTATGTAAGCCTTGAAGGGGGGATCCTTAGGGCGAATAATTTTTTATATGTTTAGGATCAATGTATTAAGGGGGGGAATGTTGGCGTAATACATTGTAGTTGATTTAACTACTCATCTCTGTTCCCATAAGTAGTTAATAGTTATTGGTTAACTGTTTACTACATTATATAATTGTATTTAAAGATCAATATAATATGCACATTTTATCCCTCAGACACGAGGATATTGGGTACATGTCAAAGGTTTCATACCCTTTATCTATTGGAAACTTGATGTATGCCATGGTGTGTACAAGGCCAAATATTGCATATATAGTGGGAGTTGTGAGAATTAAGGTATATGAACAATCTTGGAAAAGAGAATTGAAATGTTGTAAAGTGGATTTGCAAGTATTTGAGATGTAAAAATAATCTATCCTTATGTTTTTGAGTTTCTCATTCTGCTCTACAAGGCTACGTTGATTCAAAATTAGCAAGATATATTGATAGTAGGAGGAGCACTACAGGGTACATTTTTAGTGTAGGTGGCACATTAGTTAGTTAGACTTCTAGATTACAAAAGGTTGTAGCACTTTCAACAATAAAAACTTAATATGTTTATGCTATAGAGGCTAGTAAGGAGATGATTTGGTTAAAAAGGTTCATGGAGAAATTGAGAAAGAAACAAGAGCATAACAGGTTGTACAGTGGTAGTCAAAGTGTAATTCATCTTGCAAAGAACTCAACCCTTCACTTGAGGACCAAACACATTCACCTTCTTTACCATCGTATAGGATCAATTTTAGGGGTTGGACAGTTGAAGCTAGAGAAGATACACACTAGAAAGAATCATGTAGATATGTTAAAACCAAGATAGTAGCTCAAGATAAACTGACTTCCTACTCAATTTCCATTGGCCTTCAAGCTTGATCATGGTGGAAATGAGAACCATTTGAGTCTAGGTGAATCAATCTAGTAGGTGCTACCGAGGTAGCAGTGTTGCTACAAAATCAGTCTACAAATGGGAGATTGTTTTCATGCGGAGCCTAATTAGTCTCCAAGTAAGAGATTGTTTGTGTAGTAACTGATCAAGTAAGTACTATACATTTGTCATGTATTGTCATTGGGGTTCAGGGCCAAGCTGGTTTTGGGGAAGTAGCCCCCTTGAGTTATTTTTCAGTGTTAGGTTAATTTTATTATCTAACCTACTTAACCACCTCAAAAGGCTTCATAAATAAGTGGCTATGTGATGTGAAATCATCGAATTGTGATTTTCTCTTTGCTAGGTAATAAAATAAGTGGACAACTATTTCTTTAGTCGATGTAACCCATATTGGGTGAAACACATTAAATAGTTTTGTTATTGTATTTATATCTTTCTTATTTTATGCATTATCTTAATGTTGTTTATTACTCATATCTACCTAAAACCCTAGCAGGTAGATTTTGGCATTTGATGGTTCCACTTCTCAAGCTCAAATTCTATTTTAGCTACTTATATTTCTCTCTAGAATTGAGCTTCTTTGTCTTGTAACTCTTGCTAAATTTGTGTTTTATGAGCTATGTTAGAAATGATCTCTTTATCTCTCCTATCCCACTCTTGTGTTTTGTCCCACAAATTCTTCTCTAAAATATTTTTCTCTCTACCTTCTTCCCTTAACTGGGTTGGGATGTCAACTAATCATTGATAAAGCCCATTCTTTTCAAGCTCAAAATTTTCTTGTATTTGCCTTATATTTCTTAAGTCCTCATCAAGAGAATTCTGAATATGTGCCAACTCTTATTCTTTTGATTATAGTTAATGCTCAATGTTTTGTTTTTCTTTATTCAACTTTGATAAAGTGTCCTCTAATTTGGATTGAAATTCTACAATCTTTTCTCTCACTGATAGTAGGGATGTGGAAGAAAATTCATCCATCTAATTTCTAAGGAAAGAACATTCTAATTCATGAGACTTAGATTTATACCTGAACCTCTTAGTTGTGGCTTTAGCAACCTACAATTCCTTTTCTTTCTTCTCTAACTTTCAGGCAAGTTTCAAGAAATCATGAGTCACCATTTTCTGTGACTTCTCCATCAATTAAACTTTGTCTTGAGGATGAGCCAATATTAGATCAATTCCAACTGCATATCTATTGTATTCTTCTAATTGCATATGACCTTGGAGCTTTGTCACATTGGTGATCCTAGAGATCATAGTCAATTGCTGATTCTTTTCATCAAATAGAGAGCTCAACATTGAAGTAATAAGCTTTCCATCTTCTCATCTTCTCATCTTCTAATCTTCTATGACAGTATAGATGAGATTTGAAAAATCCAGCTTCAAGACCAACTTGAAGACCTCGGGTATACCGACTTCAACTCTGTTGATGATTTCTTGCTCAAGTTTGATTCAATTAAAGTTTTACTAACTAGTTTACAAGTTTCTCTCTCTGATTTAAGGATAATCCACACAATTATTCATAAATGTTTGCCTAGATAGTTCCAATAGTTTATTACAAATATTTACTCTCAGTTAGCTATTCCTTCTTTAGCATCTCAATTAACTTATGTCATCTTTCAAAATATGTTGCGTCAAGAGGAAGCAAAATTGATTCAATTTGACATACTTAAAACTCACGAACATGCATATGTCTCTCAAAGTCACAATAACAATAGATCTTCTAACACTAATCAAAATAACCAAAATTATCAAAGATCAAACAATACTAATAATTCAAATAATAACTTAGGCCAACAATTTAATGATCATTACAATTCTAGGCCTTCCAATAACTATCATAATCATAATCATTCAAATAGGCCACATTGTACCTATTGCGGTAAAGATGGTCCCTCAATACATAACTATTTTAAGAAACAAAAGGCTGATCAACCTAATTCTCAAAACTACTCAAATGGAAAATCTAATGGAAATCAATCTTGTTCTACTTTTACTGTCCGTTTTAATGCTTCTAAACCACTTGATAGTGGTGCATCTCAACATGTTACATCTCATAAGGAAGTCTTTGATTCTTTGAGCCCTGATTCTATGAATATTCCTGTTTCTTTAGCTGATAATTATTGCTGTCAAGTTGAAGGAATTGGTAATGTTTATGTTCTTTTGCCTGACTTTCAGTCACCCATTTTTTGGCAATGTTGGAGTCATGTGGTCTTGTCAAGTTTGGTGTCAAGGCTAGCTTTCCTAAGATAGGCTATTCTTGCCAGGGTTCCTTGCCTTCTTGCTTCAAGCCAGGTGGGTTGCTTTGAAAATCTTGTCATCATGGGTAGGTGATAGACCCCAACCTGGCAAGGATAATATGTTTTGATTGGTAATCTTTCTCAGGTGAAATGGTGATTGTGGACCATGATCTTCATGGCACTTGCAAGGAATCAGAAGAAAGTTTTCTTGTGATACATTGACTGAAATTGGCATTGAAAGACTCAGATTTTTTTCCTTGTAATAGTGTGTGCATTTAGTTGTTGAAGCCTTTTCTTATACTAAATGAATGCATATGTCAATATGGTATCTATTGGTTGATTCAACTTTCAGAAGCAAAGTTTGGACAGTCATGAATTGAATTGCATTTAAGATCATTTGAAATCTTTTGAGCAAGGTTCAATGATGAGATTTTGGAAAGGAGTTTGTTTAGATTCAATTTTCTGAGAACTTCCTGATGTAAGATGATTAAGAAGCAATCGAAAAGACAGACACATGGAAGTGAAATGGTTCTTATTGAACTCAGGTCCCTCTTTTCCTAGCTTAGCATAGCCGAATACACACCTTGCAATACATGTTTAATCGACAATAAAGTGTGATGCTTTTGTGATATAAAGGTTTGGATCGATTCTATAGGTCTCAATGATCCTAATGGAGAAAATGGCACGTGTTTTGGTGCTAAATTTGTAGAGAATGAGCTCAGCGGGTTTTCTCATTTTGGCTACTCCTTTCGCACTCACTCATTTCTTTTTCTGCAAGTTTAAAGATTTATCATGTTCGGTGAAATCAACAGTCGTCACTTTCCCAGGATGGTGCCAGATTACCTTTGCGGTTTAGCAAAACACTGCCACGTGGAAAGAGTGGTCGCATGATCGCATAAAGTTAAAAAATGTCTTGCGATCATGTGACAATGTAAGATGCTTAGTGACTTAGTAGGATA
Source organism: Chamaecyparis obtusa (assembly GCA_027943335.1). Classification (NCBI taxonomy): domain Eukaryota; kingdom Viridiplantae; phylum Streptophyta; class Pinopsida; order Cupressales; family Cupressaceae; genus Chamaecyparis; species Chamaecyparis obtusa. The sequence goes on from BSBK01002802.1 coordinate 1,444,118, forward strand.
TTGACACGTAGCCGTGGGACCAAAAGAGTTGTAGATACTAAATCAACGGTAGTCGCTTAGTCACTATGGGAAGGGAGATGCTTTGCGAACTTGCGAGATCTTTCCACGTGTCAGGTGGGGCCAAGAAAATTTTGTCTGCGGTTATGAGATGCTTAATTGATGGTCGCTGCTTTGCCGATATGGTACAGGAGATTCTTTGCGGGTTAGCGGGATCACTCCACGTGCACCAATGAGAGAGTGGTCGCATGATTGCATGGAATAAAATAATGCTATGCGATCATGCGACAATGGAGTTCGGGCAAGTGAATGCGCTCTACTGGGACCCACGTATGCCAACAGTGCAAGTGTGACGATGAGATGGTGATGAGTGTGATTGGTCAAATATATCGATGATATGGCAGGGCTGTTAGAGTGACTTGTGAACAAAGGAAAAGTTGTATGTCTGCTTGTCAGATTTCACGATGTGGCAATTCCTGATTCATTGTAGTATTCCATGTAGTAAGGTGGGCCCACATAGGTTAAGTGATCAGATGATGTGAAAGCGCAGCCGGTTAGGTGTGTGGTCGCATGATCACAAGAGGTAAAGAAGAACCATGTGATCATGCGACAACATGAGTCCACAACATGTTTTATAAACTCTACTTTGGTATAAGGAAACAAATGCTAATTGAGGTCATTTGAAAATGGATAACAATTGGAAGAGGATTGAATTTAGTGCTTCTATTATATGTGTGTGCATATAAGAAACACGGTGTATGGTTAAGTCAATTGTTGCAGTAAGCCATTGCCATAAAGTATAAGAGATTCGGTTCATCTTGATATCAAATAGAGCCCTGTTTCAATGATCTAGTAGTCTTGTCGACCAAGGATGAAGACAATGATTATTTGAAGATTGATGGTTGGCATCTTTCTACCTTATGTTTTATTTCAAATTCAAAGTTTAGAAAAATGATTCGACTCCAGAAGCCCAATGGACTTAGCTCAACAATTTCAAATTGAGAAGTCATTATCTTTGTGTCTTATTTATTCTTACATCCATAGTGACTTTTCAAGTTTTCAGATTGGAAGAGTTTCTTTCTTTGTACCTTGTCTCTTATTCCAAGAAGTGGGAAGGTCATTGGCTCCTATGAGCCTGATGCATTGTAAAAATCTATAAATTCTGTCAAGAAACTGGGTGTAGGGGTCGGCAAACTTGTAAGGGTAGCATAAGTGATTCCATTTACTTTGCTGGGTTTTCATGTTTGTTGAACCAGTAGTTTTCATTTGCATGTGAATAGACAGGACAATTATATATGAAGCTGTAATTGCTTGCTGGATTCCATTTCATGTTTGTAATCGCAGTGAAAGTAATTCCATTTACCTTTCATGTATGATTCTTCTCCTGTTCACCTTGTTATTTAGATGCATTTGAATGGAAAGTACAATTGTATATGGAGCTGTAATTTCTGCTTGAGTTCCATTTCACATTAGTAGTTGTAGTCTAAGTAATTCTATTTGCTGTCTGTATATGATTCTGCTTCTGTTCTCATTAGTAGAATATGCATTCTTAGAATATATAGGTTTAGTTAGAATATAGTCCTTATGATAATCTGTGATCAACATTCCATTGGGGATTATAGGTTATCCACTTTATCCTTGCCTGAATTATTTGTGCCTACAAACAATTTGGTTAAAACTCATAAGAAGATAATCTGATGATCATAAAGAAACAAATTCATTGAAGATTAAACAAAATCAAGGAGCTGTACCTATCAATTCAGAGGGCAGTGATAGAAGACATACACTAACCCAATTGTTGGTGACATTCTTTATTCTCTCACCTTGGGTGCTAAAAGAGTTAGAGATTACAAATCTAACAGGAGGACAAACTGTTGACCAACATGTTCCAAATGGTAAATTATATGATGTGCTTTATGTTCCTAATTTGAAAGCTAACCATATTTCTATTCCTCTTGTTTCTACTCCTAACATTAAGGACAATACTAATACTCTTCAAAAGGATAATAATGAACATAAAGATAGTAATGATTCTCCTAATGATTTTGATCCTTCTAGTAGTAGAAGTGATGATGATGATGATGGTAATAATCTGTTTACTCCTCCTAGTAATATTTCTGTTAATTCTAGGAGAAATCCTAAATGGTTTAAAGATTTACTTAATGAAGGTGATGATATGTTTCACCAAGAAGAGGAAATTATATCTAACTTTCTTAATGTTACTTTGCAAGATATGTTTATTACTCAAGATGAAATTCATGATGATAGTACTAATCGTATGATTGTTGTGGAGGTTAATGATAATGATGCTTATATTGATGCTTCATATTATGCTGAACATGCTACAGATTTATTTTATGCAACTAAAGATTGCATTTCTGATTATTTGCCTCATGATTTGCAATGTGATTTTACTTCCCAAAGTATTATTGATTCAGCACTAGGTGATCCCAATGATGGGCACTCTACAGTGGTTTTTGCCTTATTGCAGGCTCAAGTGTTGATTATACTCCACCTATATTTTCTACTAGAAATGAATATACAGAATGCATAAATACATCTCAAAAATTTCAATGGTCTCTTAAAGATTTGGGCTCCCCTCAACATGCTATTCACTTTGCCAAAAGTCCTATGTACCATTCAAGCTTCAAAGCACAAGTTGAAAACATGCAAGATGATCAAGCCAAAGACATCTTAGTGAAGACTCTTTCAAAAGAAAAATCTCAAAATCATTGTAAACATTTGGGTTTGATACCTATTGATGTAATTACCCCAAGTAAAGATTAAAGGGGGGTGTTAGAATTTAATCTTTCCTTGGTATATATATGTATTTAAAGGATAAACCAAGGTATCCTATTGTATTTGTCCTCTAGTCCAAGTGGGAGGACATGTCATATTTGTATTTCTTTTATTAAGGAAAATAGATATTTCTCCTTATGAAGAATCCTACACTTGTCTCACACACTAGTGAAATGTGGCATACATAGAAATGAGAGTTACAATGTAACTACTTTCTCACATCTCTATTAAAAGAGATAGCTCTCCTTCTCTCACATGAGATACTTCTTCTTCTTGAACACTATTGTATGAGCTAAGCTCTCACTCTATCTCTCTCTCTCTCTCCTCTCTCTCTCTCTCTCTCTCTCTCTCTCACATTCTTAGGCATTTTTGCCACTTTTATTATATCACAGGGTTTTTTTTATGCTTTTCCCCCTTCAAAATATTGTCTCCTTTGTTGCTTTGCTTTTTGGTGAATGCTCCTAGTTTTATGTTATTCATGGTAAATCTTCTTACTCCTTTCTCATCACATTAAACAATTTCCTGTCTCTTTATATTTTGTTATTATTTTAACATAATCTCTAGTGATCTAAGCCTATTTGGTAACA
>BSBK01002802.1:1452500-1673360 GCA_027943335.1 Chamaecyparis obtusa
AGCTTGGCTGCCCACTTATTGTACTTCAATATGAGATTGTTGTTAGCATTTTTTATAATGGCTAAGAAGATTTCATTAAGGGTTTGATTTAAGATTGGGATCTATTCGAGGAGGTTTAATTTAAAGAGTTTTGACCTAGTAACCTTTAATAAAACCTATTAGTTAGAACCCCTCAAGATTTAAATCACAATTTTAAAAAATACATTTGATTTCAAGAAAAATCCAGGATGTCCCATAAGTAGGACACACTGTTGTTGTAATAGATTATTCATTGATTTCTTATGTTTACCTCTATTAAATAGAAAGAAGGGTTCCATTTGTTTTCTAAAATTGGGTAATTATGAAGATGAGTACCAAATCAGTTTTGATGGTCTACCATTTCTAGCACTATAGAGTTTGAGGGCTTCATGATTATGGAAGTTACATCTAATGGTATGTGTTTTCATTTTTTGTGGTCATTGAGATTAGGATATTACAAGTCTTGTGAAAGGTTTATGGTGAACATAAAATTATCTATAAAGAGGTTGTATCAATGAGCTATTCATAAGCGCAATGATGAATAATAGTTTTAACATGATTAACATTAGATGAAGCATAATTAATAATATCTAAAGATTCGACAAGGTTATTAGGAGATCCATCCTAAGGTGTATGCCTAATCCCTAATTAGCTATACTTTTCAAAATGCAGATAATTTTCAAGATTCTTTGTTCATCTTATTGATTTTATTTGGTTAATCAAAGAGAGTCATTTTTAGAAAGTTTTCTGGACCTAAATGCAAGGTCTCTTGTTTTAACTTTTGCTCTGCATTAGGACAACTATAGTATCTGGGTGACCATAAAAGTTTTTCAATTTTGAAAGCCTCTTGTGTTTGGTAATCACAACACCATTTATTCATAATACAAACCTTAGTAGGATGGGGGGAGATGGAGGTGGATAGTAAAACGTTGGGATCAATATAAGAAGGATTGGGCTAAGACATTGGTTCTTTGACTTTAATGAATAGAATGACCTAAATGTCATATATTCATGGACAACCAATCATGATATTGTATGCAAATAAAAAATCGATGGTACGATATAAGATAATATCGATAATAGGTTGAACCTAGTGAAGGACATTAATGGATTTAGTGGTCTCCTATTCTACATTGTACCATAGGCTTTGGTTATGATCTTATCAAGTTGTCAACCCTGTTTTCTACATCTTAAGATTCCAACATGATTTAAGGTACAAAGTTTTCACTCCCATTGCTCCTTTACAATTTCTCTCCCAAATCCATCCTACCACTCTCTCCTCCACTAATCCATTTCAATCCATCACCGTTCATATCTCCACTCATTCTTCCACCATCACAAAATAACTTTCAGGTGAAGTCAATGATATAGTTGATACATTGATACATTACTTTAAAGCTGGCAGAATGATGTTAGTCATAAGCTAACTTATTATCTCTTTCTTATGACATTTTGGTACATCTAATTTATATGAGTTTTGTAACAACATGACTTAAAACATATAATTTTTTATATTGAAAAAGATTTGAACTCAGCTCTATTTAGATATTTACAATATGAACTTTGTCATTACACTGAATATCCATGATTTAAATGTCCCAGCATATGATCTTCATGATTAGCCAGCGTCATTATTATCTATCAACCATCCACTGAAAAGAAGAAACGTGCTCAAGAAATAGTTAATCTTGACCTCACCAGACGATCATAGAAACTTTACAGTTTACAGCTGGAAAATCCACAGTATCTGAGAAGACAACCCAAACAATGTCATTTTCAATGACAAGAACAAGTTGATATTTGCGACCAAACATGCAATTCTGAGACCCCAAACAACGTCCATGATTAGATAAGAATTCATTCAAATCTTTTGAAAGACCTGCTGGAGTTCATTCAAAAGAAGAAAACGATATAACCTAGTACAAATGATTTGCAGATCCTAAAAAATTTACCCAATCTCCGAATCTCATGGTATATATAATGATGATTTATCTCTTCAAACTCTGGAAGCCGTGATTATTGTAAACATGGATCACTTGTCAATTTTGACATTCATCTCAGATGCGGTATTTTCTACAGTGGGATAATTACTTTATTGCTTTGGCCATTGATTGAAGCAGCAGGGTTCAAATTTTTCATGTGCTACAAAGAGGATTAAATCTGTTATCACAGACCACAAAATAGTGTACAAGCAGGATTAAATCTGTGATGTGTTGGTCGGCGAGGGTAGGCACAAAATGATGTTTGAGAGCGCAGATATAAGAAGATAAATTCTGTGGCGTGAAAGCTTTGGGCTTTCTCTCTCACTCAAACTTTTATATTTTGGCACTACTTCCAAAATACTTTCATGCTTTTCTATCTTGTTTGGCACTACTTCCATGTTTTCAAAACGCTATGGAAAGTGAAACGTTCATCCATGTAATGTTGAGGGTTGACTTCACTTCAAAGTTATATATATATATATAGTCGAAGATATCCGATTTCAATTATATCTAATCATAATCTTAAATAAACCTTGTAGATAATTCTAATTTGACATTAATTATTAATTTCAATTAATGCTAATTTAAATAATTATGTTAAATATATTTAATTTTAATTTTAATTTTAACCCTAATCTTACTTTTGTATTTCAATTAATTGATGACTTGTTAGAAACATAAGAGTAAAAAGGGAACAAATAATTGTTTAGGGCTTCCAATCCGATGCTCACTATATCCAACCCTACACTTCAAAAATGGGAAAAAACTACAAACTATTCCTCTTGAAGTACTTCTTTATTTTTTGTTTGTTCCCCTTAATCATCTTTAAGTATTAAGATAAACTACACAATTTTTACAAAATATTTTAAGCTGATTTGTGTGAAAACATCTTATTGGTGTAAGGTAGCTTGAGTGTAATGACTTTAGTCATTTGCTAGGTCTTAGGAAAATTGATGATTACTTTAAATGAGGTAACTATTAATTAGTATAAAAAACTGTTCTTTTTGTGTACAAGAGGTAAAGATGCAACACATTTTATAGAAGCAATTTATTTAAAATCCATCTCACAAAGAAAGATAGTAAAATGAGTATTTTCCTGCAATTCACCCTCTATAGCCAAATTTGAGGAGTGCAATATTCTATTATGTTTTAATTTTTCATTATGTTGATGCTCGAGATAGTTTTACACTTGTAAGGATCAATTTACCATTTTATGTAATTCTTGCATATAGCTCATTACATCCATCATCATGGATGCCTTGTACATCTACTCTAGTAGGTAAGCAAAATTCCTTTTCTTAATAAGAAGTCAAACATCATTGGATTGGAAATAAAAATAAGAATACCTTGGTAAGTTTAGGGACATGATGATGTAGGAGCATCCAAGCATGGCAGGACATTAATGAAGAGCAAAGATCAAACCAAAGGCATGAAGGTGTCTCAAACTACAAATTGGAATGTCTTAGGACCTATCTTGGCCTTTGAAGGCTTGAAATGTAATCAATTGGCAATAAATCCTAAAGGTCCTCTTAAAGACCTTAGGATCATTACTGTGGTTAAAATGGAAAAATGATGAAACAATGTAATATGGATCCTTAGTGGTCTTAGGAGAGTTTAGGAATGGTTAAAAGAGTCTTAGGAATCCATTTGATAGGTTTATGAAGTTATTTTGATGTTTTATTCAATAAAATGTAAACTGGAAAATTCAAATTTTTGAATGCCAACAACTAGGGAGAGTTTGGAGGGAAACATGTTTAAGAATGTTTAGGGGCTAACTAAGAAATCCAACCGATCCAAATCGGTTTGGATAGTTGATTGGAATTTTATAAAAATCATTTTGGAGTCTTTGTATGAGAGAGACACTCAGAATAATCATTGGTGTACAAGAGAACTGTGAATGCCTAAATAAAGTTCAGATTTTGCAATCCATTTATGTATTCATTGGCATAGTTTTCTTTTGTTGATCATTATTTTGATTTGGAATGTAGTAGGAATAACATATTTCATCATAAAACAATTTCTATGCCTTGATAAAGTATTTGATTCATATTTACATCATTTCATTCTGACTGGTTCTTGAAGTTTATTGATTTCTCTTGACAATTTTGTGTTTTAATCCATGAAATGGATCATTCTGTGAATGATATGTCCCGATTCTCATGGAATGATATCACTATGACATGTAACATATGAATCTAACATTATTTTATGCAGATGAGTAAGATCAAAAAGGGCAGGTGATCACCAAGAAGAGTATTGAGGGTTAGGAAATTGCTTGCTAGGGAGAAACAACAAAATATCTAATCGAAGGACAAGGGTGTTTAAGGGTTTGGATAGCCTTATATTGTTGATCTAAAGGTGAATCAACTCTTTTTTAAGCCTGGAAGTGAGTGGAAGTGTGAGATTTGAGAAACCCTTGGTGGAAGGGCTTGTTTATGAGCAAATTTGGGATTTTGTGTTTATGTTGATCTAAAGACCAAACTAAATTCATTTTCCTTTCATTTGAGTCATTTTAGAAGACTTTTGAAAGTCTTGAAGGATAGGAGTTGATAGAACTATAACTTGCTTTGTTAATTGGCCAAGATTCATGCTTGTTTTGGAGGCACATTCAACATACATGGTATTCTGTCCAAAAAAATTCATATTGAGTTTGACATATGTTGTTAAGTGGTGAAAAGGGTGTCTGAAACCACTCTTATTTTTTTATTGTTTTCAGAAATGTGTGAGTAAAATGTCATTTTGTATTGCTGGAGACCTAGTTAAGGGCAATTAGGCATGTTTGAGGATTTGGTAACTTTTGAGTGTTGGGTGTTTCTTTGGGACACAAAAAGTTAGTTGAATCCACTTGAATCCATCATATATCCATCAAATACATTCAGGTTTTCCACTAGGAAGGTTTGTGCAAATTTGTAAGTCACTTGAGGCTTGTATGGTGTTGGGGTATGGGGTTAAACTTAATCATATTGAACCATTGTAGTAGTGTTTCTCATCCAACCACCCAACCCTCTACATCAGGTGGTTTCAGAGCCTAGGAGTATCCTAGGTGAAGTGTGAAGGGGATAATCTTTTGACCTTTGATGTATTGGGAGCCTTGGAGAACCCTTAGAGTTGAGGATATCCTTTAAGGTGAGTTCTTGAGTTGAACCTTGCACTGAGGAGATAAAGAATAAGGAGTGAAGGTAAAATATTTGATAGCATCAAGGAAAGAAGACAAAGAAATGGCACATAAGAATTAGTTGGCAAGGGAGTTAGAAATGCTGAGAGAAGAGTTAGAAAAAGAAAGGAGGGAAAATAGAGAACTAGAGGTTGCTAGAGAAAGAGATGAATGACAAACAAGGAGGGAAATATTATAGTTGATCGAAAGGATTGAATCCTTGGATAATGAGAAGAGAGATCCATGGAGAGAAGAAAATCATGAAGAGATTCATGAGGGAGAAGGAGAAAACAATGAGGGACAAGCAAATAGGGGTCATGGAGAAACAAATGATCATGAGGAGAATAGATTTATCCAATTGATTAAAGCAGATCAAGGTACAAGCCACAAGGGTATTTATGATTTGCCTTTGTATTAGGGAGGAATGGAAAGTGAAGAAGTCCTGGGTTGGTTAGAAGGCCTAGAAAGTCTTTTTGAATTAGAGGACATGGATGAAGATAAGAAAGTTAGTTTTGCTAAATCAAGGATGATAGGTACAACCTTGACATGGTGGAAAAGTGTTCAATCAGATAGGATGGCTAGAGGATTGGGAATAATCACTAGTTGGAAAAGGATGAAAGGTATGGTCAAGACTCAATTCTTACCTATGGAATTTGTGATACAAACAAAGAGGATGAGACAAAAATTAAAGAAAAGAGAAATGAATGTGATGACATATACCGAGAAATTTCATAAGTTGAGCATCAGAGGATGATATGAAGATGAGGATGAGAAGATCACAACATACATTAATGGATTGAGATTGAATGTTCAAGATGAGATTGGGATGAGTTTACCACAATCCATGGGAGAATGCTTTCAGCTTGCTATGAGGGTTGAAGAAAAGATAAAAAGGAAGCAAGAAAGACAAAGTAACAATAGAGGAGGATATTCTATGAGAGGAAGAGGAGGTTAAACAAATTCTGATTATCAAGGCACCATTGATAAAGACAAGGACAAGGGGTCCACTTCGGAGACAAGAGGATGATATAACCATAGAGGTGTAAGATTTGGAGGAGGAAGAGGAAGTGGAGTGTTTACAAGAAGATGTTTTCATTGCAATGAAGTGGGCCATCAATCATTCATATGTCTTGAATGGAATGATTCAGGTCAGAAGGATAAGAGAGTGCATTTAGTTCATGAAGAAGAAGAGAAACAAGAACATCATGTACTACTACTAGAAGAAGTAAAATGTCACCCATGTAATATTATAATTTTATCTTCGCTAGATAATAAAATAAGTGAATAACTATTTTTATGGTGATGTAGCCCATATTGGGTGAGCCACGTTAAATATTTGTATTATTGTATTTATGTCATTTTTTTTTTTGCATTATCTTAATATTGCTTATTGCTCATATCTACCTAAAACAATAACAAGTAGATTTTGTCATTTGAGAGTTTCCCTTCTCAATCTCAAATTATATCTTAGCTACTTATATTTCTCTCTAGAATTGAGCTTCTTTGGCTTGTAACTCTTGTTGAATCTGTGTTTTATAAGCTATGTTAGAAATAATCTGTTTATCTCTCCTATCCCAATCTTGTGTTTTGCCCCACAAATACTTCTCTAAAATTTATTTCTCTCCATCTTCTTCCCTTAGTTGGTTCTAGATGTCAACTAATCACTGAGAAAGCCCATTCTTTTCAAGCTATGAATTTTGTTGTACTTTACTTATATTTATTAAGGCCTCATTAAGAGACTTCTAGATATGTGCTAACTCTTATTCTTTTGATTGCAATCGATGATCAAGGTTTTATTTTTATTTGTTCAACTTTGATAGTGTCCTCTAATTTGGATTGAATTGCTATAATATTTTCTCTCATTGATAGTAGGGATATTGAATAACCTTCATTCATTTCCTTTCTAAGAAAAGAACATTCTAGTTCATGGGACTTGGCTTCAGACCTGAACCTCTTGGTTGTGGCTTTAGCATCCTACAATTCCTTTTCTTTGTTCTCTAGAAATTTCTAGTGAGTTTAAAGTAATCATAAGTCACCATTTTATAAGACTCCATCAACTCAACTCCTTCTTGAGGATGAGCCAAGCTTAGATCAATTCCAACTACATGTGTATTGTATTATTCTAACTGCATCTAACCTTGGAGCTTTGTCACATTGGAGATCATAGTGAATTTCCAAATCTTTTCATCAAATAGAGAGCTCAACATTGAAGTAGTAGGCTTACCATATTCTCTTATTTTCATATTCTAAGATCTTGCAAGATAATCTTTCTTTGTAACACTCATTTGGTCTTCAATTTACTTCTAGAGATGTAATTATTTCCCAATAAAAGGGGCACTAAGAGGTTAGGTTAAAGGTCCAGATACAATTGATGGTTGAATCTATGTGATTGGAGGGTGAATTTTGACAAAATTTGACTAATAGGGGACAAGGGAGGAATATATTGTAAACCAGACATTGAGAATGGTGGAGTTGGAGTAAACATGGTAGTGGATGGACTTGTACGAGTTGACATTATTGAGGAAATCCTTGGGGTAGATACTAATATAGGAAGTGTCATCACATTCATGTGTGAATTTGAGAGGGTTTGCACTTGAGGTAAAATGGTAGTGTCCAGAGATATGGGATGAACAAGAAAGGAATATATAACTAGGTTCAATAACGTTCTAGGGAAAAGACCAAAACTAACCAAATATTGAGTAGAGAGAAGAGGGGGAGAAAAACTCACCTACAGAGTCCTGGATGGATTTTCCATCACTTGAGTGCAAATAACATCTTTAGTCTTTTATTCCTCCTCCTTAAGTTGATGCATGAGCTCCTACCCTTGTTTTGAGGATGTGATCTTGATGAGACAAATTTTTTTTTTGGCCAAATGGAAATGTGGGACTTTCTCGAATGAGTTCTTTGTCTTTTTCTCTTTGGTCTATGAAAACTAGATATCCTATTGTACTTTTTCCCTTGTTCTTTGTTGCAGCCAAGAGCAATACTGCAAGTTTTCCTCGAGTCTTTTTTTTTGAGTTATTTCTCTTACGATGGTTCTATCAAAAAAAGAGTGGGGCCTTTTGGTATTTTAGGGGAGTTCACATGAGCATTATCCCATGCATTTTCAAATTCCTAGTCAATGTCATTTTCATCATACATAATATATGATTATTTAATTTCTTTTCCATGCACCCAAAAGGAAGCTATATTGCATTCATGTCAATCAAAACCTTGTAGAGCTTCCTTCATTATAGGCAACAACTTCAACTAAGGATTATATTCTATGAATACTTAGCATAACCCAAACTATTTAGGCCTAGAGTTGACATTAGCTATAGATAAATCCATAAAAAGGTTTGCAAGTGGTCAGGGTGGATACACTATTGATTCCTAGTATGGTCTTGGGACATGAGTCAAAGTAATAACTCTATTAGATAGAAAATTATTTGGGTCATATTCCTAAAAAATAAATTAAAACAAGGCCTAGTTGTGCCAATTTGGAACTTAACACAACTTCCTCTCTTCTCTTTTCAAGAGTTAGCCCACCATAGGAAATTGGAGCCTTATTAATCATCTTCTCAAGTTTCTCCCTGCACTCAGGTTGGCATCTCCAATGGAAAACTTCCTAAAGATCTCTAAGGCTAAAAATCTATTATTAACATAAGAAAGGAGCATTTTTTTGGTTAAACCATGCACACTCACCATACTGAAATTCATTCCATAAAACCAATCTACTTGAGGCATGCTCCTTCTCGACCAAGATGTTTGGTTCTTAGTTAATCTCACTATAGAGTCTTGATTAGGAAATGCTCAGAGAGTAAGGGCTAGAAAATAATTAGAAAAACCATAATGATCATGTATTCTAGGCAGCATTGGGATCCTTACAGTAATATATTTTCTTCTCTTAGTGATATCAAATATGTCCAATGACATATATTTAAAAAATAATTCAACATTTTGATACAAGAGCACGTGGATAAGAAAAGATGAGTACTTGAATATAAATGAAGTGCCAAACTCTTGTATTTGTTAGGTTATGCTTTCTGCAATGATGTCTACAAAGTCATCATAGAGGGTCTGAAGAGATTTTAAGTTTATACTCCAAGGCCATTCAAAATTCTTCAACCAAGTCATCACTTTTTATGCCAAATGTGAAAGCCAACATGGAAAAGGTATCTCTCAAGTCACTTCTCAAAGACTTGATACTTAGGGGGAAACATGGTGAAATTTATCCTTGGTGCTCATTTATGTGTTGTAGAAAGAAAGAGATGAGTCAACCTTTCCCCAATAATATTCCATTTTATTTCTATCAAAACCCTTTGACCTTTTAGGATCATAGTGGATGCAAAGCATCTCTCTAGTTAGGTCAAAGTTTATAATAACCTTTAGTCCCCCCCCCTCAAATAATCCCAGCCTAAGCTTCAAAATTGGTGAACATTGTCTCTATTAACTCAAGGCATGGGTGGTATTGGTGAACATAAGACACCATGACTTGCAAAAACCTGTAGTGCCAGAGATGAGAACCAACAACACTACCCTTTTTATCTAATTTTTGGTGCAAATCTCCTTCTCTAAGATTCTTTAGGCTCTTTAATTGTTATGGGTCATGAATCTCATCAAAAAAGTTTATAACTAAAATCAAGTCTTTGACCTTAACATGTTGCATGCTCTTGGTGTCTATAACATTGGGCTTGGGTATTTTTGCAGCTACAACACATGAGGAATCTCCATAGACATTCATAAAATATGTAGAAAAAACCACTCCTCTAGGTCTTTCACTCGTAGATGCCTCTCTTTAAGTCATTGGACTAGGGGATATCTTCTCCTTTAATTCTTTCTCGCACTTAAGGTAGCTCCTTCAATAATCTTCACCTTCTAGTTGGAAAATTATTATAATTCTTGGCTTCTCAATTTTTCTCCCCACTACTTTGAAATGCTAAATACATGAAGGGAAATACAATATTCTAGGGTGGTAGCAACCAGTTCATGTGTATTAATTGAACCTTCCTTGAAAAACACCTATAATTAAAGATGTAATGTATACAACCCACTTCATCATTGTTTCTAAAAATGAGACAACTAAAATATGTAAGGGCCCCGTTTGGGGGCTGGAATTAGACTGGAATTGACATTATCTAATTCTGGGTAATGTCAATTCCATGTTTGTGTCCATCCAAAAAATTGGAATTGGAATTTCAAAATTCCAATTTTGCTCCAAAATGGGCATTTGCATCTTCCACTCAAATAGGTGGAATTGGAATTGCGAATTCCAATTCCAATTTTTATAAAACCAAATTTAATATTTTGTGGGATCCGTGACTATAAAGATGTATATTATATTGCTATAAGGATGTATATATACATATGTTTATATATACATGTGTGTATATATACACATATGTGTATATACATACATGTGTGTACATACATATGTGTATATATACACATGTGTGTATATATACATGTACATGTGTATATGTGTGTATATGTGTATATATACACATGTATGTGTATATATATATATATATATATATATATATATATATATATATATATATATATCTGTGTGTGTGTGTGTGTACATACGTGTGTGTATATATACAAAAACATGTATGTATATATACATACATACATTTGTTGGAATTAGGAGAGATAGATACTGAGAGTGGAGGGGTGAATCAGTGCCTTCAAAAACTTTACTTGTAAACCTTTCAGATCTATGACTGTAAACGGTGATACCCTTGCAAAATAAATTGTATCTAATTGCATGTATCAATCATCCATTTAACTTCTGAAAGTAAACAACATGAAATCAAAATAGCAATCACATAACACAAGAATTTTGGTAACATAGAAACCCTTATTAGAAGGTAAAAATTGCAGTGGGGATGACACCCACAAATTCTTCACTACTGTAGATAGAAAAGGTTTGCCTGTTAGGGCTACAAGTTTTGATCACTTCTAGTGATCTTACCCTGTTAGGAGAAACATGTTAGATCAGCTAGATCTACCTAGTTATAGGATTTTAACAACACTAATGAAGTGTGCACTTGGTTAAGAGATTTACATAAGACTATTAAGTTTACTCTGTTAAGAGATTTATCCAAAACTCTATTACAATTGTTAGAAAGCAATAGGCAATTATCTGCTAATTGACAACTCGATTGTCTGATACAGATCTATAAGTTCTTAATGTATTTCACCTTTTACTATGATGAATCTCTGCTCTGAACTGCTCGGTAGCCTTTTCTGATCTGCTTAATTTGATATCCTCTACAATCTGCTCTGCTAACTGATAGACTTGAAGTTAGGAAAATGCTTCAAGTTTCTCCTTGATTCATATATCTGTTCTCACATCAGTTCACATCACAAATGTAAACATACATTTATATAGCAATATGCTTTTGCCTCTTTAACAAAATTAGGTTACACAACTTAGTCATAACCTTAAGATCTACAGTGTACAAAAATGACCTAGATTAGACTATTACATAAGATATACATTGCATTTAATGAATATCATAACTATAAATATTCCTTAATCTTGGTAAAATGTATTTTGATCTAATGTAACCGTTTGCATAGAAGAATGTGCCATTTCAGATTACTATGCCATTTTTTGTGATCCTCGGTAAACACTGTATAAATTGCTTGATGTATACTATGATGCTCAGTGTTTACTATCTGTCAGTGTCAGTGATGTTGTTTCTCGGTAAACTATGTAGTGTTCGGTGTATAAGCTTTACCGACTAGTCTGTCTTGCTTCTAGTTATCGATTTGCTCAATATAAGTGACAAACCAATATCTTTGATAACCTTTGATACTAATGACAACCTTGAATGCTCAATAGAGATAAAAATCTCCCCCTTTGGCATTAGTATCAAAACTCAAATGTATATAGACAAAATTTTCTATATATACCTTATATCTCTACCATATACATATATGCTTAACAAAATTTCTAAGTACCCCTCCTCGGTGCATGCTCCCAGTAATATGTAGTATATGTAGCATCTATGTACATATTTGGCATAATGACTTATACATTGATTTCCCCCTTTTTGATAGTAATGCCAAATACAAAAATTAAACTGTATACTCACATTTTGTCAAAAATATGCTGGTGGGTTTTCTTGACTGACTCCAAGAGGTTTTCCCATTCCTCTTTCAAGTTGGTGAGAGCAATATGCTCAAGACTGACTTGTGCATGCATGTCAAAGATGTTCTCCAACACTAAAATCTTGGGTGTTGCAACAAGTTGTTCCTCTTTGACAATGTGTGCCTCAAACATTTTCAGGTATGGTAGGAGTTCTATTTGTAACTCAGTGACCTGATTAGTTATGTGCTCTTCTTGTTTCTTTAAATCTACTATTAACCACCAGAGTTCCTAAACTTAGTGAATGTGCTTTGTGAAAGCATTTGGCTCGACTATAGCTATAGTTGTACTGACTTTGATTTCTGCTTCCAGTCCTTTTATCTTTTCACCGACTTCAATAGTGAAGGTGTCTATAGTACAAAGCTTTAGTAAGAACTAACAAATTATCTGGGTGATAGATTTTATCTTGGTAATTACCTCAGATAAGTTGACCTTCTTAATTGCCACTTCTTGGCTAATTTTCTCTACCAGTTTATTTTGTATCCTTGACTGTACCCTTTCTTTAATCCATTTGTCTGCATCGGTATCTGGGGCATGGATTGTCTCTGTTAATATAGCAAGTTGATCTATGATGGGAGTATCTTCATCAATATTTACCTTAGGTACTACCTATTGTAGGATATCCCTCACATTTGCTAGAATTTCTTTTCTTTTAGTTTCTTGCTTCAGCTTCTCTTGAGCTACCTTCCTTGAACATAATTCCCCATATTTGCTTCATTCTTCAGGGCTCAGGGTCCTTGGGTCACACTTGGGAATAATTATCACTTCATCTAGGGTGACCAGCCCTTTTCCTTTCTTTTTCTTCTTCTTCTTCGATACTAATGGTGATTTCTTCTCAATAACGACAAGAGACTTGTCTCCAATCATTAGAGTATCCTTCTTGGTTGACATACTCTCTTCCTTCTTCTGCTCCTCGGTAGTTGTTGTCTCGGTTGATGGAGCGGGAGCCTCAGGTGTGGTGTCAGATGGGATCACCTCGGTTGCCTTTGTCTCATTTGTTACCTTTGTCTCGGTGGAAGGTTCCTCTATTTTGTTAGGCTCATCTTTCTCTGTAGGTTTCTCAGTTTCTTGTACCCCTTTGGTGTCTTTGTGTTGCTTGGGGTCTGAGCCGTTGGGTTGTTCCTATGAAAGAATTTCTACTACTTTTACAAGTACATGAAGCTCGCCTGATAGTGATATATGCACATTCAGTCACTTGTTCTTCATCTTGATTTTTTAGGGGTGCAATATTCACATCCTCATCTTCCTTGTCATCAGGATGACCATTTGTGATGTCCTCAATGAGTACATCATCATCGATTTTCTTCTTCATTTGGATCTCTACTTGATTCGATGCATCTTGTGAGATATTTATGTCTTCTTTTCCTTCAGTGATATTAATTACCTCGGTAACTGATATACTGGAATCCTTTGACCTCTCTATTGCAAAATCATCAATGTATATATCTTTTCCTTTGGAATTTTATCTCTTTTTAGACAGATTTAAGTATGTATTTTTCTCAGCTTGTTCTTTGGCTTTAAAGATTGATCTCCATAGGGCATCACCAGTCTCCTCTACATCCACCACATTCTCATCCAGCATCATCATGGCTTGGTTCTTTACATCAAATCTCAGTTGATGATAACGATGAGTTCATCAAGTTCTGCTAGGCTTAGATGTGGAGCAGCCCGAACTAGAGATCTTTCTCTCTTTCTTTTCTCGGTTTCAAGTGCATAAGCCCACTTTTGATTTATCCTATCATCTAACTCCTTTGGTGATGAACTTGCAAATTCCAATGGAACTCTCTTAAACTTTATCATCATTTGGATGACTGCCTCTTTTATCTTGGTTTGATCCTTAGTTGATATCTTGTCAAATTTGCCTATTTTTGGATCAGCAAGGTCTCCATTGTCAATTATATCTTTAATGAATTCATCTATTGACCTTACCTTGTTGCCAACCACCTTGAATTAATTTGTGTCATCTTTAGTTTCAGTATCCTCAAGGTCTTCTTTACCTATTATCGGTCTTCTTTACCTATTATCAGTCTTCTCCTTTTCTTCGGTGCTTCAACTGCAACCTTGGATCCTTTCTTCGCATAAGTCTTAGTCAGTGTAGCTGCTTTTCATTTTATTACCTTTTCTACTTCCTTCTTTTGTGTTGGTGAAGCTATAGTTGATGATCTTGTCCTTATACCTTCTTGTACTGGTAACTGCTTCTTCTTAGGAACTTTGGGAGGAGGAACCGGTGTGGGATCTTTTTCTTCTTCAGACTCAGTTTCCTCACTATCATATGGCTTGTCAACTAACATTAATTAACCTTCGATTGCTTGTTCAACCAGTGTCTCCTTAGATGAGTCAGAGAAATCTCCAAATCTAGCAGTAAGATTTTTCATCTTCTTTTCCCTTCTAGACATTTTACCGATCTCTATGCCTGTAGTGATTCTAGATTTGGCCTCTTCATATGTTCTGAACCTAGTGGCAATGGGGTCTTTTGGTAATGCAAGTAGTGCATTAATAGATTTTAGTGTGAAATCATGGTTCATTTCATAACCCATAGGTGCCAACCATTTTGATCTAGGCTCAACTACTTTTATCATAGAATGATCTGTGTCTACTACAAAATAAATGTATGTCTCAAATTTTTCAACTAATTCCCTTGGAATTCTACTTCTTTGATGCATTTTGGTCTGAAATTCTTGGAAGTATGCATCAAATTCTATATTCAGTTTATCTCCTAACTTACTTATCATCTCGATAATCTGTGCAGTTATTGGTTTATCTATTGTGCAGTTTATTTTACCTATGCTAGGTACATACTTCTGTAGATAGAAAAATATACAAACAAGTGATCCAAAATTATAGGTTTTTGACTTCTTTGACCTTATAGTCTTCATGTTTTCCTATAGTTGATGTAACAATACCTCGGCAAGATCAACCTGGTGACCTTTCTCCACAATTTTGTATGCCATGTTTACTGCGCTACAGGGTACGCTATTGAGTTTGCTCGATTGAAATATTTTGTACCCGATTACATGTGTTGGGAACTTAACTACTGGGTCTTTGATTGATGAAATTTGCAGTGCCCGACCGTCCCATTGAGCTCCAGTGTTCTTCTCGACATCAGGTCGTGATGAACTAAAAAAGGCTTTTTCCTTGTCAGTTGTAGGAAGGCCAATAACCCTACTGATCATTTTATTAGTGACCTCTATTGGTTTATCTAGCCAAAATTTTCCATCATGATACCTACTCAATATGATTCTGATCCAGTCTGTCTTAAATGAATGTGAATAGTATGTGACACATGATAACCCTGATTCCTCAATCTTATTGTATTCTTTTTTTAATTTTCCATCGGTGCCATAGAGTAGTTGATGTGTTGCAATAGTTTCAAAGTCTTCTACTTCTCCAATTTTGCAATGAATATACACTCTTACATCTTCTTTCAATAAAACCCTATCTGGTATGCTTGAGAAAGCACCCATTGAATCTTTTTGTGATATGACCTTGGGATGTGGATTGAACTTAGGTTCGTCAAAATTTTCCCTTACAATTAGATTAACTTCTTCCTCGACACTTTGTGATTTGCTAGCAGATGATGTAGATGCCATAAATTGATTTAGGGTTTCGGCTAGCAGTAGGTAAATAAAGTGTTTGATAGAAAATGAACTTACTCAGAATCGTCGAAGAGTGATGTCGATTCGATCTACAGTAGCCTTGAATCCTTTTGAAAATCCTTCTAGCTTGAACTCTTCTCTATGAAATCTTCGCTCTTCAAAATCACAATGTAAAAATGAACTCTGTTTCCTATGTATTTAAAGACTTTTCAATATTCGTGCTCAAAATTTCATGCATTAAATGCTTGACCTACTTTTAGCTCATAATAGCTGTTAGCTCGGTCACAACTAAAAAAATTTATCCGCTTGGTTAACACATAATTTCTTCATCGGTTGATGTGTTTCCTCGGTTAACCTTAAATAGTGATCACTGATGGGTAACCAACTCTCGGTCTAACTTTTACCGACTGTATAACTTTGTTAGCTCAAAACATGTAAACCATAGTGCATCTTTATTCATGCAGATTTGGTATTTGTACATCATATATAAGGAACTGTATGTAAGATGTGCTCACTAAAAATATCAGTCCCATACATACCTTTGTCGCCTTACGTGGAGGTACTGATGTCACCCAATCCAGTGGATGAGGTTTCACCGACAACATTACTTGACTCAGCATTCTCATTAGATGCCTTTCTCCACATCGTGTTCCTTATCTTCATGATATCTGCAATAGTGTGTCCACTCTCAAATACATGATTTTCATCTGGTGCTCGGTCTCTGCAGTCCTCGCTTAAATGACTGACTTTATGACAGTGCATACATGCCATTCCAGTGCTTGTCCAGCTTCTTGATTGTCCAATCTGACTCTTTCTATAACAATTTTCTGCAATGTGTCCATATCTACCACAAGCAGTACAGTTAGCCCAAGTGTTATAATCCCAAACATAAGAATTACCTTGTCTCTTCGGTTGATAAGGCTTTCACTGTGTTTTCTGCCTAGGAGTCCATACTTGCTTCATCTTAGCCTTACACTCTCATGTAGTGTGTCCATGTTTATTACAAGTATAGCATATTTTCTCCACAGTATTATTGTTAGCAATATCATTCTGTTTAGCTCTACACTCATAAGCTTGGTGTCCAAACTTACCACAGTTATAACAATATCCATTAAACTTAGGAGTGACAGGAGGTTTACCTTGTGCTTTTCTTCTACACACATTAGATGTATGTCCTAGTTTGCCATAGTGAAAACATGTCAATGCTTTAGGTTTTTGACTTTGATTATTGTTGACTTGTTCAGTTTGATGTGATGATTCTCCTTCGCCAATATAGCCTAGACCAGCTTTACTCCCAAATCTTCTTTGATTAGTCAGAAAGTCATCAATCTTCTTAGAACTATCCTTAGTCAGTTTCATCATTTCATTGTGTTGTTGTTGATTTTTCACTTCATTCCTCAGCTTCTCATTCTCCTCTTTGAGTCTTGCAACATCTTCTAGTCTTCTTGACAACTCTCCATTCACTCGGTTTACTTCTTGATTCACAGTCATCATTTGATTAGATACTTAGAAGTGATGATTAGTGAGTCTTTGTATTTCATTTTCTTTAGCTTAAATTTGTTCAGTCATCTGTCTTTGGTCATCAATAGCTAGATTCCTTTCTTGCTCGGCTTGTCTAGCATTGTTCATTGTTTCTACCATTCTCACCATCCGAGATTCTTGACCGATTTGTAGTGCTTTCACTTGATCAAGTAAGTGCTGATTCTTTTTAGACAAATCAGTGATTATACTTTCAAATCCATCAGAGATGCTTCCAGAACTAGATCCAATATGCTCGAACATTTCATCAATAGATTCTACATGGTAATCGATCTCATTTTGTAGAATAGCTAGGTTATTCCTTTCAACCAATAATTTCTTCTGTCCTTCCTTGGCTTGCTTGTACTATTCAATAAACATCTACATCTACATCTTCTGATTCTCAATAGTCTTGTCAAGCTTATATCTCTCCATGACTTAGATCTTTACCCTTTAGTGGTTAAATTGTTCAACAAGAGAACTGAGCTCTAATACCAATTTTTGGAATTAGGAGAGATAGATACTGAGAGGGGAGGGGTGAATTGGTGCCTTCAAAAACTTTACTTGTAAACCTTTCAGATCTATGACTGTAAAAAGTGATACCCTTGCAAAATAACTTGTATCTAATTGCATGTATCAATCATCCATTTAACTTATGAAAGTAAACAACATGAAATCAAAATAGAAATAACATAACACAAGTATTTTGGTAACGTATAAACCCTTGTTAGAAGGTAAAAACTATGGTGGGGATGACACGCACAAATTCTTCACTACTACAGATAGAAAAGGTTTCCCTATTAGGGCTACAAGTTTTGATCACTTCTGGTGATCTTACCCTATTAGGAGTAACATGTTAGATCAACTAGATCTACTTAGTTATAGGATTTTAACAACACTAATGAAGTGTGCACTCAGTTAAGAGATTTACATAAGACTGTTAAGTCTATTTTGTTAAGAGATTTATCCGAAACTCTATTACAATTGTTAGAAAGTAATAGGCAATTATTTGCTAATTAACAACTCAATTGTCTGATACAGATCTATAAGTTCTGAATGTATTTCACCTTTTACTATGATGAATCTCTGCTCTAAACCACTAGGTAGCCTTTTCTGATTCTGCTTAATTTGATATCCTCTGCAATCTACTTTGTTAACTGATAGTCGTGAAGTTAGGAAAATGCTTCAAGTTTCTCCTTGATTCATATATCTGCTGTCACATCATTTCACATCACAAATGATGTAAACATACATTTATATAGTGATCTTCTTTTGCCACTTTAACAAAGTTAGGTTACACAACTTATTCATAACCCTAAGATCTACGGTGTACAAAAATGACCTAGATCAGAATATTACATAAGATATACATTGCATTTAATGAATATCATAACAATAAATATTCCTCGATCTTGGTAAAATGTTTTCTGATCTGATGTAACCGTTTGCATAGAAGAATGTGCCATTTCAAATTACTATGCCATTTTTTGTGATCCTCGGTAAACACTATATAAACTGCTTGGTGTATACTATGATGCTCAGTGTTTACTATCTGTCGGTGTCAGTGATGCTATTCCTCGGTAAACTGTGTAGTGTTTGGTGTAAAAGCTTTACTAACTAGTCTGTCTTACTTCTAGTTACCGATTTGCTCAATATAAGTGACCGACTGATATCTTTGATAACCTTTGATACTAATGACAACCTTGAATGCTCAATAGAGATAATAGTGTATATATGTGTATGTGTTTATATATATATATATATGTGTGTGTGTGTGTGTGTGTGTGTGTGAATGTGTGTATACACACACATGTACACACATATGTGTATATATACACATGTGTGTGTCTGTATACAAACATGTATGTTTGCGTATATATACTCATGTGTGCATATGTGTATATTGTATGGTGAAAAAGATGTATTCTCACCAAAATGTAATGTATTAATATGCATGTGCTTTGAATGTATAGGGGAATATAGGATCTACTTCTTAATCCAAATTTCCAAAGAAGAGATCCAAATTAATTAATCACAATGAAGTGATCAATACACAAATGAATCAATCTATGGAGAATATAAAGAAAGGAGAAAACCTTATAATCCGTGATAGGAAATGTGCATTTGAAAACTTAATTGAATTGAAGACAAAGACTAACCTCAAAATAGGGTAAATCTAGAAAACACTATTTTCTGATGTCTGTGTTTAGTTTTGGGAGACTCTGCAACCTAATCCTGACTAGAAATGCAGAGACAAAGAAAACCTAGAAACCTTTTGTCTTTCGGAGCAAGGTTGTCCTTGACCTCAGGATCGGGGTACAGTCTTGACCCCCACTAAAAGTCATCCTTGACCTGAAACAACTCTGACAAAAATTCTATTCATGGATCTCGGAAGTTCACCGAAAAGGGTATCTAGATCTGCATTGATATTAGTCGCCCCACACCTACACCTGCAAGAAAAAGGGTTTTTTTTGTTTGGATGAGGGGTTTGTCTTAGTCAAACCTCAGTTTGGAATCAACCTTGAAATGTAATTGAAATTGCAATATATAAACAAAGTAAATGGAACAATTCACCTTACTTATGTTAAAATCCTTGTGGAGGATTTGAATCCTTGAATCCACAAGTATGGATGCTCCAAATGAATGTAGAATTGCATATAGGATGTGTCAAATCAATGGCATTAGATCTTCAACACCAATCTTGAATGGATCTTGGAATAGGAAGAAAGCTTGAATGAATGTGGATGGAGAAATCTTCAACAAGAGGGCTCCAAAGAGATTGAATCCTTCAATGGCTATCAATGGATCTCCTTGATGAATTGGATCATGGATGTTTGGATGCTTGAATTATTGAATGCTTGAAGATGAATGAATTCTTGAATGCTTTCCTTCTCCTTCTTTCTTTCTTCATATCTTGATTGCACTTGAGAGCTAGATGTCTTCATTATCAAAAGTGGATTGTTATGAAGTTGCTTGGTTGAAAATAAGAGGAGGAAGGCTTCCTTTTATAGTGATCTAGGGAAAAAAATTATAGAGGGTCCAACATAGGGGAATTAAATTCCTCATTAGGCATTAACCCTTAGAAATGGACCTAAATTAAATTTAATTTAAGAGTTTACCATTCCGAAATCCGAAACAGCCAACCCGGAAGTGGGAAATAAAACTTTCTGAAGCCCGACATCCCAAAACCTCTAAAATTTGAAATTTGGACCTAGGGTCAGTGTCGAGGTCAACTTTGACCTAGGTTAGAGTTGAGGTTGACCTTGACCCAAAAGATCAACCTTGACCCTAAGGTCGTAGATCTCAGTTTCTCAGGACTAGGTGCCATAAATAGGTTGGAAACAAGTGGAGAGAGAAGCAGAACATGGGGAAAAAGAAAGATCCATTCATAGACCTATTCAAGCTGGTTGACATGACCCCATACCACTTACTTGGAGGGCTAAACCAGTTCTAAATGGAAGTGCTTCCATTTTCTAACGATACATTTAGCCCCCACTTTAGCAAGAGTATGGACTCGATGGAAACTCTTGGTAAAGGAGATCATAATGAAAAGATAATATTATTGAAATCAAAAGGGACAAAGGAAACCTCAAGCCCCCAAGGACTCAAGTATTTTTCCACTCCAAGATTACAATAAGAGAGACATCTCTAGAAAAAGAGAAAGAGAGAGAGAGTGTGATTACCTCACCCAATGAGAACTTATGTCCCATTGTGAACCACACAAGGAAACAACGCAACTAGAAAGATGGAATTGAACAGCCTAGTGAATGTGGCTACTCACTAGTCAACCCATAAAGGATTCACCCTCAAGAATATTCTATTCCACAAGAGTAAAACCAATAGAAAAAGAGATCCAGTCCTAAGGACACCTTAGACCTTAAGGGATCAAAATTTTGAAACTGGAGGGATAAAGCGATCCTAAATAAAAATCCATGCTCTAAGGATTAGTCACTAATCCAAAAAGGGAGAGAAGTATCTTGAAAAATAATATATGTATATCGAAAGTCCGTGTGTGCAATAGGTGAGAAGATCGTATGCCCCTACGTTAAAGTCATTGCTAACACTTTAACAAGAGCAATGGGTTTAACGGAAACATAAATAACTCCACTGATTATGTTTCCACTACGAGATGCCCCCAAATGAAGAAAAATTAAGGGAAATACCACATAAACATATAGAGAACACAAAAGGGATCTACTTGCCGTGGGGTCAGTATGATTATAAGATAATAAATATGATATTATTGAAAATGAATTGACATCATTCCCCAAAGAAAGTAGAACTACAATCACAATGGAGGAAATAACACATAAGAGATACAAAGAAGAGTCTTTTTGGACCACAACCAGGAGACCAAAAAGATTTAGTGCTACCAAGTCACAGATCCAAGCAGACTATACAAGGAAAAAATTATGAACAATAGCACAAGTACAACATAACATGAAACAACATATAGAATAATAGAGATACATATAGAGGATTTGTACAATAGGTTCGATTCATTTATCACCTTGCACCAATAGAGCAACAAGGGTCATATAAAAGAATCTAACAACATTTAGCAAACACATTATGGGAGAAGCACAATACAATAGGAAAACACACAACAAAGCTACCATAAAGGACAATCCAATCAAGCATGTCACCTACTCTCCCCATCTCATTCTATATCATTTAGGGAAGGTGGATAACTCGCAAAAGGGACTATATCCAACACAGTAGGAATGATAGCTAGTTCCAAACAAGGATCCTCTTGAGAATCATAATGTTCGATGCTAGGTGTAAGTGTCAATTGTGATGAAAGCATATTAGGTAAATCAATGTCAATGTCAATAGTCTCATATTCATCATTAACATCATTAGTATTATCAAGAGTATCTTCTTCATCCAGATTAATCAAAATAGGATCTAAGATATGAATATAATCTTCATAATCTTGCATTTTAACATCATTATTAGTAGTAACTTCTTTTAAAACATCATGCATAGGCTTGTCAAAAGAAGGTAAAGAACTTTGAAGAACAAAAGTATGAGCCTTCGCTTGAGCACAACTATTCTTAAAACATTCATTAGCAGATCAATTACATTTTGTTTTACTTGAAATATGTTGAGCACTATGAGTAACAACTACCGGATCCTTCACAGGTTCTATAGGAGGATTAGTAGGATTCTCAGCAAACTGACAAGCAACACTAGGAGCTTGATTAACAGAAGTAGAAGCCATGGATAAAGGAGGTATGGAAGGTGTAGGAAAAAGACCATGATTAAGATCCATTGGTGGTATGCTTAACTTGAGAATCTTATGATGCTTATAGGCTTGATATGAGCGGAAAAGATTATCAAGTTGAGAAGGACATGAATTAGGTAATGAAGGCCAAACGGAGTCAAGGGTAGCACAATCCTTGGGCCTAGAAGGTTGATATAAACTATGATTAATCATCTTCACTTCTTCATCATGAATGAATTTAAGACACTTATGAATAGGCAAAGCAACAACATGCATGGAATTTAACCAAGGCAAACAAAGCTTAACTTGAAATTGATCAAAAGCAAGAATAACAACAAAAGTAGTGTTCACAATTTTACCACAAAGTTCAACCAGAAAGTTAATAGAACCAAATGATGGATAAAGAAAACCATTACAAGTTTGAATAAACACATCAAATGTATCATAAGAATCACATTGCAAGTTTTTCATAAAAATATTTTCTTCAATAATAATATTGACTAAGGATGTAGGATCAACAAGACAACCACGTGTAGGTATTTGAGAAATCCTAGCATAAATGTAAAGGGGACCATCAGGAACTTTAATAGTCTTAGAATCATCAAAGGTAATCAAGAGTTCCTGAGGTCTTTTATTCTTAGGTTTTTTTTGAGATTTTGGTTGAGATTTCAGTTTAGGCTGCGGTTGTGGTTTAGGTTGAGGTGGAACTTGAGATTGAGCTTGAAGCTGAAGTGGAGATACAGATTGATCAACATGCTCCACATGGTTAACAATGTGATTAAGATCATCCATCTTTGAATCATAAATAATGTCCACAGAAGATGGCTGAGAAATGGTATTAGTATCATGTGTAGGTAAAAGATTCGTATAGATTTGAAGGTTTTGATTAGGAGGAGAGACATATTTTTTCCTGCTACCATCAATATTATCAACAGATAAGGCATTAGAATCGATTAAGTCTTGAACCTTATGTTTTAAAGAATAACACTTCTTAGTATCATGACCATTCTGACGATGATATTGACAAAAAGCTTTAGGATCAAAGGATTTGGATGCTACTGTAGCAGGTAAAAGAGGTCGAATAGGAGGTAAAGTAATCATATTAGCAGTCAACAATCTATTCATAATAGAATGTAAAGATTCAGAGAGAGGAGTAAACGTACGATTTAATCGAAAAGCAGTGGATGTAGAAGTGGCATTGTGAGATGCAACAACTTGATCAGCAACTGCATTTGCTTGTTTTTTTATCTTGACATAGTTGTTGAATTTTTGAAATTTGTTTGGATTAGGAGCAGCATCACTCTTATCAACTAGAACATGAGCCATTAGAGTGTTGCTCTCAAATTGACTCACTTTTAATTGATAATGATGAAGCACTGCACAAAGTTGTTGAAAAGAGGTAAATTCGGTAAGTAGAATCTTATCTCTAATATCCTTTTGTAAATTTGAAATAAACATATGTTGAATATCCATATCAAGAACATGATAGGAAATCTGAGCATGCAAATGCTTAAATCTACTAATGAATTCAGTCAATTTTTCCAGTGTTTTGTTTACGATGCATCAAATTAGTTAAGGACACTTGCAGACCAATGTTATTTTGAAATTGTTCAATAAAAGCATTAGCAAGTTTTGGATAAGAGTCAATAGAATAAAGAGTCAAGGAACAGTACCATTGTAAGGCCTTGTCACAGAAAGTTCTAGAAAACAACTTGGCTAAATTCCTATGGTCATGAGAATAATCACTACAAAGGTTTTGAAATGTTTTAACATGAGTAATAGGGTCTCCCTTACCATTGTAATTCTCAAGACGAGGCATATCGGCTTGCTGAGGAATAGGAGCACGAATGATGTCTAGGGATAAAGGGCTTCCCATGTCACATGTAGGAATGCTAAACTTGTTTTGAGTTAAGGATGCAAGTTATTGTTGTAAAGATGACACAATATGACCCAAACTGATGTTTGTTGAATCATTAGAGGTAATAGGAGGCATAGCAACATTAGAAACAATAGGTAAAGTTTATGAAGTTGTAGGAATGGAAGACACAACCAGAGGAACACTTGGAACCACAGTTGGAAGAGGATTGGAATAAGTAAAAGGAACATTATGATAAGAAGGTTGTGATGTAGGAAGGGACATAGGAGGAACACTCATAGGAATAGAGGGAACCATCGCAGTCACCAAAGGAGGAGTATAGGTAGGAATACTAGGTAAAGGAATAGAAGAAGGTTCTATACTAGTAACAAGAGGAGTAAATCCTAAATCTTGAGCTTCTTGAGCTAAAGGTTTAACATTTGAATGCACAAGATGAGTGATACCATGAAGGAGATTAACACCTTGATCATTATCATGAAGGACTTTCTTAAGAGCCTCTATAGCTTGAATAGAATCTTGATTATGGTTTTCTTGAATAAGCCAATTACCAATTTTATCAAGTTCAGCTGAAAGTTTTTGGACTTGTTCAGGAGGAACTCTTAAAGCATCATCCTCATCATGAGATGAGTGAGAAGAGTTTTTCTCCATAGTAGGATTGGAATCATGAATAATCAAATTGTCATCCAGGATCCTAAGGAAAGGAGAGGAAGACTCAAGATCAAAGGAACCCATAAGTCTACAACTTCATCTAACCAGCATATTACAAGTACGACTAGATGTAATAAAGCTCATATACCAATGCAATGCAAATGAACTAAACTAAAAAAAAACATAAAGCATGAACAAATGAATGTTTTTGTATTTTTATTTTATATGAGATGAAAACATATAAAATAAATCTAATACATGAAATATCTAACACCATAAAAGAAGAAGTTTAACCATAAATATGATAAGGCATCTAATTCCACAAAAGAGAGGGGGTAAGCTTGTCGGGTTCACCAAAAATGTATGGTGAAAAAGATGTATTCTCACCAAAATGTAATGTAGTAATATACATGTGCTTTGAATGTGTAGGGAAATATAGGATATACTTCTTAATCCAAATTCCCAAAGAAGAGATCCAAATTGATTAATCACAATGAAGTGATCAATACACAAATGAATCAATCTATGGAGAATATAAAGAAAGGAGAAAACCTTATAATCTTTTATAGGAAATGTGCATTTGAAAACTTAATTGAATTGAAGAAAAATACTAACCTCAAAATAGGGTAAATCTGGAAAAGACTATTTTCTGATGTCTGTGTTTAGTTTCGGGAGATTTTGCAACCTAATTCAGCCTAGAAATGTAGAGATAGAGAAAACCCAGAAACCTTTTGTCTTTCGGAGCAAGGCCATCCTTGACCTTAGGATTGGGGTACAATCTTGACCCCCACTAAAAGTCATCCTTGACCTAAAACAACTCTGACAAAAATTCTATTCATGGATCTCAGAAGTTCGCCGAAAAGGGTATCCAAATCTGCACTGATATTTGTCGTCCCGCACCTGCACCTACAAGAAAAAGGGTTTTTTTTTTGGATGAGGGGTTTGCCTTGGTCAAACCCCATTTTGGAATCAACCTTGAAATATAATTGAAATTGCAATATATAAACAAAGTAAATGGAACTATTCACCTTGCTTATGTTGAAATCCTTTTGGAGGATTCGAATCCTTGAATCCACAAGTATGGATGCTCCAAATGAATGTAGAATTGCATATAGGATGTCTCAAATGAATGGAATTAGATCTTCAACACCAATCTTGAATGGATCTTGGAAAGGGAAGAAAGATTGAATGAATGTGGATGGAGAAATCTTCAACAAGAGGGCTCCAAAGAGATTAAATCCTTCAATGGCTATCAATGGATCTCCTTGATGAATTGGATCATGGATGCTTGGATGCTTGAATGCTTGAATGATTGAATGCTTGAAGATGAATGAATTCTTGAATGCTTTCCTTCTCCTTCTTTCTTTCTTGATATCTTGATTGCACTTAAGAGCTAGATGTCTTGATCATCAAAAGTGGATTATTATGAAGTTGCTTTGTTGAAAATGAGAGGAGGAAGGCTTCCTTTTATAGTGATCTAGGGAAAAAAATTCTAGAGGGACCAACATAGGGGAATTAAATTCCTCATTAGGCCTTAACCCTTAGAAATGGACCTAAATTTAATACAATTTAAGAGTTTACCGTTCCGAAATCCGAAACAGTCGACCAGGAAGTGATAAATAAAAATTTTCGAAGCCCAACATCCCGAAACCTCCAGAATTTTAAATTTGGACCCAGGGTCAGGGTCAAGGTTGACTTTGACCTAGGTCAGATTTGAGGTTGACTTTTGTATGCACCCTAAAATGGTCGCCTAGACTTTGGGCCCCATTATTCAATTTATCAATTTCTTGAATCAATATTTTAAATCAATATTTTCAATTAAATCAATTTCCTTGATCAAATCCTAATTCTATCATTTATTCAATTATATTCTATGGGTTAACCATTTTATCCTAAGTCTTTATTTAATGAAAAGGAATTCCCTCCCCTTTTATTAAATAAAAAGCCCCCACTTACCTCTTATCCTAAGTTGCACAAATAAAACATTATTCCTATTTTATAAAAAGAAGAAAACGCCTTTTTGTCTCACATGAGGCTCAAAAGTCAACACTTCTTTCTCATTGGAGGAGACTTGTGCACATAGATTTCTACCACTTTCAAACTCCACCCCTGATCAAATCTTTTGCCTCTTAATCTCTATGGCCCATTTATCTTTAAAAGGAGAGCTCTCTTCTCATTCAAAGGATCCATTCTTTCATACTAATCTTATGCTGCAGGATTTCTTGGTGACTTTGGAGCTTTGGTGATCTTCTTGCATTCTAGCTTTCATTCTTGCATTTAGCTTAGCTTTCATGGCATTTTAGTTTACTTTCCTTTCATGTTCTAGCTTAACTCACATAGCTTAATTAACAAAGGCTTGTAATACCTTCATTTTCATAGCTTAATTGCATCTCCATTCTAGCTTAGCTTGCATTGCATTTTCATCAAGATTCTTGAGGATATTGGCATTCTTGCCCTTGTCTCTTTGAATCTCCCATTGCATGGTTTAGTAGTAAGGTTATAGGCTTGATAGCTCTAGCTGAGAGCATTCTAAACACCCTTGTGACTCCATGCCTAGGGAGCTCTAGGTCGCTTTCTCAAGGTTTCAAATCCATGGATTCTCTTGGAAGTAATGACTTAGAGAAGTGCACATTTTGAGTGTACAACTTTGACCTAGGTTAGATTCGAGGTTGACCTTGACCCTGAGGTCACAGATCTCAGTTTCTCAAGACCAGGTGTCAGAAATAGGCTAGAAATAGGTGGAGAGAGAAGCGAAATAGGGGGAAAAATCTAGATCCATTCACAGACCCATTCAAGGCGCTTGACATGACCCCAGACCACTTACTTGGAGGGCTAAACCAGTCCTAAATGGAAGTGCCTCCATTTTCAGATGATACATATATATACACACATGTATGTGTGTATATATATAGACATATACACACCATATTTAAAGAAATTAAAATAAAGAATTAAAATTCCTTATGCATCTTCTCAGTCATCTTTCAGGTGAACCAAATGGGTCTTCCCATATTACGGAAATCATTTTCAGGATTTGTATCTTCCAGAATTGCAGCATCTTCCATAATTGACTATATCCAACATTTGGTATTCCATCACCCAAATAGGCCCTAAAGGAATGACAAGAAAATAGAATTACCTTACTCATCCTATAAAAATAGGACAATACGAGCCACAATAAATAGGACAAAAAGTGCTCACAAAATAGAGAGATTGAGGCCCAACAATAAAGTAATGTACCCAATGGTACTTATTGGAAAATGCATTCATGCCTAAAACTAACCTACTATTTACAAGGCCTAAGGAGACTATGCATTTAATGAAATTTATTTAGGTAAACCCTATTAACTACTTGATCTCAAGTTCTTTCTTTACATTTGGTGATATGGAAAGGTCCTTTCCAAAGTGCATCAAATTTGACATGTTGAGGTGGCTTGGTTGCTCGCTCATTGTAATTAAACATGAAATTTTTGTTAGCATTTTCATAATAGTTAAGGAGACTTCATTTCGGGTTTGATATAAGATTGGGATCTATCTAAGAAGCTTTGATGTAAAGGGTTTTGACCTAATAACCTTCAATAAAACCTATTAGTTAGAACCCCTCAAGATTTAAATCATGATTTTAAGAAATACATTTTATTTCAAGAAAAAGGCAAGATATCCCATAGGTGTAGGACACACTATTGTTGTAATAGATTATTCGTTGTTTTCTTATGTTTACCTCTATTATATAGAAAGAAGGGTTCAATTTCTTTTCTAAAATTGTGTAATTATGAAGATGCACATCAAATCTATTTTTATGGTCTATAATTTCTAGCATTGTAGGGTTTGAGGACTTCAAAATTATGGACTACATCTAATGGTATGTGTTTTCATTTTTTGTGGTGAATGAGATTAGGATATTACAAGTCAAGATTTATGGTGAAAATGGAATTATCTAGAAAGAGGTTGGTATCAATGAGCTATTCATAAGCGTAGTGATGACTAATAATTTTAATATGATTAAAATTAGATGAAGTATAATTAATAATCTCTAAAGATTCAATAAGATTATTAGGAGATCCATCCTAAGGTGTATGCTAATCCCTAATTAGCTATACTTTTCAAAATGTGAATAATTTTCAAGATTCTTTGTCCATCTTATTGATTTTATTTGGTACTCCATAGTCATTATGCTTGAAATTGGATGTATATTTAACTTAACACATTTTAAGGGTCAATTTATTCATCAAAGAGAGTCAATTTTGGAAAATGTTGTAGACCTAAATGCAAGGTCTCTTGTTTTAACTTTTGTTCCACATTAGGACAACTATAGTATTTGGGTGACAATTAAAGTTTCTCAAATTTGAAAGCCTCTTGTGTTTGGTAATCACAACAACATTTATTCATAATATAAATCTTAGTAGTTAGGGGGAGATGGAGGTGGATAATAACCATTGAGATCAATATAAGAAGAATTGGGCTAAGATATTGGTTCTTTGACTTTAATGAATGGAATGGGATGGAATGGCCTATATATGGATAATCAATCATGATATTGTATGCAAATTAAAAATCAATGGTATAATAGAGGATAATATCTATAATAGGTCTAGCCCGATGAGGAAGATTAATAGATTTAGTAGTCTCCTATTCTACATTAAGATTCTGTTAGTAAATGAATTTGTCTCTTTTTCAATTTTGTTTCTACACTCTATAACCCACCAAGAAACATTAACTCTTTACTAACAGTTGGATTAAACATGAAATATTTAATCCTCTGAATTATGGTACAACTCCCACTAAAATTTTCAATAAATTTTTATGAAATAGAATAATGCATTTCTGCAATCATCAAACTTTTAACCAGAAAGTTGATAAGGCATACATAGTAACTTTCATCAATATGACATAATTACTAGAATCATAAGCAACTTAATAATATGAAGCTCATAGACTTCAATCAATATGCACTACACAAATCCAAAGCATAACCTCAATTAAGATTCAAAGAAAATAGAAGACATTCAAACAAGAAATTTTGTCCAATGTAAGATATCCCAACAGAGATCTACTCACGGGCATAAACAAACAGATTTATATCAGTAAGTTTTTTCCATTCATTGATTCAGAAACCTTAATCAAAAGTCTTTATACAAAAATCCACAAAATTTAAACTATTCTAATTACCAGACAAAATAAACTATCATCCCTTCTAAAAGCTTTTCCCTGGCTTTATATAGCCATCGGTTACATAATACCAAAAATAATAATGTTTCTTGAAAATCCTAGAGTTTTGGCCCAAAATCATTTAAGACAACTGAAAATATACTAAAAATAGCTTAAATTGAAAAATTGAAAAGAACGACCCAGGATCAGCGGGGCATGATCACTGGTCGTGGCTGAGTTGGACACTTTTAGTTTAGCTTGGAGAATACTTGGATGCATGATCTTGTTTCCACTCTTCCTGGGCAAGTGATGTGCTGATGATCATGGCGTGATGTGGTAGGCTGATGAGAATGATTCTTTTTTTGAGAACCTTTTTATCCTTACACACCTAAATTAACCTTAACTTATGAGACTCTAGGTGGTCCATACAGACTACAAACATGGCCTGAATATTAGCTACAAAAGTGAGATCTTCACCTGTGAGATCCTTGCTATCCCTGATTGCCACTAATCAATCTTGAGCCATTTTCTCAGCCTTCTTGATGTCCTGGGTTCCTTCATCCATCAGAGTGATATTGAGACACTTCAGGTCCTTCTGCATTGTATCTATCAATAAAGAACTCAATCATCAAAGAAGGATGCAAAGGAGAAAAAATATTAAATCATTATAAAAAATAAACTTAAATGAGGAACAATGATTTTAACAGACATAAAGAACCTCTTCATTCAAATGAGGAACTGGTTTTTAGATAATAAATTTGGACACTCCATAATGTTCAATCTCTATCATCTGATCAACTATATTTGCCCATTTCTTCCTCTCTTTTCTCCATTCAGCTAGTTCAATCATCATTTTTGAAATGGTTTTAGTAACAACCCCATGAGTCTCGATTAATTGAGAAATGTAATCATTTTCATCATTGAATCATCCTTGCTACCCACTTATTGAAAATATCCACAATTAATTTGTTCCTTTGAATCTGGTCAAGAGTTTTATGAACTTCGGGTGAGTGGGGGTCAAATGTTTGAGGAACTTGGGTCAGTGGAAGTAAACTAGGTTCTTGAACTACTTGGATGAATTTTACCAACCTTTGGATAGTGGCTTTCAACTCCTTCTTATCTTTTTCATCCTTGAAGGTTCTGTGTAGTATTTTCCGCGTGGAGGATTCAAGATGCTTTGCATTTGTTGCTCTGCTCACAACTCCCAGGTCTATTTTCTCAATGGTAAAGTATTCAGTAGAGGCTTCAAAAACATTTTTATTAGCCTTAGGCATTGCATGTTCTGCCATCCATTAACCATTTTTTTCATCAATTTTGATCATAGACTCCATTCTAATCCTCTTAGGTTTAACAGTGGCTCCCAGACATTTACTCACCATGTCTTCTATGGGAAAATTAATTGGTAGCACATTCCTTTTCTTGCTAATAGAACTCTCCAACCATTTAAGAGTTGGAGGTGGAGTTTGTAGGGTATTATCCATCACAGTTGTTGGGGGGTTTCCAGAATCAGGTTGACTTCTCTTTTGGACCAATGCGTCTTCACCCAAAATATCTTGGCCAGTCTGCTCTAACATATGGCTATCCATAAGGTCTAAAACAATCACCTCCTTGTTATCAAGAAACTTATTTTTTTCCTTACTCACTCTGCTTCTTGAGGTTCTTGTCATTGGTGAAGAGCAAGGAGAGGCTTGCTTTTAAGCATCATCTTTGGGATTTTTCTTATTTTTAGCTTTAGATGTACCTGCAAGAGAAATATTTTTATTAGCAAAATCAATAGGCTTGGTAATTGAATCACTGCATGTTTCTCTTCTTGTATTTTGTCTCCTTGGAGCAAGAGGTTTCTTGCTAGTTAGCCATCTCTCAGTTCTCTTTATCACATTGAGGGTTTTGATTGTTATGCTATCCCTCTCATCAATACTCTAGTCAATTTATGGTATAGGCGTAGCTCTAACCTTGGCTTCAAACTGATCATCAATTACTTCTTCATCATTATCCTCATCCACTGTTGTGATATCAATCTAAATATTCAAGGTAATAATCTGGCTTAGAGTAAACCTTGACCAACTTCTTCTCCTCACCTCAAAATAATCAACATAGTTTTCCCAGTAGTCTTCAATTTAGGGAATATGTTGGAATTCTGAAGATAATTTGAAATGCTGGGTTGCATATCCCTTACTATCAAAATCTTTCCGAGTTTCCTCAATTCGTGTTCCAGATTTAGGGCATCTGAGGATGTTTTACAAGTATAATATCCCAACTCAATTGGAAAGCTAGATTTAGCCCTTCCCTTCCTTTCTTTAACTCCTTTGTGAACATAAGCCAGTTGACAGGTCACCTTTTCTATAATAAAGCTATCAAAAGCATATCTAGGCAACTTGAAAGGCTCTCCTTCAAAACTCCCAACTCTTAGATTTGTGTATCTTCTGAACTGGATAAAGAAACTTCCATAGATATTAACAAAACTCTTTGCATCCTCAGACATTCTCTGCTCAATATTTCCTTGGAGTTCATAGGTCAATCTCCAAAAGAATATTCTGTTTAGTTTTCAAAAATTATCTACATGATACTCCTTTTGTAGATGGGTATAGTAATCATACACATTCATATTTGGGATGGGTTGTTCATGAAAAAGACCTTTCCACTCTCTAGTATAGGTGAGGATATAGAATAGGTAAGAAGACATATGAAAACCACTACCTCCTGGGAAGTTTTCTAATTGGTGATGGAGTTCATCGGCAATGGTTTCAACCCAATCAATATATGTTAACCCCCCAAGAGTAACCTGAATATAGAAAAAATCCAGTCATGCCAATAGTACGCATGCTGATTTCCTCTAATCTTGTTAAGTGATATAACCAGTTCAGATACCTTAGGCTTAAAATGATCAACAGTAAGGGATTTTGGGAGTCTAGATCCACCTTTCTGAGCTTTTAGCAACTAACTTTGAGCTATCTCATTCCTATAAACCTATCTTTTAGTGGCAAAGACTAATTAGGATGAGGGAATATTTCATGCTTCATATGGGTCCTTTTCAGGGATACCCATTGCCTTCAGAATGAAATCTCTACATATATAGACAAGCGGACTCCCATCTATCTTTTTAATACATTTCTCCTCAAAACTGTATATGTTTGCACACTCAAACACTAGTTCGTGACAAGAGGTCACTATAGGGAAAGCAACTGCATCAGCCAATCCACTTTGGATTTCTTTTTCCAACATGGAACTTGGAATGGGTTTCTTGACTCTGCTTATAATCTCCTCTAAAGCTCCAGTTTTGATCAAGGTATCCTCACAGTTAGGTAAAGAGAAAATTAAAGGGGAAGTGTTTCCAAAGTTTGGCATTGGGTTCTTCATATTGGCTCAAAGACTAGGAATGAAACTAGGAAACACAATAGCCTTATAGGATTTTGAATTTTGACAAAGCAATGAGCTTCAACTGAAACAAAGAGGCCAAATAGAGAGACTAACCTAGAGTCTTATGCGACACACTAAACTCTGAGACGAGGGAAAGGTACCTTCTTTCACACTGGTTGCTTGGGATTTTTTTAGCACTATGAACAAAGAAAACTAATTTCTTCAATTTATTACTAATCAGTTTACAAATCACAGGAGATTCGCAATAATGGAAAAATAATGGCTCAAGAGGTTTAATTAATGATGATAGGAAATTTTCACAACCTAAACATTGATAACTGTACTTCCCATGAGTGACGTGACACTTAAATGTCATTTTTATTAATTAGGATATCCACACCACATGTGGATCTCATAACTAACTGTTAGTTGTCTTTTTCGTCAAATCATCACTTTCCACTTTTTACAAATTACAAACATCTATTGAATCTTGAACCTTAAATTAGGAGAGTTCATATTTCAAGTTCAACAAGAAGGTGGGAGGACTACCCTTTGATATGATTCAATTAAATAAAGAAAAAACAACTAGTGGCAAGAAAGAAAGAAAAAATAAAAGAAAATATCTTGAAAAAAGATATCATCCATTGAACTTTGAATCTTGAACTAGGAGGGTTCAAAGTTCATAGTTTATTGGAAGAGTGCACACTACAAAGACAACATGCTACTAAGCTTGCAAAAAAAGAAGACGATCATACCAAAGGATGTTATTGAACCTTGAATCTTGAACTATAAAAGTTCAAGGTTCAAGTTCAACCGATAAGGTGTATATGCAAGGGACTGAAAACTTTGAGTGAAACACACCTTGAAAGATTATGGTGTGATTTTGAGAAAATTAGAGCTTGAGATAATTTAGCAAAATCTATTGGTAACATTCACTCCGACTGGGGATGAGACCTCTTGAGGGAAAAGGATTAACCTATAGCTTTGGTTTCGCAGACCAAGGAAAACTAGAAAAGAAAGGAAAGATGATAAACAAAAAGGACAAAATAGAAAACAACACAGCAAAAAGATATGTACAGAAAACAAGACTAACCTGTTTAAAGTTTATACAACTTGAGGTCCTAACCATTAAAGGTTAAGGGTAGAATGGTACCATCCAAATGCTCTAGTTTGAAAGAATTGCTTCTCAATGCTCTGTTGATGATAAATGGACCCTTCCAAAGTGATTCAAATTTTCTATGTGCACCTTTAGGTTCTCTTCTTTTGTCCCATAATAGTACTTGATCTCCCTCCATGAAATTTCGATGCCTGGCCTTCTGATAAAAAATTTTCTTAACTCAAGCTTGGTGTGTGGCTATCTGGCTCACCATTTCTTATCTCTCTTCCTGTATTTTGTTGAGATATAAAATCTGTTTCTCAAGAGCATATTGGAAAACCTGATCTTCAATTTATTTTTGCAGTTTCACAGTAGCTAGTTCTAGGGGCAATGAAAGCTGGGCTTCAACACCATAAACCAATTCAAAGGGTGACATGCCAATTTCTCTTTTTGGAGAAGTATGATTGGGCTAGAGAGCTTCAAATAGTCTTTTATGCCAATCTTTAGCATTGTCACATACTAGCTTCCTCATTATCCTTATCAAGTTTTTATTACTTGATTCTGCCTATCTGTTTCCCTGTGGGTAATAGTCAGATGCATGGGATAGGTAGATGCCATGATCATAAAAAAATAGTTTCAACTCATGAGAAGAGAAACTAGTAGCATTGTCTTTGACTAACTTGGTAGGAACTCCAAAGCTGACTAGGATGTAATTCTTTACAAACTCACACACCGCCTCAGATGTAGTCTTCTTGACAGGGACTACCTCTACCCATTTTGTGAAAAGTCCATTGCAGTGAGAATATGGGTGTGTCTAGTACTCAAAGGAGGGTTGATTGGTCTGATGAAGTCTAGCCCCCATTGCTTGAAAGGTTCTTCAATGATCACTAGTCTCAAAGGAAGAGCTGCTAATTGTGGCTTTCCACCGAACAACTTACATTTTTCACAATTTGCAACCCACTTGTAAGCATCACCAAACATTCCTGGCCAGTAATAACAATTCCTAAGAATTTTGAAAGCAGTTACTATGGAAGAGAAATGACCACCACACACCTCATTATGAAACTTCGTGAGTAGTTTTTATTGCTGCTCTTTGTCAACACATCTCAAGAAAGCTCCATCTAAACCCTTTTTATATAATATGTCATCAAGAATAACATACTTTATGGCCTTTAAACCGAGGTTTCTTTTTTCTTTTGTGTTTAAATGAGGGAGACAGTCTCCATAAGTAAGGTAAAATGCTACATCTGAAAACCAAGAATCTTGAAGACTGACAAAAAGAACTAAGGGCATACTGCTATCAGGTTCCTGTTCAGACATAAGTTTACATAATCCTTGACCTGAACCAACTTAGTGGGATGAATTTATAAGTCAAACTCCTGAATCCTGGAAATCCAAGTTGCTCGGTTGTTCATCCCTATCTCTCATTGAGTAAGGAGATATTTGACAATAGAGGTGGGGACATAAACAATTGAGTGGGAATGTAAAATGTAGAACCTAAAAGCCTTCACTGCTTTTACCACCGCATATGCTTGCTTTTCGACCAATGGATAGTTTAACTCATGCTTTTTGAGAGGAATACTCATGAAAGAAATTTTCACTTCTTCATCTTTATCATTCTTCTACAATAATATCTCGAACACTATATGTTCTGAGGCATAACAATGTATTATAAAATCCTTCTTGTAATCTGGATTTATTAAAGTGGGTGCATCTGCTATAGATTTCTTAATGTCATCAAATGCTTTGATAGCCTGTGTGCTCTATTTAAATGGGTTCTTCTCACTTAGGAGGCTTACCATATGCTTGGTCATTTCAGTAAAGTCAAGAATGAATCTTTTGAGGAAATTGGTTTATCCAAAGAAAGATTTAACACCAGTCCTATTCGAAGGCAAAACAAGCTGCTAGATTGATTTAACTCTTTCTGGATCAATCTTGATCCCTTCTTTTGATACAATATGGTCTAATAATTTCCCTTCTGTGACTGTGAAGATAGACTTTTTAGGGTTTAGTGAAATGCCATGTTCCCTGCATCTCTGTAGAACTAATCTTAGATCC
This sequence comes from Chamaecyparis obtusa, assembly GCA_027943335.1. NCBI lineage: Eukaryota > Viridiplantae > Streptophyta > Pinopsida > Cupressales > Cupressaceae > Chamaecyparis > Chamaecyparis obtusa. The sequence goes on from BSBK01002802.1 coordinate 1,489,317, forward strand.
CTTAAATGATTTCTGCGCCTTTTAGAAAATATCGTTAGATCATCAAGATAGACAACTATTACCTTATTAAGTAGATGGATGAAAGAAGAATTCATCGCACGTTGGAACGTGGCACCTGCATTTATCAAGCCAAAAGGCATTTTGTTATAAGCATATGTATCTCAAGGAGTGGTAAATGTTGTTTTATACTAATCTTGATCAGCCACTTGATCTGATTGTAACCAAAGAAACCGTCTAACATAGACATCATCTCTAAACCTGCCACAGTCTGCAGAATGTGGTCCATGATAGGGAGTCCATAATTATCCTTTAGGCCACATTGGTTCAAGTTCCTAAAATCCACGTAGATCCTTATCTCACCATTTTTCTTTCTAACAGGAACTATGTTGGCGATCCAGGTAGAATGGTGAATAGGATAAATGATACGGGCCTGCAACATTTTTTCTACCTCCTTCTGAATTGCCTCAAAAACTTTTGGGTTATAATTTCTTAACTTCTACCTAAAAGGCGTAGTACCCAGCTTGAGAGGAATTTGATGCTAGAATTTTCCTCCTTTGAAATTTTTCAAATCATGGTAGGACCAAGCAAAGGTATCCCGATATTCCTTCAACAAATTGACAAATCTCCACTTCTCATCTGGAGTACAACTTTTGCTCAGATTTATACATTTAGGTTCCTCTTCTTCCCCTATATTTATCTTCTGATAGTCACCTTGGTTTGTGTCTTCTTGAGGGGTTGGTGCATGTTTCAGAGCATCATATATGTCAAATTGGCTTTCAAGAGAAACAATTCCTTTAGGAATACGGTTCCCTTTTAATTAAAAAATCCCTTCCTCTGTTACTCCATCTGGACAAAACTCATCACAGGTTGATGAAGACCCTTCAAAGAAGGTTGTACTAAAAATTTCCACCAATTGCAAACATTTATCAATCTATTTATCATCCTAATAAACCTCTCAATGCTCGGTGTTATCTGGTACTTTAGGCTTATACACCATTTCAATTTTGTAGGAACTTTTCTTGAAATCTGAATGCGGCAATAGCAGGGAGGAAGAAACTGCTAGAGAGTTAGCTTTGCTATTCAATTCTCAAGGAATGGCCTCTATAGAGAAAGCTTTGAGTCCTTCAATTTCATCCCAAACCTAATTCCAATAATGTTTAAGCCTCTCTTTCTTTATTGAATACATCCCTCTCACTTTTCTCACAACAAGTTATATATCTCCTCTAGCTCTAAGTACTTCAATACCCATTTTCTTTGCTTCTTCAATACCGAGCAAAAGGGCTTCATATTCGGCAGTGTTGTTTGTATTATCAAATTCTAGCTTAAAAGCTTGTGGGAAAAGGTCTCCTTCTAGTGATATCAATAAAACTCCTACTCCATAACCAACAGAGGCACAACTGCCATCAAACTCCAAAGTCCAAAGGATATCAGACTTGTCAGTTACTTCATCATTCATGTCTGATGTTGATGAGATCATATAATTTCCAAACTCAGATTCCTGATAGAGTATCTGGGATTTGGGATCTTCAGATGGGAATACCGTGTCTTTTGATTTTCCCTCTGGTTGTAAGACAACCTTTTTATCTCCAACTAGAATAATTTCTTCAGACTAGTCAAGCTTGATGTCTCCTCCAAGATCTCGACAGAAAGTTCTGCTTAGAAGCATACCATAACTAGCTGGGATATCAACTACGAGTATGGTTAGTTTAATCTTTTTACTAGGGTATGCTGCAAGGGCTACCTAGGCATCTTTGATTTGTCTGACTAATGGGACTTGTTTTGTGTCTAGGGCATAACGTAGACCAAAGGTTGCAGTGAGGGGAAGATCCAAAGCTTTGGCTACTGAAGCAAGCATGATATTATCATTAAGGCTCTGGTTTTAATCCTACATGAGGACTCTTATCTTTGGTAGATTGGGTATCTACAGTAGCTTGTTTTGAGAAGGCTGCATTAGTAGTTTCATTGGTCAAAATCTCTGTAGGAGGTTAACCTGATTTAACATGTTTGACAAGTCTTTCCAACTCTTTTGGATTCATTCTAAGATATTCAGCAGGGGAGACTTGAATCTTGGAACTTTCACAAAAATCAAAAATATCAAAAGAAGTACTAGAATTGTTTTTCTTCAATGATTCATCTTCTATAGAAATAGAATTTTTAAAATTTGATGATTTTTGCGGAAATTCTTTACCTTTATCCCATCTTTTTGATGTTGATGGTGTGTCATTAGCTTGAGAATTTTGGTAACTTCTGGTAAACATGGTACATGCAGGGTCTTTTAGAGTTGCCAAAATACTTCCTCCTCACTTAGAGTCAGATGCATATTCTATATAATACTTTCTAGAGCCACCAGGTAACTGAGGATTCTCTGCATCTCCAAGTGTTTCTTCTATCAATTTTCGGTTCACATGCATATGCATAGATCAGATCATTTTTGGATAGGAGGTGTCATCATGATCATCTTTAAGATGGAAGGTACACATATTAGCTCTTCTAGGAGGAGCTTCCAATAAATTCTTATCAGATGGGGGATAATTTTGAGATCTGTGACTAGGTCCAGCTTGTTCAGGCATTCCCCTAGGAATATCTTGATACAAAGAAGGAGGATTAGTATTTCTTTAGGGAAGTTGCCTCTTGAGGGTAATCACATCATTTACTAATCTTTGCAACATGGGATTAGAGGAAGAAGAATTTTGTGCATTGGGTACTTGGACATCTTTCCTCCATTTCCCTGCAATGATCAAATCATCTTCTAACTCAGTCGTATGGCTTTGAGCAGTCACCAAGTATATTGGTCTATTCCTTCTAAGATGAAAACCAATGTTCGGGGGCATAGAGTTTACAAAAAAACATTGTTGGTTTTTAGGGGTCGACCTTTTACCAGTAGGAATCTTATGGATAACTTTTTTATACCGGGCCACATAATCTCTCATGGGCTCATGGATCTCTTTTTTCATCTGTGTAAGTTGTGCTAACAAAGAATGCTCATCATCTACGCTTTTGAAATGACCTTCAAATGCAGTTTTCATGGAGTTCCAGTCAGTTATGGATCCTGCAGGAAGATGCCCAAACCAATACGCTACTCCTTTTGTGAGGGTTTGAACAAAGAGTCTAACTACTACATCTTTAGTTTGCACTGCTAAAATGCCAGTGGCTACATTAAAAGAATTAAAATGTTCTTCTACAGACATTTTTCCATCCCTAAAAAACTTTGGAAGAACATCTTTAGCTCCTTTAGGAAGGGCATGGTGACCAACTAAAGCTAAAGGACCTACTACAACACCCCACGGTTGAGCCATGATGACTATTGGAAAGAGAGTTAAGATAGGAGGAGCTTGAATTCTTGATAAAGTTAAAGCTTGCCAATCACAAGTCTTAGTAGATGAATGGAAAGCTTCTTTAGGAGGAGAAGATGGTATGCTTTGAGTCTTTTTCTTAGAGAGACGGACTTTTGAGGTTTCAAGATTTCATAATTTTTCAAAGACACTATAAAAAATACCTGCCTATCCTTGAGACCTGGTGTAAGGTCTGGGCTCCAGCTTGGTAGCTTTATGGTCTTTGTATTGCTTTATCAACTACTACAGCTTCCTGAGCTATGGGGAGACCTCTCAACTATTCACCAATTTCTTCCTCTTCCTCTAACACCAATTGAACTTGTTGATATTGTTGATTACTTGTTTTTAATTTCCAAGCCAGGTTATTTAGATTTGCAATAATATCCTCTTGAGTATCATGAAAATGCAGACCAGGTTGTAGAACTGGAGGAACTTCAGCTTGACCAGGTATCACATCAGTAGGTAACACCATGATTATACATTAAACCAAGCAAAGACACTGGTTAACTAGTTTAGCTCCCTAGCAGAGTCGCCAAAAATCTATTAGTAAATGAATTCGTCTCTTTTTCAATTTTGTTTCTACACTCTATAACCCACCAAGAAACATTAAATCTTTATTAACAGTTGGATTAAACATGAAATATTTAATCTTCTAAATTATGGTACAGCTCCCAGTAAAATTTTCAATGAATTTTTATGAAATAGAATAATGCATTTCTGCAATCAACAAACTTTTAACCAGAAAGTTGATAAGGCATACATAGTAGCTTTCCTCAATATGACATAATTAATAGAATCATAAGCAACTTAATAATATGAAGATCATAGACTTCAATCAATATGCACTACACAAATCCAAAGCATAACCTCAACTAAGATTCAAAGAAAATAGAAGACATTCAAACAAGAAATTCTGTCCAATGTAAGATATCCCAATAGAGATCCACTCACGGGCATAAACCAACAGATTTATATCAGTAAGTTTTTTCCATTCATTGATTCAGAAACCTTAATCGAAAGTCTTTATACAAAACACCACAAAATTCAAACTATTCTAATTACTAGGCAAAATAAACTATCATCCCTTCTAAAAGTTTTTCCCTGGCTTTATATAGCCATCGGTCACAGAATACCAAAAATAATAATGTTTCATGAAACTCCCATAGTTTTGGCCCGAAACTGTTTAACTGAAAATATACTAAAAATAGCTTAAATTGAAAAATTGAAAAAAATGACCCAGGATCAGTGGGGCATGATCATTGGTTGTGGCTGAGCTAGACACTTTCGGTTTAGCTTGGAGAGGACCAGGATGCACGAGCCTGTTTCCACTCTTCATGGGCAAGTGATGTGCTGATGATCATGGCATGGTGTGGTAGGTGTTAGGAATGAATGCAAAGTATTTTGGTAGTCATTATGTAGTAGTTGTTGTTGCATTCATGACTTGGATTGTTATTGATGTCAACATAGTGATATTCTGGATATTAGCAGGAAAGAAGGTACAGTTTTGTTTTGCGCACATGTTGTATTGTAGATTGGATTTTGTGCAGTTGATGGTATGTTCTTTGGTGTGTTATTAACCTATGGTTAATAGCACAAAAAGAAATTCATTCATTTGTGAGAGTTATGAGCATTTTGGTGAAAGCAGTGTTTAGATAGTGTTTCTGTGAAGCGATGTTTGGAAATCGAAGGATATCTCTTAGCTGGGATGGAATCTAATTTTGTGTAATTAAAGGGATGTTGGAGACTCATTAATGATGATGTGGTTCATAGTGTAAACTTTGAGGATATGTTTGGAGAAAGTTACAGTATCTGGAAGCTGACAATTTTATGTGAATTCTGTGTGTAGCATGTAGAATTTATTATTTTGTAATTGAGGACCGACTCATTTATAATTATTTGAGTTTGGTATATAAGAAGGAATTTTTTCCTTGTTTTAATGTGTACTATGAAGATTGTGATGCGAATATATGCATGAAGTGAAGAAAAGAGCTAATTCAGTGATGAAGGAAGACTTGTGAGTACAAAGATCTGGAATTGTGATCTTGTGTAGCAGAGAGTGCAGTTTTGGCATAGTGTGAAGGAGGTAATATATTTTATATTATTCTATTGAATAATTCTAAGATCTTTTGGACAGTGGGTTCAGAGATCTTTCCTTGAAGCTGTTTGGGCAGTGGGTCCTTCTGTCTTCCATAAACTCTTAACCAGGTTAGAATCTTTTAACAGGGATTCAAAATCTCCTAATAGAGATTTATATGTACTGAATGTATTTCATAAGACTCCTAACAGGGTCCATCCTCTAACAAGGAACTTTCATATTAGTGCATCATTTTGTGGGCATCATTCCCACCGGGGTTTACTCTTTTCAAGAGGTTCCCTAGTCAACATATCTTGTGTTATTGTGCAATTGTGTATGATTATTTTTCTATGGTTGATCAGTACATTGATTATATTGTTTAAAGAAATTGAATGGATAAATTATCTGATAACTGATTCACCCCCCCCTCTCAGTTATCTTGGGGATCTTTACTTTCTAACAATTGGTATCAGAGCAGCAGGTCCTTGAAAGAAAAGTTTAACAAGTTAAGGAGATCCATGGCGAATTTCAGAAAAGAAAGCCCTAAGTTTGATGGAGTAAATTTTGACAGCTGGAAAGAAAAGATGAAGACACATCTATTGTGTTTAGGACCAAGTTATTGGTTGATTACAAAGAATGAGAAGACTATCATTGAGGAAGACAATCTAGAGGCAGGAACTAAAGATGAACTAGATCTATTCATGTGTAACATACTTGCAAGAGAAGCACTTTTGTCAGCACTACCAGAGAATGAATATAGTCAGGTAAGATGTTTGAAAACATCTCATGCAATTTGGAAAGCTTTACATTCTACTTTTGAAGGTGATGAACATGCAAAGAAGGCTAGATTACATAATTGGATTTGTGCATTTGAAGATATCAGAATGATGGAAGATGAATCTATTAGAAGCTATATTGGTAGGATGTCTGAGATTGTAACAGGAATAAAGTTTTGTGGAGGTGATAAGACAAAGAATGAAGTGATATGGAAAATTTTGAGAACTTTGACACCAATATTCAAGCAGACAACGCAGATGATTGAACAAGTGATACCTTGTACATCGAACTTTTCAAAAGAGACTCTTCTTGGAAGATTAGAAATAGTAGAGATGAACTTGTGATTATCAGGAGAGCTACCTAGAATGGAAACAGCATTCAGTGCTCTTAACATTAGACCTACAAGAAGTACTAGTGTGAATGGAGATTATGCCAGTGGTAGCAGATCTGAGGAAGATAAGAAGATTGAAGAAGGTATTGCATTACTTGTAAAAAGAGAACCAGATGGTAAGAAAATCTTTAAATGTTGGACTTGTCAAGAATATGGTCATTTTGCATCTAAATGTCCTAAAAGAGTTAAGAAGTATAGAAGCAACTTTAAACCTAGGAGATCTAAAGAATGTTATTATGCAAATGATGAAGATCTTGAAGCAGGAATTGAAAAACATTTAAGTGACAGTGATAATGATAACTTTGAGGAAATAGGATTTGTAGCAATTAAAGAAGAAAGTTCTGAATCTGATAAAAGGGAAGAAAAAGCATTAGTTTCACGAGTTGAAAAGAAATCTGATTGGATTATAGACAGTGGTTGTTCACATCATATGACTGGAGATAAAAGAAAGTTTGTTAAGTTAGATAATTATGATGGAGGAATTGTTACGGTTGGTAACAATGCACCTTGTTTGATTAAGGGTATATGATCTATTACTCTTGATGGAAAGAATAACACTGATGATGTTTACTTTGTTGATGGACTGAGACATAATCTACTAAGCGTTGGACAATTGGCTGATAAGGGTTATCAAGTTTGGTTTTCTGAGAAAACTTGTGTGATAAAAGATAAAGATGGAAATCTGATTGGAAAAGGATCCAGAACCAGAGGTAATGTATTTCAGTTGAATCCTACTGAGATGACATGTTTGATAACTAGGATTGATGACAGTTGGTTATGGCATAAAAGGTTTTGTCATATAAACTTTGATAATATTGTCAAGGTGAACACTACACTTGCGGTAAGAGATTTACCTAGAATTATGAAACCTACTAACATGATTTGAAAAGAATGTATGATGGCAAAGCATAAAAGGAGTTCATTTCCCAACAAGAAGTTCACATCGATAGAGAAGCTGGAGATTGTTCATACAGACTTGAGTGGTCCTACTAGGACTAGAGGATTCTATGGAGAAAGGTATTTTATGATTCTTGTTAATGATTTTACAAGAATGATGTGGATTGTAGTTTTGAAAGAAAAATTTGAAGCATTTGATAAATTTAAGATCATGAAAAGAAAAATTGAGAATGAATCTGGAATGAAGATTAAGTGTCTAAGATCTGATAGAGGTGGTGAATTTACATCTAGAGAGTTTAACACCTTTTGTGAAATGAATGGTATTAAGAGACAAATTTCAGCCCCTAAAACACCAGAACAAAATGGTATTGCAGAAAGAAGGAATAGGTCAATAACTGAAGCAGTAAGAGCTATGTTGTTTGAAAATGATTTGGCTAAGACTTTTTGGAGAGAAGCAGTGAACACAACAGTATACACTATGAACAGAGTACAAATCAGAGCAGATACAAACAAGACAACTTATGAATTATGGTTTGGACATACACCCTCTGTTAAGTATTTTAGAATTTTTGGAAGTAAATGTTATATAAAGAGAGATGATGATATAGGAAAGTTTGATCCTAGAAGTGATGAAGGAATATTTCTTGGATATTCTTTAAAAAGCAAAGCATATAGATGTTATAACAAAAGAACTAAGACTTTTTGAAAGTGCAAATGTAAAAGTTGATGAGAAGTTTAAAATTTAGGAAAGAATGCTTGATTATGAATCTGATGGAGAAGCACAACCTCAGCCTAACATTGAAAATGCAGAATTATTTTTTGAAACTAACAGTGATTTGCTGAATGAAAGTCATACTGAAGAAAACAGAGAAGAAAAAAGAGAAGAAAACAGAGAAGAAAGCAGAGAAGAATCTACAGTTGGAACAAGATCAGTAACTATGACACCTAACATGTATACTTCAAGACATCACCCTATTGAACAAGTTATTGGAAGTTTAGATAGAGGAGTTTTGACTCAAAATAAGGTACACTTATGTTTGATTTCTCAAATTGAACCTAAGACTACTAATGAAGCTTGTGAAGATGAACATTGGATTAATGCTATGAAAGAAGAACGAGAGTAGATTGAAAAAAACAAGACATGGGAATTGGTCCCTAGACCTGAAGACAAGAATTTGATTGGAACAAAGTGGGTATTCAGAAACAAGATGAATGAACAAGGAGAAGTGATAAGAAACAAAGCAAGATTGGTATGTAAAGGATATTCACAACAAGAAGGAATTGACTATGAAGAAACTTTTGCACCTGTGGCCAGACTTGAAGCAGTGAGAATGTTTCTAGCATATGCAACTTACAAGAAATTCAGAGTGTATTAGATGGATGTGAAGTTAGCATTTTTGAATGGTGAATTGGAAGAAGAAGTCTACATTGAGCAGCCTGAAGGTTTTCCTTTGACACAAGAAGGAAATATGGTATGTAAGTTAAAGAAAACTTTATATGGATTAAAACAAGCACCTAGAACCTGGTATGCAAGATTGGATAAGTATTTATTGAAATTGGGATTTATAAAAGGAACAACAGATAGTAACTTATACACAAAAGAAATCGAGAATGGTTTGTTGGTTATAGTTATATTTGTTGATGATATTATCTTTGGAGGAGAAGATGAAGCTAGTGACAAATTTGCAGATGAAATGAAGACTGAATTTGAGATGAGCATGATTGGAGAAATGAAATATTTTTTGGGATTACAGATAACACAAAGCAAGGAAGGTATATTTGTAAGTCAGACTAAGTATTTGAATGACTTATTGAAAAGATTTGGAATGGAAGATTCTAAACCTGTTGGAACACCTATGGTAACCAGACATAAGTTATCTAGCAAAGATGAGACACCAGCAGTTGAGTAGAAAAAGTACAGATCTATGATTCAAGGATTACAGTACTTGACACATACAAGACCTGATATAGCACATTCAGTAGGGATTGTAGCAAGATTTCAAGCAGAACCTAGAGAATCACATTATGCAGCAGTAAAGAGGATACTGAGATATCTGAAAGGAACAATGGATTATGGATTATGGTATGATAATTCTGATGATTTTACTTTATGTGCCTATACTGATGTAGATTGGGGAGGTAGTGTTGATGACAAGAAAAGCACCAGTGGTGGAGCTTTTTTTCTTGGAGGAAAATTGGTCTCTTGGCTAAGTAAGAAGTAGAATTGTACTTCACAAAGCACAACAAAAGTAGAATATGTTGCAGCAACAAATAATTGTAATCAGATTATTTGGATGAAGCAGATGTTGAAGGATATTGGAATAAAGTTTGATGAGCCTATTGTTATACATTGTGATAACACCAGTACAATGAGTATGTCAAAAAATCCTATTTTACATTCTAAGACTAAACACATTGAGATCAAGTATCATGTTGTAAGAGAGAAAGTTGCAGAAAAAGAAGTAAGATTGGAGTACATAAGTACAAAGGAGCAGATAGCAGATATATTTACAAAGCCTTTACCTAAGGATACATTTGTGTATCTGAGAGGTATTCTTGGGGTTATGCCCCAACCTATTTTTGAGAATTGATGCAGATGATTGCATCTGTCCAGTGGTATATGAGCCCTATCTTTCTTCTGGATTGGATGTTGGAACTTCCTCCATGGGGGAGTTTATGAGCTGAGTCATGATGACTCTTGTTATTGTATTTTTTCTGAAAAGTGTCTTTTGACATTAAATTGTTGTTGAATTAGTGATGGAATTTCTATCATTGATGTCAATGGGGGAGAGATATACATGAAAAACATTGTGGATTGTATGAGAGAGCTGAATAGGAAAATGAAGCAAGATTTGATTTGATATTTTGCAATGATGTTGCAGTATTGGATTTTTGGAACATTGGATGTTTTTCATCTATGTTTCCATCAATGCCAATGGGGGAGATTTTTAGGAATGAATGAAAAGTATTTTGGTAGTCATTCTGTAGCAGTTGTTGTTGCATTCATGACTTGGATTGTCATTGATGTCAACACAGTGATATTCTGGATATTAGCAGGAAAGTAGGTACAGTTTTGTTTTGCACACATGTTGTCTTACAGATTGGCCTTTGTGCAATTGATGGTATGTTCTTTGGTGTGTTATTAACCTATGGTTAACAGTGAAAAAAGAAATTCATTCATTTGTGAGAGTTATGAGCATTTTGGTGAAAGCAGTGTTTAGACAGTGTTTCTATGAAGCGATGTTCAAAAATCGGAGGATATCTCTTAGCTGGGATGGAATCTGATTTTTCATAGTTAAAGGGATGTTGGAGACTCATTAATGATGATGTGGTTCATAGCACAAACTTTGAGGATATGTTTGGAGAAAGTTACAATATCTGGAAGCTGATAGTTTTATGTGAATTCTGTGTGTAGCGTGTAGAATTTATTATTTTGTAATTGAGGACCAACTCATTTGTAATTATTTGAGTTTGGTATATAAGAAGGAATTTTTTCCTTGTTTTAATGTGTACTATGAAGGTTGTGATGCGAATATATGCATGAAGTGAAGAAAAGAGCTAATTCAGTGATGAAGGAAGACCTTTGAGTACAGAGATTTGGAATTGTGATCTTGTGTAGCAGAGAGTGCAGTTTTGGCACAGTGTGAAGGAGGTAATATATTTCATATTATTCTATTGAATAATTTTAAGATCTTTTGGACAGTGGGTTCAGAGATCTTGCCTTGAAGCTGTTTGGGCAGTGGGTCCTTCTGTCTTCCATAAACTCTTAACCGGGTTAGAATCTTTTAACAGGGATTCAAAATCTCCTAATAGGGATTTATATGTACTGAATGTATTTCATAAGACTCCTAATAAGGTCCATCCTCTAACAAGGAACTTTCATATTAGTGCATCATTTTGTGGGCATCATTCCCACCGGGGTTTACTCTTTTCAAGAGGTTCCCTAGTCAACATATCTTGTGTTATTGTGCAATTGTGTATGATTATTTTTCTATGGTTGATCAGTACATTGATTATATTATTTAAAGCAGTTGAATGGATAAATTATCTGATAACTGATTCACCCCCCCCTCTCAGTTATCTTGGGGATCTTTACTTTCTAGCAATAGGCTGATGAGAATGATTCTCTGTCTGTGAACCTTTTTATCCTTACACACCTGAATTAACCTTAATTGATCAGACTCCAGGTGACAGACTACCAACATGGCCTCAATATTAGCTACAAAAGTTAGATCTTCAGTTGTGAGATCCTTGCTGTCCCTAATTGCCGCTATTTTTGCCTCAAACTCTTGAGCCATTTTCTTGACCTTCTTGATGTCTTGGGTTCCTTCATCCATCAGAGTGATATTGAGACACTTCAGGTCCTTCTGCATTGTATCTATCAATCCTTTAAGTTCATTTAGAAAATGGGTTGCTCCTTCACATCCATCTTTGATGATTGAGTTCTGCCATTCAGTGCTTTTAAAAGAGACATAAAGAACCTCTTCATTCAAACCAGGAACTGGTTTTTCAATAAGAAATTTGGACACTCCATAATGTTCAATCTCTATCATCTGATCAACTATATTTTTCCATTTCTTCATCTCTTTTCTCCATTCAACGAGTTCAATCAGCATTTCTAAAATGGTTTTAGTAACAACCCCATGAGTCTCGATTAACTGAGCAATGTAATCATTCCCTTGCTGAATCATACCTACTACCCACTTATTGAAAACATCCACAATTAATTTGTTCCTTTGAATTTGATCCAGAGTTTTATGAGCTTTGTGTGAGCGGGGGTCAAATGTCTGAGGAACTTGGGTTAGTGGAAGTGGACTAGGTTCCTGAACTGCCTGGATGTATTCTGCCAACCTTTGGATAGTGGCTTTCAACTCCTTATCTTTTTCATCCTTGAAGGTTCTGTGCAGTATTTTCCGCATGGAGGATTCAAGATGCTTTGCATTTTCTACTCTTCTCACAACTCCCAGGTTTATTTTCTCAATGGTAAAGTCTTCAACAAAGGCTTCAGAAACATTTTTATTAGCCTTAGGCACTACACGTTCTGCCATCCATCGCCTAGTTTTTTCATCAATTTCGATCATAGACTCCATTCTAATCCTCTTAGGTTTAACAGTGGCTCCTAGGCATTTACTCACCATGTCCTCTATGGGCAGAGTAATCGGTAGCACATTCCTTTTCTTGCTGATAGAACTCTCCAGCCATTTAAGAGTTGGAGGTGGAGTTTGTAGGGTATTATCCATCATAGTTGTTGGGGGGTTTCTAGAATCAAGTTGACTGCTCTTTTGGACCAATGCATCTTCACCCAAAATATCTTGGCTAGTCTACTCTGACATATGGCTATCCATAAGGTCTAAATTAATCACCTCCTTGTTATCAAGCAACTTATTGTTTTCCTTACTCACTCTACTTCTTGAGGTTCTTGTCATTGGTGAAGAGCAAGGAGAGGCCTGCTTTTCAGGATCAACTTTGGGCTTTTTCTTATTTTTAGCTTTAGATGTACCTGCAAGAGAAACATTTTTATTAGCAGAAGCAACAGACTTGGTAATTGAATCACTGTGTGTTGCTCTTCTTGCATTGTGTCTCCTTGGAGCAAGAGGTTTCTTTCTAGTGACCCATCTCTCAGTTCTCTTTATCACACTAAGGGTTTTGATTGTTATGCTATCCCTCTCATCAATACTCCAGTCAATTTTTGGTAAAGGCGTACCTCTAACCTTGGCTTCAAACTGATCATCAATTACTTCTTCATCATTATCCTCATCCACTGCTATGATATCAATCTGAATATTTAGGGTAATAACCTAGCTTAGAGTAAACCTTGACCAACTTCTTCTCCTCACCTCAAAATCATCAGCACAATTTTCCCAGTAGTCTTCAATTTGGGGAATATGTTGGAATTCTAAAGGTAAATTGAAATGTTGGGCTGCATATCCCTTACTGTTAAAATCTTTCCTAGGTTCAAAAGTTTTTAGATTGAGTTTCCTCAATTTGTGTTCCAGATTTAGGGCATCTGAGGATGTTTTACAAGTATAATATCCCAACTCAATTGGAAAGCTAGATTTAGCCCTTCCCTTCCTTTCTTTAACTCCTTTTTTAACATAAGCCAGTTGACAGGCCACCTCTGCTATAATCAAGCTATCAAAAGCATATCTAGGCAACTTGAAAGGCTCTCCTTCAAAAACCCCAACTCTTAGATATGTGTATCTTCTGAATTGGATAAAGAAACTTCCATAGGTATTAACCAAAGTCTTTGCATCCTCAGACATTTTGTGCTCAGTATTTCCTTGGAGTTCATAGGTCAATCTCCCAAAGAATATTCCGTTTAGTTTTGGAAAATTATCTACTTGATACTCCTTCTGCAGATGGGGATAGTAATCATACACCTTCATATTTGGGATGGGTTGTTCATAAAAAAGACCTTTCCACTCTCTAGTACAGGCCAGGATATAAAACAGGTAAGAAAACATATGAAAACCACTGCCTCCTGGGAAGTTTGCTAATTGGTGATGGAGTTCATCAGTAATGGTTTTAGCCCAATCAATATATTTTAACCCCCCAAGAGTAACCTGAATATAGAAATACATCCATTCATGCCAATAGTACGCATGCTGATTTCCTTTAATAATGTTAAGCAATATAACCAGTTCAGCTACCTCAGGCCTAAAATGATCAACAGTAAGGGGTTTTGGGAGTCTAGATCCACCTTTCAGAGCTTTTAGCAACCAACTTTGAGTTATCTCATTCCTATAAACCTATCTTTTAGTGGCAAAGACTGATTGGGATGAGGGAATATTCCATGCTTCATATGGATCCTTTTTAGGGATACCCATTGCCTTCATAATGACATCTCTACATATATAGACCAGCGGACTCCCATCTATCTTTTTAATACATTTCTCCTCAAAATTGTATCTTTTGGCACACTCAAACACTAGTTCTCGACAAGGGGCCACTATAGGGAAAGAAGTTGCATTAGCCAATCCACTTTGGATTGCTTTTTCCAACATGGAACCTAGAATGGGTTTCTTGACTCTGCTTATAATCTCCTCTAAAGCTCCAGTTTTGATCAAGGTATCCTCACAATCGGGTAAAGAGAAAATTAAAGGGGAAGTATTTCCAAAGTTTGGCACTGGGTTCTTAATATTGGCTCAAAGACTAGGAATGAAACTAGGAAACACAGTAGCCTTATAGGATTTTGAATTTTGACAAAAGAATGAGCTTCAACTGAAACAAAGAGGCCAAATAGAGAGACTAACCCGGAGTCTTACACAACGCACTAAACTCTGAGAGGAGGGAAAGGTACCTTCTTCCACACTGGTTTCCTGGGATTTTTCCACCACTATGAACAAAGACAACTAAGTTCTTCAATTTATTACTAAGCAGTTTACAAATCACGAGAGATTCACAATAATGGCGAAATAATGGCTCAAGAGGTTTAATTAATGATGATGGGAAATTCGCACAACCTAAACATTGATAACTGTACTTCCCATGAGTGATGTGACACTTAAATTTTATTTCTATTAATTATGATATCCACGCCACACGTGGATCTCATAACTAACTGACAGTTGTCTTTTCCATCAAATCACCACTTCCCACTTTTTACAGATTACAAACATCTATTGAATCTCGAACCTTGAATTAGGAGAGTTCATAGTTCAAGTTCAACAAGAAGGCGAGAGGACTACCCTTTGATATGATTCAATTAAATAAAGCAAAACAACTAGCGGCAAGAAAGAAAGATAAAATAAAAGAAAACATCTTGCAAAAAGATATCGTCCATTGAACTTTGAATTTTGAACTAGGAGGGTTTGATGTTAATAGTTCATTGAAAGAGTGCGCGCTGCAAAGACAACATGCCGCTAAGCTTGCGAACAAATAAGACCAATCATACCAAAGGATGTTATTTAACCTTGAATCTTGAACTAAAAAAGTTCAAGGTTCAAGTTCAACCGACAAGGTGTATATGCAAGGGACTAAAAACTTTGAGTGAAACACACCTTGAAAAATTATGGGGTGATTTTGAGAAAATTAGAGCCTGAGAATTTAGCAAAATCTATTGATAACAGATTCTCACATAATTAGATGTACAAAGTTTTCACTCTCATTGCTCCTTTACAATTTCTCTCCCAACTCCATCTTATCACTCTCCCGTCCACTAATTCATTTCAATCCATCACCATTCATATCTCCACTCATTCTTCCACCATCACAAAATAACTTTCAGATGAAGTCAATGATAGAGTCAATACATTACTTTAGAGCTGGCAGAATGATCATGTTAGTCATGAACTAACTTATAATCCTCTTTCTTATGACGTTTTGGTACATCCATTTATATGGGTTTTGTAGCAACATGATTTGAAATGTATAATTGTAAAGATGATCGAATAACTCGTACTACATCTCTCATTCTAACATGTTTTTCTTGAAGTTAAAAAAAACGAATAAAAGGCTTCAGCCCGGTACAGAGAAACAAAATATCCAAATAACATATGAACAATAGTTCAACAATGAAACGATCAGATTTAAACATCACACGTTATGAAAAAATATAAGTTTGAAAAAGTATGTCAATTTTGCCTATTCAAAACTTTTAACTTAACTTAAGAAATTAGCCGTTAGTATGTAATGTTTACAGCCAGAACAAAAGAACAAAAAACTATATATATATATCTACCCATGATAATATAAGAATTGATTCTATTTTTATTTTGAGGAAACGATTACACATAATTTGGAGATGATATTAATCTTAATGTAGCTACCCAATCTATCAATCAACGATGCTGTCTCTCTCATAACAGTAAGCCGTCACAATAACGAGATGGGACTTGTGATTATTTTGAACATATTTGAGCGCTTGCCAAGTTTAACATTAATCTCAAATGCGGTTTGTTGCACAGTGGGGTTATAACTTTATGGATGGCCTATTGTTTTGGCTATATTGGGCATTGACTTGAAGCAGCTCATGGGTGTAAAATTTTCATGTGCTACACACTATTATTCAAGCATCGTACATGATTGGTGTGGAAGCTTTCTGCTGTCTCTGTTAGAAGAAAGCATCAACGCTTGGCCTTTTTCTTTGTGGCAGTTGAAAGTGAAGTTTTGGAATTAGGTTAGAGCTTGATTTATCCTAACTACGTTCTTAGAATGGGTTTTGATGTGTTTTAAAACGCTCATGTAAACTGCAAAGTGCTCGCACTTCATGGTGAGGATGGACTTCAATACTACAATGTTTGTCAATGTTTGTCAGTACTTCATCACATTGTAAACTATCTATAGAACTGTTCAATTCATTGCTAAAGAATTGCTGTAAAACAGTGTCCATCAGCTAACCATAAGATTTCAGATTAATAAAAAGTTTCAGTTACGTCTCCTACAAAATTCATATAGATAATGCATAGTACGCATACTCATTTAACCCACACAACCAATAAAAAGTGTAAATCAAACTTATTTAAAAAATTAGTTTAAATAAAATAATATATTTATTTTAAAAGCTATAATTAATTTGTTAATATAAATAATTATATATTCAAAATTTATAAATTTATGATAAGCTGTAATATAAAAATAATATAAAGACATTAAATATTTTAAATATGTATCGAATAAAATAATTCAAAGTTAAATTAAAGGCATCAAATTCTTAAGATATGTAATAAATAAAATCATTCTTTTATGAATAAACAATAATTTTATGTTTTCAAACTTAATTTCTAGCAAAACATTAATTTCTAGCAAAACCTTACTATGTAAAGATTTTGATAAATCACGTTACATGAAAATAAGACTGAATAAAGTACGGAAATGTTATTTGAAGCAATATTTACCTTTTGTACAAATGACCAAGAGAATTCACAATGGTCTTATTAGTGCATCTTTTCATATAATCTCTAATAAAGATTTTTATTTAGAATATGAAGAATTTGATGGAGGTAAGGTGTGTTTGGGTGAAAATTTTCTTATTTAAATATTGTTAGTCATGGTAAAGTTAGAATCAAGTTTCCTAATGGTAAAATAAAATGGGTTATTGATGTGTTGCATCTCCTTGGTCTAGAATGGAATTTGTTATTAGTGGGAAAACTAATAGATTTAGGTAAATAGGTAGTCTATTCAAAAACATGATGCAAAATGGAGAGAGTTGTTATGTTCTTTGCTAGAGGTATTAGTTAGAAGCATACACTGTTAAGTGTAACAATACTTTTATGAAGACCAAATTTGTGGATGCTCATTAGAAAAGCTGATGGTTTCACCTTCGATAGATGGTCATAGATTTTGGGTACCTAAGGGTTATTTCTACAAAGGGAGATGAGGTAATTTGACCTAGACAAGCACAATGCAAATAGAATCCTTCAAAAGATTGAAGGTGATCAATGTCACATTAAAAGAAGATGTATATCCCACATTGAGCTAAAACCCTTAGATACAACCTTTCAATTCTTAGAAGAATCAAAACAAACTAGAGAAAACCCTCTACTTCTAGAGGGTTAATCTCTATCTTATCCTCAACTAAAGGTATCCAATGCTCTATAATAATTCTAAGTAGATCTAGGAAAGAAGACCAAAAATTGAAAAACCTAAAAATTAAACTCTAATAAAATAACTCACACTCAATAATACAATTCTATTTTGTAAGTGCACAAAGATTGGGGACCAGAAAGAGGTCTAGAGATGCCACATTTGTTTCTTGAAATAATTTTTTTTAGATCTTGCATGAGAAATTAACAATAGTTATACTCAAATTTCAAAGATGCAAAAGGAAAATGAGTTGTAGTGCTTTAATACACTTTCTAAACTACTTTATTTTTAAAAGGTGGAGACTATGTTCAAAAAGTGGGTTGAGACATAATGGTCCTATTTTTTATTAGAAATAATATAACATAATGTCTATTGTTGCCTCCACCCCTTGAAATGTCAACATTTTTTTAGCATTCCAAAAATCACTTAGGTGATAAATTAGCTAACTTCTTGTAGTTTATGCTAGATATTTTTGGCAATTGTTAATGAACATATATATTTTTATTTATTTTCAAAGTGGACACATCCCAAAAAAACAAAAAAATGAGTGCGGTCCCCATTAAGGCTTTTGAAAAATAATTAAAAAAATCTAAATTTTCAATGCATGTAGAATGGAGTCTAGTTTCTAAAAATATTTTTGTTTTTCAAAATTTGATGAACGAGTTAAATACTATACAAAAAATAGCACACATAGGTTTTTTGTCAAAAAATAAATATAATAACAAAAAAATTAAAGATCAAAATCTTAAGTATTCAAAATGTGAAAAAATTACATGGTTTGATAGTTAAGCTTGAGCTTAACCTCATCATGGAATTTTCAAAAAATTGCATTGAAACTTGTGCACACCTAATGTAGAGCACACTATAAATAATGTGAGGTTTTCACTTTTTGAAAAAATGCATTTTTGGGCATGAAATGGTTATCTAACCCTTTGAGTTGGATGCCTATGGTAAATTCAATATTAAGTTGATTATTGTGCTTTAAGTTGATGATCTCATCATTACAAGACATAACATGATTCAAATTAGTGACATAAAGTTAAAACTATAAGATATATTTGAGATGACAAATCTTGGTTTTATACACTACTTTCTTGGTGCCCAAGTATGGCAAAAAGGTAATGGAGTGTATCTTTCATGAACATAGTATTCTCTAGACTTGTTGAAAGAGTTTAGGATAGAATATTGTGGGAGTGTAACTACTCCCATTGCTGTAGGATTATAGTTGAGAAAGGATATGGAATGTGAAGATGTTGATCCAACATTATATAAGCAATTGGTTGGTAGTCTTGTGTACATGAGTCACACTTGACCAGATATTTCTTTTGCAATAAGTGTGGTTTCAAGATTTTTGAGTCCTCCTAAGGTTCCACATTGGTTAGTAGAAAAAATAATATCAATATATGTGCAAGGGACTTTGACAATGGGTGTATATTATTCATCTCATGAAGACGACAAATTATTGAGTATTCAGATTTCAATTGGGCAGGATGTGCAGATGACCATAAATGAACTATAAGTTATGTTGTCTTTCTTGGTTCTGGTCTCATTCTATGGTGTAGTAAAAAGAAAATCTACTATTACTCTATCTACTATAGAGGTTGAATATACTTCGATAAATGAATCAGCTAAAGAAATAACTTGGCTCTGAGCTATTCTATCACTACTCAAGCAACATAATGGAGGACCTTCTTTACTTCATTGAGACAATAAAAGTGTCATCTCATTGTCCAAGAACATAGTGTTTCATGCTCAAACAAAACATATAGAGTTCTATCACCATTATATCAGACATCTAATCTAGCAACAGGTGGTTCATCTTCAATATTACAAAATAGAGGATTAGATTGTTGATATTTTTATCAAAGCATTATGTGAGAGTAAATTTGTATTTCTTAGATTTTTTTAATGCTTACGACACATTAGATGACTCTCTAATAGTTGTCATTCATGGTGGATTATAGTAAACGACTCCTATTAGAGATTGAAAATTGTAAATGGGTACCTAACAAAACATTAGGTTGGGACCCATATTTGGCAAGTTATATGAGGATAGTTGTAATATTTAATATAATTAATTTAAGATGGATGTTAAAATAAATTGTTTTTATTGCCTCAACCAACAATACATTGTGGCACAAACCAAAAAGAAATTTCTACTCATTGTCCACGTGCCTTAATATCTAGATAGTTGTCTCACCGCCATCCATAATCAATATTACAACTAACTCTCTTTCTATAGTAATTGTGACTTTTATACATTTGCTTATAAATTTGATCCTTGAACCTAGGATTTCAGTGCTTCATTATGACAATTTTGTGTTCTTTTCATTAAGAATCTCTAATCAACGAAAGAGAGAAAAAAAGAAGTTACATCATATAATCAAATTCAGAAACAACATTCAAAACATTTTCATGAATTGTAAAAATCTACTCTATTAGAAAAATAAAAGGTTATAGAAAGCGATTTAAGATGACTCAATAAAAGACAATTGTTATCTATCAAGTATCCGTTAGAAAGAAGAAACATGATCAAGAAATAGTTAATCAACCTCACCAGACGATCAGATCTATGCAAAAGCAAGTTTCTCTAGATCATAGAAACTTTCAAGTTTGCAGCTGGAAAATCCACAGTATCTGAGAAGAAAACCCAAACAATGCCGTTTTCAATGACAAGAACAAGTTGATATTTGCGACTAAACATACAATTCTCAAACCCCAAACAACGTCCATGATTAGATAAGAATTCATTCAAATCTTTTTTAAGGACCTGCTGGTGTTCACCGAGAAGAGGAAATTTGATATAAACTAGTACACATGATTTGCAGATCATAAAAAATCTACCCAATCTACGAATCTCATAGTAACTATAATGATGATTTAATATCTGTTGAAACTCTGGGAGCCGTGATTATTGTAAACATGGACCACTTGCCAAATTTAACATTCATCTCAGATGCGGTATTTTCTACAGTGGGATAATTACTTTATTGCTTTGGCCATAGACTGAAGCAATAGGGTTCAAATTTTTCATGTGCAAAATTCTGTGGCATGAAAGCTTTGGGCTTTCTCTCTCACTCAAACGTCTAAATTTGGCCCTCTTGGCAGTCGATGAAAGTGAAGTTTTGTCTTGATTGGTACCCTCTACCTTCTTTTCATGCTTTTCTATCTTCTTTGGCACTATTTTCATGTTTTCAAAACGTTCATGGAAAGTGCAACTTTGACGCATGTAATGTTAAGGGTTGACTTCACTTCAAAGTGATCGTATAAGTAAAAACAAACAAATAATTGTTTAGGGCTTCTAATAGAAGAAATCCTTGTTGTGACACTTCTAGGAAGATAGGAGTCTAGTAATTGTTTAGGGCTTCCAATCCGATGTTTATTATATCTAATTCTACACTTCAAAAATACTTTTACTCTTTACTATATCTAACCCTATACTTCAAAAATACTTTTACTCTTTACTATATCTAATTCTACACTTCAAAAATACTTTTACTCTTACATTTCATGGCAAAATTATCACCACCGAAATAAAAGGGTAAAAAGTAAAGGGATGTCTTCTTTTACTAGAGGAGCATTAAAAATTCCCACAAGAAGGATACCAAGTTAAAGTTTCTCTTTGTTTTATGCATGATAGAATCCATTCAAAGGTGTATCTAGTTGGTAAAGTAGAATGAAAT
This sequence comes from Chamaecyparis obtusa, assembly GCA_027943335.1. Taxonomy (NCBI): domain Eukaryota; kingdom Viridiplantae; phylum Streptophyta; class Pinopsida; order Cupressales; family Cupressaceae; genus Chamaecyparis; species Chamaecyparis obtusa. The sequence goes on from BSBK01002802.1 coordinate 1,510,995, forward strand.
TCAAATCAAAACAACAGTTGCTTGGTTGAAGAGATGGGCTAAATAATCATTCATCCTCTCCATAAATCACAATTCAAGCTAACTCTAATAAGCATTTCTATGAATTCCTCTATGATGCAAGCTTCTTGGCACATAAGAAAAGGAATATGAAATTGAATTGACTCCAAAAACTTAAGAAACAAAATATGTCATTGGATCGACTCTAGAGTTAATTGACTATGTTTGACTTCATTAGAGACTTTGATTGATGATTAGATTAATTTGACATGTGATAATCATACTTTATGGATAATGTTCTATGGATTTACTTTGACTGGTGATTTTTTTTTTTGATGAATAGTGCCTTCTCTATTAATTTAATATAAAAGTTACACATTCACAAAAAAGGGTCGGGTGACATAAAAATCACCCCATAGAGTTCACACAGCAAAAGCCAGAAACAACAACAACTATTCTTTTAAAAAAATAGGCATAAAGCCATTAAGTTGCAAGAGCAATGCCAGAAGGAGGAGGACCATTCGTATCAAGAAAGCTGCGATAAAAAATAACAACATTCCTATCTTTCCAAAGAGTGAACAAAATCTCCATCCTGAAAGTATGCCAAATTTGGGTAAACTTGGAAGGAAGTCTAGAAGAATCCTCCAGGACAATCATATGCCAAGAGAAAGGCTCGGGCCTAAAGGGTTTGAAAAAATCATGAATCCACTGCCAATACTGTTGAGCTCTCCTATAGAACCAGAAGATGTGCAAGAAAGTCTCAGGGTGACCACAGAAGGGACATTGAGGGTCGTGAACACCTAGATGTTTGAGCCTAGGTCTCACACGAAGCCCTTGAAAAAGAAAACACCAAGCAAAGAGAGCCATCTTTGGCTCCGTAATGGCAGCCCAGACGGTTTAAAAGTGAGAGCTCTAGTGATAAGTGGAAGATTGAAGATGCTATCTTTGGTTAAGAATGTCCACCATGGGAAGATGGGGAGACAACCATCTTTAGCCCAGCCTTGGCTTGTAATTATTGAAAGGAGTGGCAGGATACCATTTCCAATCCTTCTACCAGGGCCAAATAGCCTGAATACCAAGCTTATGAAGAAAATTATCAGGAATTGTAGAAATCGGAAAATCAAAAGTTTGACAATCTATGCAAGCCAAGCGGTATTGCACCTGCATATCCTCCCAAGAGTGGAGACTCATAGTGGCCCTAGTGAAGAGGTCCTTGGGAGTCCGAATGCCATGTTTGAAAAAATGCAGAGCACTCGCCCCTTGAGTCTTAGCCAGGGGGATGCCTTGAATAGAAAACAACGGGGACCACTAGAGGTTCTGTTGATTGAAATCTAAAGCCCATTGCAAAAGCCATCACCATCCCAACAAAGCCAAGGCTTAATAGCTTCCCAGGCTTTCCAAATGCTCTTAATGGTGAAAGTACCCTGAATTTGAACAGGCTCTTTCATAATGAGAAGGGTCTGTAGACCAATGCCCTTTCAAGCTGGCCTGTGAACAGCGAATCCTAAAGAGATGCAGTGCCTGAAAAGGATTTTCTAGGCCTCATCACCAATAAGAGCACGAATAATCCACTTAGCATAGAGAGCATGACCTTGTTTCTGAGTGGAGAGAAGGACAAGGCCACCAAAATCTCTAGGAAGACAAAAATACTCCCAAGAAACCCTATGGAACCCATGGCTATCAGCTCCAGAAGCCTAGAGAAAGTCTCTAAGGAGGCGTTCTAGCTTGAGATAAGAGGCTTTAGAAGGAGCCCAGCAAGAGGAGTAGTAAACGTGAGTAGCAGTCAGAACTTTGGAGCAAATCTAAAATTTCCCAGCAAGGGAGAGGGGCTTGCAAATCCAATATTGCAACTTTTTCTCAATCTTGGTGATCACAGCATTCCACAAGTCCACAGAGGATCCATGGAAGGTAAAGGGAATGCCCAGGAAGCGGAACACTTCCCCATGTTGTACCAATTTCCAATCAAACTTAGCAAGCCAGGGAGGGGCTGGAAGGAAAGCTTGTCTGAAGCAAAGGGTCTTATGCCATTGGATAGAGATCCAGAGGCTTGACAAAAGGTGTCCAGGCAATGAAGGCATTAGATATATTTGTAGAAGTTGAGAAATCCAACTTCACAGAATGCCAAGAACACCTGCATGCAAATAACCTGTTGTTGAAAGGAAGCAGAAGACACAAAAAGAAAAGCTTGGAAAATCTCAGTGGTGTGAGAGAAATTGTATTCCAATCTAATGAAAAAAATTACAAGGTTCAACCTATAAAGGTGAATAAAACCCTAAAACTAGAAAAGCTAGGTTGCACATTATAATTAATAAAGATATTAATTATAATGCACCTAAGAGAAAGCTTAAGTAAAAAAGAGTAATGGAACTAACTAATTACTCTAACACCCCCCCTTAAGCAAAGCTCAGGAGGTAAGCTAACCTAGCATAGCTATGAAAGCAGGAAAGAAGGGTCCCGACAACAAGGCTTGATTAGGTACCCAATACAAGGAAATCTTTGTAAACCGGAGACAAAGGAGAAAACCTAGTGGGAAAAACTCCTCTCCAAAAAGAGATATAAAAGCAAGCAAAAGACAAAAAATGACTTCAAGAGACTCTCTCAAAGCCATAAGTACAATGCGTGTTGTGAACCCCCCCGTGAGAGAGGGTCAGGGCTCCAAAGCCCCCCAGAATGAAAGAACCCCTGGAACAATGAATGAACCACTATGACTCCAATACAAAGGAGTGAAAGATAGTGAACACTGAAGAGGTACCCTTGAAAGATGAGGTGTCACTAGAAGGCCAAGCTGATGCTCAAAGGATTAGACACGAGGATCCTAAAAGAGAATCCCTAATGTAGGTGGTATGACAGGTGTGTTGACACTGTCAGGAGAGAGGAGATGAATGTCCTTTGTAGAATCCTCAACAACTGCACCTGGTGGCTCAAGGAATGGAGCTGGAGGGTCTGACAGTGCTGAAGAAGAGTCCTACTAAAGAGAAGAAACCCCAACAAGATGAGGTAAGGCAGTCACAGAAGTGGTCTCAAGAACAACACAAAGGTTCAAGTGACTTGACTGTCCCACATGATGCTCTCACGTAAGAGGAGAGTTGTGCTCTGATAATGGAGCTGGTGGACCAAAGTGTGAGAAGGTGCAGAGATGGGTGGAATGATCAACTATCCCTGTAGCAACAATGCCACCTATCGCACTATCTCAGATGAAGATTGAATTTGGCATGAACTCAAATGTCTTCCCTGACCCACTGAGTGTAATCTGATAAATTGAGAGAAGGTTTGCAGACAGAGATGGAACATACAATACATCATTGAATGTGCCATCTTGAATGCCGATAGAACCTTTCCCGCAGACTGTCATGATAGTGTTATTCCCCATAAGAATGTGAGGAATAAGAGAAGCCTCAAAAGAAGAGAAGATCTCCGGAGAAGATGCCATATGGTGAGAAGCACCAGAATCCAGTATCCAAGCGACCTGTGAAGGGGATGCAATGGAAGCCCGTAATGCATGACCCTATCCAAAATCCTATCCAGATGTCAAAGATGAGGCAAAAGACTAAAAAGCAAACCCCTGTGAGGTGGAAGAGGATGGAGAGGAAATAGTGCTCTTCTGAAGGAGAGCTTGCAAATCTGCAATCTATTCCTCATAGCCATCAAATCTCTTCTGAAAATAATGTGACTCATCATGAGGTCCCTTTTGACAATAGGAACATGTAGGGCTCTCAGTCTTCTATTTCTCCTTCTTAGAAGAAGATGGTGGGATAGTATAGTGCTGAGAAGAGGAATCAGATATCTGCTTCTGTGTATCCTGAGGTGTCTAGGCAAGCAATGCCTATGACTGTGAACCTGTAAGTGAATCCATCTGATTGAGGTTGGACTGCTCATGAGTCAACCTATCATAGAAGGTCTCAAAAGAGGGCATAACATGTCATGCACCCAGTGCGTCCATAGTGGAGTAGAAGGTAGAAGTGAAAATCTGATAAGGGCCATGAAGCTTTGAGAGTATCAGAAAGATACACTCATCATTTGACTTCGTCTTTCCAGCAACCTGTAAAATAGAACGAAGAGACTTGAACTTCATCAAGAAGTCCTCAATGTTGGTGAATGATTCAAGTACCAAGGAGGTGAACTCTGCATCTATCTGGAGAACCTTGAACTGATTCATTGTGCCAAACAAGGTGGAAAACTTGTTCCACATATCTCTGGGTGTGGTCAAACCATCCAGGTGGAACAACAACCGATCTGAAATGTTCATGGCAATGAGGCCCATTGCCTCATCCATCCTATTTCTTTGCATAAGAGCCTCATAAGGCCTCTGTAGAACTAGCTGAGTCTCATCGAGACATGACCATAGCCCTTTTGCCATAAGCAATCTGGGCATCTGTCCTTTCCAAGTGTGATAGTTGTGAGGTGTAAGGCAAGCAACAAAAGAGTCCTCCATTGAGAGAAAGAAGACAAAAGTAGAAAGGTCTTTCTGAATTAAATTACAAAAATTAAAGAGCACCCCCCACAAAGTATAATACTATCCCTCATACACAACAAAGTACTATGAAAGCACAAGAAATGAGAAAAAAACCTGAGTTTTAGAAGCAAAATAGGAGCACAGAAGAAGGGGAAAATTTGATTGTAAAAATTGGCAATCAAATGGAAAAATCAGGAAGTGAAACCTACACAAGAGTGACGGACTCGAAAAGACCTTTCTGACGATATATCATATGTCAAATTTTGAGTCCGTATGAGCCCTGCAGGACCAAAAAAGCCCAAGTACCCCCAAAATGCAAGCTCCTTGGAAAAAACTAGGCACGGAAAAAAAAAATGACAGTCGTATGCCCGTCACGAGCCCATTGATGACATCATCATCACCGAAAAAGAATTGGCTGTCGAAAAATTTTGAAAAATGCTGGAAAAATTTAAAAAATGACCGCTGGCAAACTTTTTCGGCAAGTGACATAAGGGTGATGTCACCTATGGTTGTCGAGTGGTGAGTTGTCGGCGGAGGTGGCCGGTGGGCGGCATGGAGGTGGCCGGCGGGCGGTGTGGGGGCCGAGCGGGGGTGGCACAGCAGTGGCACGCTAGGGGCGCACTGCCGCCTCAAAATCTTTTTAAAAAATGATTTTTAAAAAAAAAATTTCTCGATTTTTGAGCTATACGGCCCTAGGAGGGAGAAAATTTTTCCTAGAGGTCACAATGGCCAAAAATTGCAAATTTTATATGATTTTTGACTCTTTGGGGCCTTCTAAGCACATGGTGGTGTTCGTTTTTGCTCAAAATGCTCCAAATTTTTTTTTGTCTTTTTTGCAGGCAAAAAAGAAACAAAAAATAATGTCCTGCAGAGAATACTAGAATTGAAAAAACTTTCTTCAAAAACACCAGAACAGGCAGCAATAGGGAAGCTCTGATACCATGTAGAAGTTGAGAAATCTAACTTCATAGAACGCCAAGAACACTTGCATCCAAATAACCTGTTGCTGAAAGGAAGCAAAAGACACAAAAAACAAAGCTTGGAAAATATCAGCGGTGTGAGAGAAATTGTATTCCAATCTAATGAAAAAAATTACAAGGTTCAACCTATAAAGGTGAACAAAACCCTAAAACTAGAAAAGCTAGGTTGCACATTATAATTAATAAAGATATTAATTATAATGCACCTAAGAGAAAGCTTAAGTAAAAAAGAGTAATGGAACTAACTAATTACTCTAATAGTATTCTCCTCATCCTCAATAAGAGTGAGAAAGGAGTCATCAACAAAGTGACGATTAACAAGCTGAGAAGAGGACTCAAGAAGAGAAATGCCCTGAACCAAACCAAAGGAGACAGAATTGGCAAGCAAATAACCAAAGCCTTCAACAACAATCACATATAACGCAAGAGCCAGCGAACAACCTTGCCGGATGGATCTAAAGAGCCCAAAAGTATCAGATTGAGACCCATTGATAGTAATGCATGCAGAGGCATCACCAAAAAGGATTTCCATAGACTGCAAGAAATGAGGACCGAACCCAAGAGCTTGGAGCATGACAAGAATAAAAGGTCATTCAATGCAATCATAAGCTTTAGCAATATCAATTTGAAGGAATAAAGTGGGCTGCTTAGACTGACGAGCCCATTCCATCCCTTCCCAGAAAACAATAATGTTGTCAAGAATATACCTGGACTTAATAAAACTAGTTTGTTCAGGGCGAACAATAAGCGGAAGGAGATGTCTGATTTTGAGAGCTAAAGCCTTAGCAATTATCTTGTAGGAGACATTTAGCAAGGTGATGGGCCTCCAATTGTAGATATCCTCAAGATCGCCAGTTTTAGGTATGAATTTGATGTTCCCTTTATTTATGATAGCACCCAAACTTTTATTATGAAAGGCCTCGAGGTAAACTTTATGCAGGTCAAGACCTATAGCATCCCTTAAGTGCGTGTAGAACTCACAGGGGAAGCCATCACATTTTGGGGATTTATCCTCAGCCATAGAAAAGACAACTTATTTAAGATCACTGATAGTAAGAAGTTTCTCTCAAAAGGCCCTCTGCTCAACCACTACGCGGTTTGGAGTAACATCAATACAAGTCTTAAGAGCTTCCTCCTAAGCAACAAAATTTCCCTGCGAAGAAAAGACTTTTTCATAGTGTTGAATAAAAGCCTAAAGAATGGTAGGGAGCTCAGTAAGGGTTTCAGGTCCTTGTTTGATCTTTTGAATACCAACATTGGTATGTCAAGCCTTGAGAGAATGAAAAAAATCCTTAGAGGCTTTATCGCCCACCTCCAACCAGTGGAGGTGAGCTATGATTTGAGCAGCATAGGCATCTACAATCTTCTTCTCATGTCAAAGTTGGGCAAGCTTAAGCTGAAGCATAGTGTCAAAGGGGTTCAACGCAAGTGCATCAAAAGCATTGCGAAGAGCCTTAGTGTTAGCTTCATATGCATGTTTCCTATAGCAGGACAACTAACGACCGTAAATGTAGAGAAATCTTGTAGTACAGTTGATGGCAATATTCCACCATTGAATCCAACCAAGATGACTGTGGGGCTGAGGCTCTAAATTCTAGAATTGAAGAATGTGAGCAATAGTGGAAGCATGTGTCAGCACAGACGTGTTGAGGAAAATATGAGTATGAGCAGCCCGCCTGGTAGAGGAATGCCAAATGATGGAAAAAGAAATGGGGAAGTGATCTAACAAGGTCGTGATCATCTGTCAGAGGAGTGACAAGTAGGCCTCGATCTTTAGAGAAAGAGAAAAAAGATTGAGCAGTTATCATAGCATGATCTAATCTCTTAAATATGCGGTTAGAACTAGCTTTGAAATTAGACCGAGTATGCCAGACCCCACCCTGCGGGCGGCGGTTAGCATTGAGATAAAAAAAGGCCCAATTATTGTGCATATGGTACCATGCTTCTCTCTCCCTAGCTATACATCGAAAAGGAAAAATACCTTCCTTGTAAGAGGCCAGCTCAACCATATTAAAGTCCCCACACATAACCCAAGTAGCAAGAGGCAAGTTGTCCACCAGCCAACACCAAAGCTGAGATCTTTCCACAACATCATTGGAAGCATAAACATTAATGATGCCAAAAGAATAGTTTTGAAAAGACAACAAGATCCAAGTGACACGCTGCATCGGATCAGATCCATGCACAATAACAGAAGAATGAAGGTGAGGTGATAGAATAGTAATGACACCACCTTTACCAGCTTCATGTTGAGAAGAGAAAATAATGTCATCCGGCCAAATGACGCGACATGAAGAATTAAGCAGGAAACCAAAAATTTTCACTTCCTGTAAACACAAAACATCCAGACTGTGAAGTCTGCGGTGGGTATCACGAACATAGTACACTTTCTGGAGAGGTCAGTTAGACCTCACACATTTCAGGACAAAAATTTCATAAAAACTCTTGCATGTTTTCCTCGTCCCCAAGAGAGGACAAACTATTCTACAAGAAAGTTGGAGCTAAACCAAAGCTAGGAAGTAAATCTCCAAAAGAGATAAACTGCCATTTTTTTGGGTTGTTCGCACGTCCATTAGGGCTACGAGACCGACACAGAGACTGAGAAGAAGCCAATGGAATATCTCGCAGCACGAGCACCACCTCCAAAGTGGTAGGCCTCGCAGCTAGAGCTTTCCCCTGAATAACAAGGTGTGAAGTAGGCGGAGCAACTGGTGGCGCTTTGGCGGAAAGAGGAAGTTCTCCAGCCAGAGGCTCTGGAGGTGACACAATTGTAGAAGCAACGTTTTCCATTTTAGAGCCTAAGGAATTCTTTCCTTTTCACATGATTGTAGTCCATTCTTCTTTTTTCCTAGCTTCTGAGTTCTTGACATGCGCTTCCTTTGGCAACAAATTCACTCGAGGGGTGACCAGAGGGCAGTCCTTAATCTTGTGTTCCGTCGATTGGCACCTATAACAGGTGTTTGGCAAGTTTGAATAAAGAACTTTTTGAGAGATGGTGAGGGAACCAACCTGGATTTCAACGGTGTCTTTGAGGTCCCTAGATAGTCGACCTCAACATAGACACACTTCTGGGGCTAGGAATTAAAAAACTTGTCATGCTCCATGACAATGACCTTGCCAAGGGTTTTAGCAATAGACTCAATAAAAGGCCAGCGTGGCAAAGGGAGACCAGGAAACTCAACCCAAATAGGGACCCTAAGTTTCTTGTCGTCTGAGACAATGAAGTCTCGAGACCACCTCTGAAAAATAAGTAGGGAGGACCTAATTGTCCAGGGCCCACGGCTAAAAATAGCTTCCGCCTGGGAAGGGTTAGCAAAACGGAATAGGAAAAAACCTTTGGTAAGGTTTTGCACACTATCAAGGTAGACCCCATGAGGGGTCTAGCTCTTATTTACCCAATCTTTGAGGATAATTTCAGGAGGAGTGCGACCCACAAAATATCCAATCAGAGTATGCTTTTCTAACCATTCACATGCAGAATCAAATTCTTGTAGATTAAAAACAATGTCAGGGTTACCTCGTGAAAGACCTTCGGGATGAACTTGTGAGGATGTTTATTTAGAGGAGGCACCATGGCTTTCCGAAGCTTCAACTCGAGCACCAGCATCAATTGTTGGGCTGAAGTTGGCCGGAGCCATAGTAAAAGCTAACCCTAATGCAAAAATCCCGCAGTAAATGTGGTATGATAGATGGAAAGCTCAGAGCAAAGACACATACTAGAAGTTGTACGCATGAAACCCTAGCAGAGCATTTTTTCCCATTTTCCCAAATCTCATGAATCTCAACCTTCTTGTTAATGACCCTCGACTTGTGATTATTATGAATCAAGATTATATGTTAATGAATGGTCAAATGTTAAAAGAATCATTATTAATTTACACATAATTGGTTATGATTTTGGATTTATGTGCTAATATATTGATGAAAAATTTGAGTGCTATGAAATGATGAAGTAACTTTATATTTATTAATTTAGTGTTTTAAAACAAATGTGACAAAATCAATATATGTATCATGCTCAACATATAAAGATTGAAATAGTAACTACTTGCATTTATGAGAAGACCACGATTATGGGATTTGGAGGAAAATTTTGAAATAAGTTCTAGTCTAATTAATAACACGATGATGGATTTAGTGCATGAATAAATAAAGATAAGATGACACTTTTAATATGCATATGAAATTCTTGGTTCCTAGATTCACTCTCTAATATACTTATTAATTACCATTGACCCTACCATTTATATACATATCTCTCTTTGGTTGTTAATATTCTAAAATCAAATCTCAACACCTCTTTCTCTTCCATATTTGCACATTTTAGTCAAATATTTAGCATATAATATGCAATTGTCAATACCTTGTAGCTACACACCAAATTCACCTCCTAGCATACTTAATAATTACCATTGACCCTATTTTTATTATATACCTAGCTAGACTTGCTAGTAAGCATAGTTAGGTATAATTAGTCAATAAGTTTTTCCTATTGATCCAATTTGTATGTTAGACATATTTTAATGTTCACTAAGAAAGGATTTTTATTTTTATTGATTTTAACAAGTTTACTTTTTTAATATAAGGCGAAAAAAGAATGTGAAACCAATACTTGTATCTTAAATCATGTTTTATTGATGTGTTAATGTGACATCACTTGATTTATTAGTTTTAAGATAAAAAACATAGATTAAATTCAATTATCATAATCTTAATATTAATACTTATTTAAATAAAAACAAATATTAATACAATATTATCAAAAATATAAACTTCGCTTGAAGAAATAGAAAAAAACTTAAATTATTGAGTGGGTCACTTACTATTTGTTTATATTGCAATCTCTATCCCAAAACAATAGTTGCTTGCTTGAAAGATGGGCTTAAAAAGGATACAACCTCTCCATAAAAACTCAATCCAAAGATGCCCAAACTAGACAAAAGGAAACAACACACTAGGTTGTAAAACACTAGAATGGGCCCACAACTCTCATAGGCTCTGACCACCATTGGCAACATTTATATAGAATAATTAGATCTAAAACTCTAGGACAAGAAAAAGAGTGTGAAATTGACAATTGTACATCAAGAATGGAGAAGAATAATGAACATTTTAATCCCATCAAATAGTCCAACATATACAACATATTTCAATGTAAGCCTTTGCACAAGAGAATGAGTATGAAATAATGAGCATTTTAATACCATGAAATTTTCTTTTTCTTTTGGCGAGGCATTTCATTCCCACCTCCAGCACCTCCAAATGCTCGACCAATGCCTATAAAAGATCCTCTTTCTTTTCATTTTCCTTCCCCTTGTTAGGGAAAAAGAGTGCAGAATTCGCTTTCCACAGTGTCAAAATTCTTAGGGAAGTGTGATAGAGATTGATTTTAATTCCAATTACAATTACATAGATGCACACTAACAGAAACAGAGTAAACATATAGCATAGACAAAAGCAAAACATACACAATATATTACATTACGTGGGAAAACCCTTACTGGTAAAAAAACCCACCACCAAAGCCTCAATCTCTTATATTATCATAAATTAGATTACATATAAGTTACAGATTGCACTTTCTTTCAGGTATACATTCTCAACCTTTGTTTAGCCAACATAGAACACTTGATTTCCAAGCTTCACAAATAACAGTCGCGTTTGACTCTTTATGTAACTTCATCGAGAATTCCTACCGGATTAGTTTCATCCTTTTCATTCAACCTCTTTCACAGAGAATATAAAACACTCGATCGAATAGTCTCCACAGTAATAGTCAAGAACCTACTGCAACTGTTCTCAAGCATCAAAGAGATGCAAATGTTTTCCGCTCAATCGTTCTAACTCTCCAAATTGGACCATTTAGCACGTTCGCTTGACCCACATATAGGCACAATCAACCGTCATCAACCAATGGTCCCTACACCTTTTGGTTTGTCAAATAAGCCACCACTTTGAGCACACGTTTCTCACTTGGCAACACAACGAACATTTTATTTGGTTCTATTTTTTCTTTCGCCCAAAACTCTTCTCAAGCTTCCAATAAACATACCGTGTGTTTTCCACATGGCAACATGGGGAACATTTTGCCCACAATGATTTTTTTACTTTTCCTAAAACTCATGCCCAAGAACCATGTGTCCACTAATTTTAGTCATAAGGCTATACGTGGCTTCTTCCACTTTTGGCTTTGGGTCCCAAAAGAGCTTGGTGAAACCAGTAAGTGTGAGGCACTAATTTTTCAACAATCTTCCACTTGACGAAGTACTAACTGATACCTCCACAACACTCAGATACTACTAATAACCATGGATAACAAGGCCCATCATACTATCATAAACTAGAGTTTACCATGTACCCCATTGAGATACTTGCAACAGAAACATGAATGGTCTCTTCTCGTGTATGAATGTTCTCACCTCCTATCATGCCACTACCACTAGACATTTATAGAAGTCATCCACAAAGAAAACCACACAACTATTATACAAGAAATTATGTCCCAAAACACAAATACTTTATCCACAGTAAATTAGATGCATCAGTGATTGTCTTAAAAACATAGCTGAAATAGGATCCACAACAAGTGCTATCACATACAACTATCCATACCTCCAAGGTATAACAAATAAATCCAAAATCAACATGTACCATGCAACCAAAACACCTCAAGTGCAATATCTTCCACATACACATCAATAAGCTCCCACTACATAGGTAACATGAATCTAAAATTAATTCATTTAAAAAGATCACATAGGCTTGTGTAACCTTAAACCTGTAGTAACAAGGACATCCACATTTAATAGTAAACCAATGACCTAAAAGTATAAAACTCACAACAAGCCTCCACAACTCTCCCCTATTCTACACAACCAACAAAGGAAAAACATAAAGGAACTATCATGCCATCTCCCACATGGCATGTATGAACACAAAATAGTTTTCACAAAGTTCTAGCTAATCCCAATTTAATGTAAGTGAAACCGAACATCCATGAAGATAACTGAAACCAAAGAGAAACCATGCATATCATAGAATGTACCATGTCCTACATACACCTCTAAATTCCAACTATGTCAAGTATGATCTCCTCCATAACTCCAAATAAGAAGTTGTACAACAACATCCAAACCATACCATATAACTAATCATGGATGTAAGCCTCTCGTAAGAAGATCAAACTCATAACCATTCCTAAACTAAGTATGCCTAATTATCCATCTCCCAAATACAATCATAAGGGGATAAGCAATGCCATCAATCTCTCAAATGAATCTTTCAGAACTAGCTCAAGGTCCATATCCATGGAAGATAAACATAATACATCTAAAAAGAACATTGGGCTATACCTCTCAAGTAGTAAACTTCTGAGTAGACCAAGAATGCGGAATGAGAATGCTCATCAGGATATCCAAGTTTCCAAGACTAATCCAAGAACAATCTCCTCTCAAGTCAATACCATGACATAGTAATGAAGCCATCCTATCAATAAGGATAATATGTCAAATGAAAGCATAAATCACACCTTTATCAATAATTGATATTTAAAACACTACTATAAAGGTTATGAAAAAGACTACCAAGCATGTATAAAAACCCATGTATTAAGTCGAGAGGCTTCCTACATTGGAAGAATTCCTGCCAATCAAGATGGCTTCACAAAGTTGAGGAGGAAGAAGAAATCTATGAAGCCCCTTTTCAGCATCATCTAAGAAGAGAGTTGACACTTCTAAGAATTGGATGGGGATTATGTACTTACTAGATGAGAGTATTTTGTTACATATTATAATGTTATAAATTGAAATGATTGTTATGATATCTTTCTACTATATTTATGCATCATAGAATTTGAGAGTCTATGTAGATTGCAAATTGTAGAATTTTATAACTTTTTGCATAACATTAAGCACCATGATTAATTGAACCATTATAAGGAGTGTCATATGCATACAGGATTAGCTCAAAATAATAAGTTGAAAGATAAAATTGAATAAAGAAATGCAAAATTATGTGAAAATTAATAATAAAAATATACACATAATATATGCATAAAAAGAAACCAAAAAAGTAAAAGAAAAGAAAAAAATCATGTCTTTGTGATCATGAACTAAGACATAACATATTATTTGAAGAGTTATGATATCCTTGCAAAAATGTATTATGGTAGCTAAACCAAATAGGATCTAAAAAAAAATAGCCAAGGCGTCTCTCACCTTGATCTACAACCTACAAAGTTCACATCTTGCATAATGCCAATTTTTTTTGTTTATTTAATATTATTTTTTTTAAAAAAAAATTTTTAAGGCAATGTCCTGGGGTACCAATGAACACATCTAATTTTTTTTAAAAAAATACTTAACCTTGGGCAATTTGTGGTAGTAATATTTTGAAGATAATTGATTTTAGAGCATATTTCATTATTGTTATGACTTCAAATATGAGAAAGAGGAATCACAATGCCCAAGTATGGAATTGGATATAATAATGCTGATTCGGATTCCATACATAGAACTTCAGTGCCTCTATTCTTGCAATGTATTATTTTAAGCACCTAGTGGTGGCAAGAGAATGAGGAGTTACATTTTTGGGAGTGCCAAATTGTAAGGGAGATGATTCCAAATGCCAAAATAGAGAGGAAAATGAGCCAAGAAACAAATGATTCAAGAAGAAAATTCAAATGACTTGAAAAAGAGTTAAAATTAGTTGGAGATTATTGTATACTACATATTATCTTGAAAAAGAATGAAAATGTAATACTCCAAGATTAGATAGATTTTTCGTAGAGGTCTTTGCAAGAAATAATTTGAGTGATTATTAGTTAAAAATTTTTAAAAAAATTTCCTTGTAGATGAATATCAAATCTTTGATTGTGAATATTTTGGAGAAAAATACCCTTGTTTGCAAGTTTAAATTTAAACTATAAAATTTCCTATAACACATCTTGTTTGTTTAGATTTTGTGAGCTTGTGAAATAAAATTGTTTTATTTTGATAATCCATTTGGTCCAAGTAAAGCTCCTTTCTAGAATTAAGAAAATTTTAGAAAATTGGGATCAACATTCAACTACTTAGAAGAAGAATTAGTTTTAGAAGAAAGCTCATGAGCCTTGGCACAATGTGTTTTTTAATGTTCTTTCATATTATGATTTGGTTGGTTCTAAATAACCTTAAAGTTATCAATTGGGTCAATCTGTGAAATACCCTCTTCTTTTCTTGAACTCATTGTAATTTTCTTACATTGGCACCAAATATAAAATTAAGGTTGTGCACTTCAATACTTTTGATGGAATTTTTTAGTTATAGTTTTTGGTTATATGTAGTCACAAATTTTTCTTTGTCTTTTCTTGTTAATTTTTTTTATTTTTCCTTGTGGTTGATGTGCATTCTATTAACTATGTTATTCAATGGCTTTGTATAGGGTTTTGACCTTGCTTCAAATATTAACTATTCTTTGAATAATGATAAGATCCTTTTCCCAGCTTATCTAACAAAAAATAACATGACATTATAAAAGGCATCAATTTTGTTCAAAGTAATGATACTAAGACTGATATTTTGCATTCTACAACTCATGGTATCAAACCAATAATTTTTATATGGCAGAGAGTGTTAGTTAAACATAAAGGATCCATAACTTTTATACCCATTTACCTTGATCATTCCAGGGCATACTAGTATAATGTTGTCTCTCATGTGATCCTTGAGAGAAAAAAATGTCAAACACTAATGGGAATTTTCTTGCAATCTATGCCACCTACAAACATTTTATCTAAAACTATAGTTATAGTTTGATTCAATGTATAAACACTAAATTAAGAAGTTTTATATATATAAATTATTTTTGAAATGACCATATTTTAACTGACATCAACACATATAAACCAATCCTAAATTAGAAGTGAATAGTAAAACCATTTGAATAATTGTTTATGACTGCTATCAATAATGAGTAATATTAAGCCTATGATTCAAACCCTTTATATCATTTAAGACATGAATACATCTAATAAATTTGTATATACAATAATATCATTAGAGACATGTAGGTATATGTAACATCATGAAAATTTTACATAGTTGTACGATGATTAAAAATTTACATTGTAGATAACAACAATCTAAACAAAGTTATATGGTGTACAATAATATACCTATAAAATATAAATATATGCCTATAAACCCATAAAGGAATACAATGATGCACATCATAAATATATAAATAGACACCTACATTGAATAAACACACATAATAACAAGTCTATGTACATAATTAGTAAAATTGTTAGTAAAAATGCCATGAATAATACTACCGAGGGCCTTGAGAAGTTAAATGAATAGGCAAAATTTCTATAAGGAATTTCTAAAGGTAATTCCGTCTCTCCTTTTATCATTGTTAAGTCTCTTAAGAAATTTCATTTCATGGGCATCGGGATGATGAAGAAAGATAAATCCCTTGCTAAGCATGAAGGTGCGGCCAAGAATGAGAAAGAGAAGGCTACCATGCTCAAACCTATGACTAGATTGAGAAGAAAAGATAACGGGTTCATCCCCATTGCCAGTATAATTAATAAGGTCTGTACTATGAATGATAAAATTATGCAAAAAAAATGATAGTCTTGTAAAGAGTGAGTTAGTCCTTTGGGGCCTGGGTCTCCTATTTTTGGGTTTTTGGTCTACTATTATTTTGTTGATGGTTTGCAACTACAACTTTTAGTTGTTTTTTTGTTGTGTTAAGGGTTTTTGGTCCCTTCAAAACTAGTTTTCCTTAAATCAATAATAAGGTTGTACATAAATACCATATAGTATCATTAAAAAATTTACCTCTTTAGTTGAAGATATAAAAGGCCAATGTCATATCTAACAATTTTTTCAATAAAAAAATCTCCTACACTCAAGGATAGATTAAATATATCAACCTATTCTTATTAAGATGAGAGGCTTCCTACAGTGGCATCATTCATCAATGTAAACATTTAGAAACTTTTAAAAAAATTGACGTTTGTTTGAGTGTCATTATATGCTTCCATGGTCGATTATAATATTCCATCTATTTCAATATTGTGGTAGCAGAAAATGAATGTAACTAACCTTCTCACATAATAGCTGGTGATCTATTCATTTAAATCTTCCCAATTTAAAAATATTTCCCACAAGCAACCCGCCTATGAAACATAGTGCAACAAATATGTAATGGAA
Organism: Chamaecyparis obtusa; assembly: GCA_027943335.1. Taxonomy (NCBI): domain Eukaryota; kingdom Viridiplantae; phylum Streptophyta; class Pinopsida; order Cupressales; family Cupressaceae; genus Chamaecyparis; species Chamaecyparis obtusa. Next base: position 1,527,623 of record BSBK01002802.1, read on the forward strand.
GAAGAAAATAGACAATCACTTCCTTTGTATTTCAGAACTAAGAATTCATGGTGGTGGAAATGTCAAGTTTGATATCTCTGATTTCTTTTCATGGATAATTCCTGCATTTGTTTAATGAAAATGTGAAAGTATAAATAATCCTTTTTTTAATGTGGTTGCAGAGAAGCTTATCAAGTCAAAGGCTTGATTAATAATTTCGGAAGTTTGGGAGCTTGAATTTCACCTTTCCATTGATCAGGTGCACAACATTTTATCTTTGAGACTTCTACATTTTTTTAGGGTTTTAGGACTTTTCTTAATCTGTATTTAGTTCACTAATTATGAGTATTATTTTCCACATTAAAATAGGATATTTACCCTTTTTTTACATTGAAATAAATTGCACTAAAGAAACTAAACTAATGTGTAAAAATATAAATGTGAATGTGTAAACAGTCTTTCTTGAATTCAATTTCAAAAGTTTTTATTACTTCATAATTTTCACAAAATTAGAAGTCAGACGTGTTTTAAAACAAAACCCTTATTTATGGTTTGTCCATTTTTTTTCTAGTTAAAACTAAAATGTCTTATCAATAAAATAAAATAAGCTTCTAAATACAATTAGCTACTCATTTAAACGCAAAAATAGGAATACTCATTTTATACTAGTGTAAAAATAGTTTATATTTTAACGGTTATTAAAAAAACACTGCTACACACATGGAGATCAACTTTGAAGATCCCATACTTCGGTTTTTAATGGTAGCATCACTAAATATTTTCTTACAGAATACACAACGCCATGGCCAAGAGCACATATGTGTGTTTCAGGTTTCTTTTGTTCAAAGTATCTTTTGCTTATGCTTCTAGTAATTTACATTAAATTATTCTCTTCTGAGATCTATAATGGCAGATTACGACGCTTGAATGACTTGTGACAACCATTTGTCATTTCAGATGCTTTGTTATTATTGCATGGATTTTTTTCCTTCTTTGAATTGTAGATCTAACATGAAATTTTTGTTTTTGTATTGTTGTATTTATTTTTTCTTTGAATGTAGACTTCACAACAGTTCACAACAACATACTAGCTCATACCAACATTCTAGCTCATTGGTTCAACCCACCCTAGATCAGTGGATAAGAATGTTAGGAATGAATGCTGAATATATCCTATGGGGGAGTATTCAAAGCCATTATGTAGCAGTTGTATGTTGCATTCATGACTATTATTATCATTGATGTGAACACAGTGATCTACTGGAGATTAGCAGAGAAGTAGACAATGTTTGAATTAGCACACATGGAGTATTACAGATCAAGCTATGTGAAGTTGAGGACTTACTCTATATTGTGTCCTGAGATCATGGTCAAGAGAATGTACGAAAACTCAATTATTCATGACAGTTATGTGTGATTCAGTGGAAGAAGTATTCAGGCAATGTTCTTGAAGAATGACTTGTGGTAGCTGGATGATATCTCCTAATCAGGAAAGAATCTAGGCATACAAAGTTGTATAGTTGATGAAGCCATTTTGTTGGTGACCTGGATGAGACAGCATGGTCAGAGGTCGGACGTGTCAAGATTTATTATATTTAGAAGTCGACAGTTTTTATGTAATTATGAAATATTCTGTAACGTGTAAAGGTTTATATTTTTTAATTGGTTAAGCCTTGTATGCTAACTCATTTGTAATTACTTGAGTGTGGTATAAAGGAAGGATTTTTTTCTTAATTTTAATATACACATATATGAAAAAGAGAGATGATATTGTAAGAGGATATGCGAATTGTAGAGATCTAGTGAAGTAGTTGGTACAATTTGGTACAGACAGGGGAGAAAGGATAAGTTTCTAAGATTATAATTATTTGGTATTATTTTGTTGAGTAATACTGAGATCAGTTGGATAGTGTGTTCAGTGATCTTTCCCTTGAAGCTGTTTGGACAGTGGGTCCTTCTGTCTTCCATAACTCTTAACTGGGTTAGAATCTTTTAACTAGGATTCAAAGTCTCCTAATAGGGACTCATATGTACTGAATGTATTTCATAAGACTCCTAACAGAGTCTAGTCCTCTCACAAGGAATTTTCATATTAGTACATCTTTTGTGGGCATCATTCCCACTTGGGTTTACTCTTTGATCAAGAGGTTCCCTAGTTAACATATCTTGTGTTATTGTGTCATTGTGTATGTTTATCTTTATATGGTTGTTGCTTACATTGATTACATGGTTGAAATCTATTAATGGTAATAAAAGTTGTATTTATCAGATAACTGATTCACCCCCCCTTCAGTTATCTTGGTGGACTTTACTTTCTAACAAAGAAAGCACAGAGAATCGATATATATCCTGCATCAACTGAATGGAGAAATAATAGAATATACCCGCGATGCCTTAGGAATGAAAGGCTTGAAAATATATTGATTCACAGTAACTTAAACCTGTGTTACTGTGTATGTCTTATTTTCTTTGTATTAACCCTTCCTTGTCTCGTACCTTTCGAAATCTTGATTTTATTTCTGGCACAATCTCTTGAACTAATGTGGGATACATAATGATGGCAGTTGGAATGCAGGGATCTTTGTCTTTGCTTCTGTGGTGGTGGGCATCTTCTATGGCGTTCATCTCTTTGTTTTAGTTCTGACTGCATCTGAGCTTTTTGGATTGAAGTACTACATATTGTTGTACAATATCCTGATATTGTATCTTCCCATCGACTCATTCCTCTCCTTTGTGCTTTTGTCAAGGATATTATATGACATTGAAGCTGGAAAAGCTAAGAAAGTGAGCACCAAGGGATGGTCCTTACAAGATTTGGGGCATGGGAAGACTTGTGTGGGGGCTCACTATTACAGGTTGGTGCTCTTGGTCATGGCTACCATCTATTTGTTGGGATTCGGCCTCGATATTTTTCTCACATTTTGAATGAGAAATTTGTCTGAAAATATTTACAAATCCAGAAAGGCTACATGGTCACTTTGCATAAATTTAAATTTGTAACTTTGAATAAATTTAAATTTGCCTCCATTTCTTTTACTATGTGTTTGTAACTCTTCATAAATTTAAATTTGTCTCCATTTATTTTACTCTATGTTTGTAACTCTCCATTTCTTTTACTCTATGTTTGTAACTCTCCATTAAATAATTGTGTCCATTTATTTTACTATGTATTTGTAACTCTCCATAAATTTAAATTTTTTAATGAATGATTATTCTTCATTAATTTTATAATTTTATTAGTTTCATTTATACTATAATTTTATAATTTTATTAAGCCAGAGACTTTCTAGAGTTTCTTTTACTCTGTGTTTCTAAGAAATATTTCTTGGATGATTAAACTAGAAAAATATATAAAAAAGTAAGATGTTTCTATATTTTCAATTTCATGATATAAATAAATTAAGATTATGTGAAAAGTATTTTTCATATTTATAATAATAACAGTAAAATTATTATTTTTAAATAGCTAATTTTAATTTAAAAAATTATTGTTTTGAATTTTTTATAAAAAATTCTTGCTTTTTATTTTTTATAATCTTTTATGAGGTCTTTGAAAGTCAACCAATCTGATTAGCACAAAAGAGAGAATTATATCTTATATCTTTGCATGAACAAAACCACTTTGAACCTTTAATCAATATAAAATTGAACCATAACCTTACCACTAAACCAAGTGGAATTGCAACCCTAATTCTAATCTAAATTCTACTCCAAATTGAATCCATGCTTAACAACATATACCAAATTGAGCCCAAACCCTAAATCAAATTAGACCTAATCTTTAGGTCATGGAGGAACCTATTGAAGAAATAGAAACATACGACCTTGAAAACCAAATTAAACATTAAACCAGATTGAACCCTAACGTTAACTCTAAATTTAATTACACATTAAACAAGGTTGAACCCTATCCTTAACATAATTCTAACTTTGATGTAACTTATATACATAATTCTCACCTTGATGTTAAAATCTAATTGTGACTATAAACCCAACCTTAACCCTAAACCCTAATCTTAACTATAATCCTAAGCCCTAACCTTAATTCTAATAATAAACTTAAATCAAACACTAAACCTAATGCTAACTCTATCCATTGTATAAACCATATCCTTAATGCTAATGTTAACCATGATATAAATCCTAACCCTAAATGTGAATCCTAATCACAACCCTAATCCTAACTATGATGTAAACCTTAACCCTAACCACATTAGTAACCATAAGCCTAAATGTAACCATAGCATACTAATAAATAATATTTTTATCTTAATTTATAAATAAATAATAATAAAATATATTAATACTTGACTAATAATAAAATATAATATTATATATAGTTAGAGTAAAATTATAGTTTGGTTTAAAGTAAAGAAATTATTAAAAATAATATTATCATAATATAATATTATATAAATTTTATATAATAATCTATGTGTGTCGCTCGCTACTACTAGCTTATATATCTATATATAAAATAGCTTTAATTTTTTCATCATTCACATTTTATAAAAATATTCAATTGAAAAATAACCATAGTTCTACTTGTAACCATGACCATAAACCCAACATTAACACTAAACTCTAACCTAATTAAAATAATAAATTTATACCAAACTCTAACCCTGATGTTAACCCTAAATATGATATAAATTGTAACACTAAATGACACATTAAACCATAGCCATGATACATTAATGCTAATCCTAATCTTGAACTTAAACCTAGCATAACTATTATTCTATCGTACAATCATAATAATAATTCCAGTGCCAACCATTATGTCACCCTAATCATAATTTTAAACTTAATCCCTACCCTAACCCCAACTTTGATGTAAACCCTAAACATAATCCTAAGCATAACAAAAAATTCTAACCCTGACCATGATATAAATTCTAACCCTAATCCTAATTATATTATTTTATTCAACTTATAACACTAAAATTTAACACTAAAACCTAACCCTAATATTAACCCTAACAATAATCATAAACCTAAACCAAATCCTAATTGCAATGCTAATCTTAACCTTAATCATAAACTTAACCCTAACCCTAAACCAAACCATAGCCCTGACCAAATCTAAATCTTTATCCTTCACCTAATTATAATTCTAATCCCAACCCTAATAGTAATTCCAATCTTTCCCTTAACACTTACGAAAACCCTATTCCTAACCTAAAACCTATTGTAATTATAATCAGAACCCTAACCCTAGCAATAATTTTCCTCGTAACCATGACCATAAACCCAACCTTAACACTAAGCCCTAATCCTAATCATAATAATAAATCTAAAGAAAACTCTAACCCTAACGCTAATGCTAAATGCTAACCCTAATCAAATTAATTAATTCAATGTGTTAATCAATCTCTAGATATAATCCCTTTATTTTCTCACTATATAATTGACTATTATAGATTAACTATAATAGTAATAATAATAATAATAATATCTTTCATTATGCATCGCAACTGCTACTAGCTTATATATATATATATATATATATATATATATATATATATATATATATATATATATATATATATATATATATATATATATATATATATATATATATATATATATATATATATATATATATATATATATATATATATATATATATATATATAGAGAGAGAGAGAGAGAGAGAGAGAGAGAGAGAGAGAGAGAGAGAGAGAGAGAGAGAGAGAGAGAGAGATGAGCTAGTACATCAATAACATGCACATAATTCTATCAAATGTGACATATAAAATTACACAAGAAAATATTCACTTACTACAAGGTAATGCTTCTCAAACATTTTTATCATCCACTTTTAGGGATAGGTGAATGAATTTTAATTCTTACCTCCTCTTATGATATCAAATCAACAAGAATTTTATTATTTTATATTAAATTATAAGAAATTTATAATAGTATATACATTAATAGTTCATATCTATCTAAATGCATAGAATATGGTATTAAATTATTGCAACATCTATGTATTTAATGATTTCAAAAGATGAGGTGGATTCTCCTAATAAGTCATCATTATTTAAAAAGTCATGTTTTTCTTACCAAATAATAAAAAATAGACACATATGATAAAACTACTAATAATTATATTGGTGATAGATGAGATAAGACAATTTCCAACAACATGTTTTAGATGTTAGGTCTAGTATCCACCCATTAAAAATATTGTGTACAAACTAAATTCACACATAACAAATTTACCAATTATTTATTATAAATATACTTGATGGCTTGTTGAGCTATTAGAAGTGTTAGAATAAGAAACATGAAATGCAACATGGATTGAATGACCTTAAAATTTTATAATAACATGCACAATTTTTGGGTTATTTTCCATTCATGGTAGACTTTTAATTAACTAAATCCTCAATTTTAATAAGTGTACTAAATTATATAACTTTAGTTAAAATTAATGTTGGGTCAAATACCAATTGTTATATTCAATAAGGTATCTATCATCGACATACTCTCAAACACTTTGAATGACGATGTGACTCATGTTGTGTCGCATACTCATTTTCTATAAATCTCAAATTAGCATGTGTAGGATATATTTCCTAGTCTATGGAGCATACTCCTCATCCACAATAGGTCTATGACTCATGAAAAAATTCTTTAGATAATGTATGATTAGTGATATTTTATGCCTGAAGGGATCATCCTCATCACTATATACTAGATGCATATTATTCTTAGCTAGAGATTTTTCTTTTCAATTTCATTAATAGATTATCATGTCCAAAATTTGCATTCTCCTTTATAACTAAAGTGATTTTTACATACTAAATGTATGACTAACTAAGAGATCTAATCAATAAGCCTTTTGCATAATAGGCTTCCCATTTTTCTACATATAACCTTTTCCTAGATACATTATAAAATATGAATATCAAAATATTTTAGGCTTCCATTAAGGTTAAAATAATAATAGATTTTATCAAGTAAATATTGAAGCTCACTTTATAGGCACTTGACTATCGAGCATTATAACCTTTTATGGTGCAAAATTGATGATTACTTTCTCTACACACTACCCACATGTTTATGTATCTTTTGGAATAATTCAAGTGATATATTGAAGATCTGAATGATCTTGTATAATATTGATTTTAAATTTTTATTATTCATTAGGATTTTCTTATATTTTTTTAAGTCTTTCAACTTGATTTTGTATATAATTTATCATAATATATATTTTTTAATGTTTCAAGAGCAAGAAAAGAAATTATAGGAGTTTGAGAGGGTTTTATAGGTCATGTTCTATCTTATATTTTCATGCATTTTATTATTTAGATTATTTTGAGATAGAAGAGAGTTTGGCTTGGTTCAGAAAAATATTTGAAAAATTAAAATCAGTTTAAAAACAAGAGCTATAGAATAGTGAATTTCCTACTAAAGATCAAAAGAATACTTTTAATTTGACAATCTACTTGAATCAAGTTGTTTACTTGAGATAGCTCATGGGAAAAATGACAATATATTCTTCTTGAAGTGTTAACCATATTTAAATATTAAGATGAACTCTACAATTTTTTAAAAATATTTTGAGTTGTTTTGTGTGAAAACATCTTACTAGCATAAGGTATCTTGAGTGTAATGACTTTACTCATTTTCTAGGTCTTAGGAAAATTGATGATTACTTTAAATGGGGTAACTGCCAAGCAGTATAAAAAATATCCTTTTTGTGCACAATAGGTAAAGATGCAACACATTTTATAGAAGCAATTTGTCTAGATTCCATCTCACAAAGAAAGATAGTAAAATGAGTATTTTCCTACAATTCACCCTCTATAGTCAAATTTGTGGAGTGCAATATTCTATTATGTTTTAATCTTTCATTATGTTGATGAGAAATAGTTTTACACTTGTAAGGATCAATTTACCATTTTATGTAATTCTTGCATATAGCTCATTACATTTATCATTAGGGACATCTTGTCCATCTATTCTAGCAGGTAAGCGAATTTCCTTTGCTTAATAAGAAGTCAAACATCATGAGATTGGAGCTAAAAATAAGAATACCTTGGTAAGTTTAGGGACACGATATCTTAATTAATGAATTTTTATATCTAGCCTAATGTCTTATTGATTAGATATTTGAATCTAAGAGGAAGAAAGGGATATCCCATGCATGAGAAATTTGAAAGAATGTACTAAATTGAAACTCGCCACAATATTATCCTCCTCTTTTACCAACATATTATACAATATCACATAGGAAATGGAACATACATTATCTACATTAAAATGTTAGTTTGTTGCATGTTCTATAATATATAAAAAATTTAATATGAATAAAATTTAATTACTTTTTTAAATACAGAAGCTTGAAATTTAGACTACAAAAGACCAAAATTATAAAATTTTACTAGATAAAAAATATTCATGTGATAAAATTTTGGACAATTAAAAAATAATATTTTTTAATGTGATATAAGATATTCATGCAATAAAATTTTGGACAATTAAAATCTGATATGATAAGGCTTATCAATCAAATTGTAGTATATCATAAATGTGTCCATTTAGGTTATATTCAGAATCTATTGTAGACATCCTAATTTAGGTATACCTAGAATTTATTGTTTTAAAAAAGTCTACTTTGATTTTAGGCCAAGAATTATTTATACTATTGTTGGAGCCCATTTCACATATAATGTAATACTCTAGAGAAAATGGGACTTCAACATCTTGTGCATCTCAAGTTGTGGAGCAATAGCCTAGTGGAGCATCACATGGGAATAATGAAACTTATGAGAAGCTCCACATAATAAGAGTGAATTTTTTTTGGCTTTCCCATATATTAATCCAAACTCCACACAATTTTGTGGTTGCATAGGTCTTGTACAAGCTTGGATTGGCTGAGTTAAGGTAAAGCTAAAAAAACCCAGAATAAATGGATCCTTTAGCTTCAATAGAGAAAGTGTAATTGTAGAGTAGGAAGAAATAGCTAAGAAAGAATTATTACTACTCACATCACAAAAGTATACTTTTTGCATGAAGGATGAAATTTTTTCTCACACTTAGTTGTCACCTAGAAATAACTCACTACCTACATTACTCCATGCAAACCACATTTTATAGTCTTTGTTGATTGATAATGTCCAAAGGACCTGGCAATTTGCAACATGTAATTGTAAATTATTCCTAACAATATGAAAAAAGCCTAAAGGGACTTGTGTTCTCTTGCACCATAAATCTAAGACCTTTCCTTCCAATTTGCCACTGAAAACAAAGGCTAGTAAGAGAGTGCCAAAAAAATTGAACTAATATTTTTCTTTAAAAATATGCAACTTTATTGATGCAAGTAGCAACAGAAAATAAATCTTGAAAAACACCAAACCTTGATTGTTGTTCATGCATAGTTTAATCATTGTTTAAAATTTTCCCACTTTGATATAATTCCATTCATGATAGAAATTTAAAAAATATAATATAATTTTTAATTTAATTAACAAATTGATGTTATCTTACATCTTCCATATATTTAACCATTATCATGGAGGATGAGATGGTTTTGGTTCAAACATGCTTTATTTTCCTTATGTTTTTTTTCCTGAATGAAGAGAGTCATATAAAATCAAATAGTTATTAGCATTCATCTTTATTTGGTTTTGTGTCCATATAAGCAAGTTATAACAAAGTGTGTTGTGATTTTGATTGATCAAATTTAAATGTGCTTAAATTAACAACATGATGAGCCATTAATACAATTATATTATAATATGAACGCATCATGTTTCCCATAATATAAACATATCCACCTCTAAAGTATTTATTAACCAAACAATATCACATGTAAATAAGTGTTCTATAAATATCAATAAATTTTAAGTAGAGTATATTTGAACACTATTTTATTCTTTTTTTAAAACATATGTACCTATTAGAAGCAAGTGTGCATACATTGAATTTGTATTTATCAATATAAGTTTATCAATATCACTCTATTCAAATATTACAAATTTTAATGGTCAAGTAGTTGATAGTAAGTTTACATTATCACCTCATTTAAATATCACTAACTTAAAAACATTATCCAATTTGTATAGATCATAATTTTACTTTGAATCATTAAGTCAAATGACATTTAAAGAAGAATGAATAATTATCTTATCTATATTGATCATATTTTTACTTTTAATCATTAAACTAACTTGTTATTAAAAATATTTCATAAAATATTTCTAACTTGTGGATCCAATAATTTGGCAGAAGCCAGGGCTTTGTTGTTCGATATCAAGGGGGCAATCTGTCTGGGTATTAAGCAGATTCACTTTGAAGGTGATTCCCAGCTGGTCACCCCGGCAGTTTCATTGGGTAAGTCTGTGAACTGGGAGATTAATTATGTTCTAAGTGAAGTGCACAAATCCATTCCATTATTTGAGGAATACAAGATATCACACTGCTATAGAGAGGCAAATGGTCTTGCTAACTACCTAGTGAATTTGGGAGTTTCTCTTCGTCAGGGTTCTTTTGAGTGGGACCATAATCAGCTAGTGTCTTCTCTCTGTATCAGTGATAACTTGGCGAGATTTTCAAGGGAGTTATCTTCATGATTTACTTGCACTTTAGCCGAAGTGTGCCTTTGTAGGGAGTTTTCATTTTATGATGTTCCATGTACTCCATCAAGTCAGAATTAGTTATGTTCTACCTGTGACATCTACTAGAAAAAAGATTTCATCTTTGGCGGTCAGTTTCCAGACTCAGTGGTCGTTGCAACATATGCTCTGCTTTGTCGGCATCTTTCTTCTGGCTTTAATAGGGTCTGATGTCATTGTGGGTTCTTCGTCGGCAGGGTATGTGTCAAAGAGTTTTTCTGGTGGACAATAGTTTTTTGCAGATGCCCAGGCCATTGTGGGGGCTACGGGTGCTAGTTTTATTTTATCCTGGCTGACCTCTTGGTTATGCTTCCTGTATTTTTTGTTTATTCGCAGTTGCGAAGGGGGGTTTTCTTCCTGCTTCTTTCCCCCTGGAGTGTTTCCGAAGTAGTTATATAAATAAAAGTATAATGGCGATGCCATTTTTATCAAAATATATATGTATATTTCATAAAATTGACTCTTCATAAAATACCAAACAATACCACACTAAATAAATGGTCCATATATACATTTCTTCCTTAAAACAGCTTTAGGAACTTAAAATCTGCTCCAAGAATAAACAATTATCCCATCAATATTTATCATAATTTTACACTAAAACAACTTTAAGATTAAAAAAACAATTGCTCCTTATAATTTAGAAAAGAATAAACAATTATATCATAATATTTATCATAGTTTTACAATATATCATTAAAATAAGTCATATTTAAAATATTCCGACTTTGATAAAATACCAAACAATATCACATATAAAATAATGATTCATAAATAAATAACTTTCTTCATTAAACCAGCTTTAAAGACCAGTAAATTTGCTCCTTTAATTTCCGTTCTTAGATGTTAGAATGATTTTTTATGGAAAACCACGATTAACACTAAGAACAAAAGAAAAGGAAAATATTATTTATAGTCTAGCAAACCAGCCATTTGTTTTTAGATCTTTCCTTTTATATATCGATGTTTCTTATTGATATTTCTTGATTATTCCATTGGGCACAAACAGTCTAAACTTTTGATTCTTAAATATTACAGTATGATTTTTACAAAATCTGATAAAAAAATTTACACAATCAGATCCAGAAATTACAACAGCAAAATCGAAAAAAAATTACAACAGCAATTATATGAATTATAGGAATCTAATAGTTTTCATTCTTAGATTTCCTATATTACACCATTAGACCGGGAAAAAAATCGATCCAAAGACACTTGGCTGAATTAATTATATTCACAAACTATAGACTAAATAAAATTTGGTCGATTATGATGATAACTGCTCTTGGCTGCCGTGAGCAGGACGTTAGATTTCTGATTCACAAGCAACCGAAGAATATCTCTCTTTGCAGACGAACGGAATGGAACGGAAGAGCTCAGAAAGCCATCGACGAGATGCAGATAAGCTTCGAGATCATGACAACAGGCCATATTCTTAGAAGTAATATTTACCTTTTGGAAATGACTAAGAGCATTCACAATGGTCTTATAAGTGCATCTTTTCTTATGACCTCAAATAAAGATTGGTTTTTAGAATATGAAGAACTTGATGGAGGTTAGGTGTACTTAGGTGATAATTTTCTTGTTTAAATATTGTTAGTCATACGTAGTCTATTCTAATGCATGATGCAAAATGGTGAGAGGTGTTATGTTGTTTGCTAGAGGTGTCAAAATTGGCACATTACATAAGATGGAATCATACACTGCTGACAGTAGCATTACTTTTATGAAGATCAAACTTGTGGATGCTTCAATGGAAAAGGTGATGGTTTCACCTTTAGTAGATGGTAATAGATTTTGGGTATCTAAGGGTTCTTTTTACAAAGGGAGATAAGGTAATCTAACCTAGACAAGCACAATGTAAATAGAATCCTTCAAAAGATTGAAGATGACCAATGTCATATAAAAAGATGATGTATATCCCACATTGAGCTACAACCCTTAGATACAACCTTTCAATTCTTAGAAGAATCAAAACAAACTAGAGAAAAAAACCCTCTACTTCTAGAGAGTTAATCTCTATCTTACCCTCAACTAAAGGCATCCAAACATCCAATGTCCTATAATAATTCTAAGTAGGTCTATGAAAAGAAGACCAAAAATGAAAAAGCCTAAAAATTAAACTCTTATAAAATAATTCTCACACTCAATAACATAGTTCTATTTTGGAAGTGCACAAAGATTGGGGACCAAAAGGGATCTAGAGGTGCCACTTTTTTCTTGAAATAAAAAAAATTCAGATCTTGGATGAGAAATTGACAATAGTTATACTCAAATTTCAAATATGCAAAAATAAAATGAGTTGTAGTGTTTTAATGCACTCTCTAAACTACGTTATTTTTAAAAGGTGGAGACTAATGTATTCAAAAAGTGGGGTGAGACATAATGGTCCTATTTTGATACAAAAAAATCTAGCATAATGTCTATGGTTGCCCCTCCTAAAATGTTAACATTTTGTTTAGTATTCCAAAAATCACTTAGGTGGTAGATTAGCTAAACCAATGTAGTTTATGCTAAATATTTTTAAAAATTGTTAATGAATATATGATTTTAATTATTTATTTTGAAAGTGCACACATCCCAAAAAATAAAAAATGAGTGTTATCCCTCAAATTAATCAGATTTCTACAATCGATTTGAGTATTGTATGAATAAATTTCTGATTTTTTATTGTGTTTTTGAGTAGTGCTATCCCTATTAAGATTTTTGAAAAATGATAAAAAATATAAATTTTCAATGCATGTAGAATGGAATCTAGATTCTAAAAATATATTTATTTTTCAAAATTTAATGAACAAATTGAATACTATAATAAAAATAACACATTTTTTTATTGGAGAAGTAAAAAACTAGATATAATAAAAAAAAAACCTCAAACAATGTCATTTTCAATAAAAATAGCACAATTTTTTATTGGAGGGGGGGGGGGTAAAAAACTAGATATAATAACAAAAAAAAAACAATGTCATTTTCAATGACAAGAACAAGTTGATATTTGCAACTAAACATACAAGTCTCAAACCCCAAACAACGTCCATGATTAGATAAAAATTCATTCAAATCTTTTGAAGGACCTGTTGGTGTTCATCCAAAAGAGGAAAATGATATAAACTAGTACACATGATTTGCAGATCACAAAAAATCTACCCAATCTACGAATCTCATGGTAAATATAATGATGATTTATCTGTTGAAACTCTGGGAGCCGTGATTATTGTAAACATAGAGCACTTGCCAATTTTGACATTCATCTCAGATGCGGTATTTTCTACAGTGGGATAATTACTTTATTGCTTTGGCTAATTTGGCCATAGATTGAAGCAGAGGATTAACTATGTTAATTCTCTGCTACAAAGAGGATCATCGGTAAATTTGAACACTATTTTATTCTTTTTTTATTTTTTGAAAATTTATGTACGAGTTAAAAGCAAGTGTGCATATGAACTTTATTATTATACAATCTGAAATTTTGATAACAAACAAGTTGAAAGACGAATCTCATAAGAATTGTCAAATAGTCTATCTAAATTACAAGAAATCTTTTGGTGGGTCTTTTATAAAACTACATATTAGAGTAGAAGTCACAAAAATACATCTATTAGAAAAGATTGTAAACATTTCTATAAAAAATAAATCATGAGACTTTAATTCTTTGAATTTATATTTATCAATATAAGTTGATCAATATCACTCTATTCAAATATTACAAATTTTAAGAGTCAAGTAGTTGATAGTACGTTTACATTATAACCTCATTTAAATATCACTGACTTAAATAATTAAAACTTAAAAACATTATCTAATTTGTATCAATCATAATTTTACTTTGAATCATTAAGTCACATGACATTTAAAAAGAATGAAAAATTATCTTATCTATATTATCACGGAGTGTGATCTTATCCTGATGATGGATCATGGAGTGTGATCCGAAACGTTGATGTAAAAAAACTTACACAATCAAATCCAAAAACTTATTTCATCATAATGGATTGTGGAAATCTAATGTTTTTAATTTTTATATTGATCATATTTTTACGTTTAATCATTAAACTAATGTGTTTTTTAAAATATTTCATAAAAATTGACTCTTCATTAAATACCAAACAATGCCACATCTAAATAAGTGGTCCATAAATAAATTTCTTGCTTAAAACAGCTTTAAGAACATAAAATTTGCTCCAAGAATAAATAATTATCTCATCAATATATATCATAATTTTACACTAAAACAACTTTTAAGATAAAAAATTTACTCCTTATAATTTAGAAAAGAATAAACAATTATCTCATAATTTTACAATTTATCATTAAAATAAGTCATATTAAGAATATTCCATAAAATTGACTCTTCATAAAATACCAAACAATATCACATCTAAATGAATGATTCCTAAATAAATAACTTTCTTCCTTAAACCAGCTTTAAAGACCTGTAAATTTGCTCCTTTAATTTTCATTCTTAGATGTTACAGAATGATCTTTATGGAAAATCAGGATTAACACTAAGAGCAAAAGAAAAAAAAAATTAAAATTTATAGTCTAGCAAACCAGCCATATGTTTTTAGATAGATCTTTTCTTTTATATATCGAAGTTTCTTATTGATATTTCTTGATTATTCTATTAGACACAAACAGCCTAAGCTTTTGATTCTTAAATATTACAATACGATTTTTACAAACTGCTCAGAAAAATTACAACAGCAATTATATAGATTGTGGATTTCCTAGATTGCACCATTGAACCGAGAAAAAAATCGATCCAAGACACTTGGCTGAATTAATTATATTTACAAACTATAGACTAAGTAAAATTTGGTCGATTATGATGATAACTGCTCTTGGCTGCCGTCAGCAGCACGTTTGATTTCTGATTGACAAGCAATCTAAGAATATCTCTCTTTGCAGACGAACGGAACGGAACGGAAGAGCTCAGAAAGCCATCGACGAGATGAAGATAAGCTTCAAGATCATGACAACAGGCCATATCCGCATCGGGCTTCAGATACGGAGAATCCTTGTTATTCACACGAAGCTCCGTTCCAACATGACAATAACCCCGTTTCATTCTCTCCAATAATCCCGGAACTCTCGTCACGACGTCCTGCGTGTTAACTATTCTGAGCACTTTAACACCCATCTCCTCCAGTTTCGACCCGAACGCCCGGTTCCCCACCCGCGGCCCGCCGAACGAAAACACCGTCACCGGCACGGACCGGTGATTTTTAGAACGGAAACCGGCGGCGCCGACCTTGTAGGCGGTCAGAAGCGCAAGGGCGGCTCCCAGGCTATGGCCAGTAATCGTTATACTCACTTCCTCTCCCTCGAATTTCTTCAAAACTCTTTCTATTTCACTCACCACGTCAGACAAAAGGCTCCGTCCACGCGGATCCTCGCAAGTGCAGAGATTCCAAAACCCACTCTGGACCTTCTCCTCGCAGTCCACGTCAGCACAAGGGCTCCACGTCGTCTGAGCGTTTGCCAGCGGAGTGTACACGTCACGGAGATTCTCGACCCATTCGAGAGGGGTGACAGTCCCTCTGAATGACACCACGATGTCTCTTCGCCCAAGCCGTGAAATTTCCCTCTCATCCTCGCACACGGCCACGAATCCGACCCAGCTTGTCCGACGTGCCAGCCACGTGGCATCTCGTCTCGTGAGCCAGGATGGGACTTCGACGCCCGACGTGGCGTGGACGTGGCGCGTGACTGTGTACCCTGAGCTCTGGAGTCCTACGTGGCTCAGCAACGATTTTTTGGGGTGTTTGCAGAGGGCGTAATTTGGCGACTGCGGGTCGAATTCACAGGCTGCGTAAGTGGCCTGTACGAACTCCCCGTATTTGATGATTTCTCGCCTTAAGTTTGCGTCCAATGGGTCGAGCAGGCTGCTCCAATCGTTGCACCCCGCGTATTCCCTCCATTTCGATCCGAGCTTTTCTTTTGGAGAGCTCGGAGGATTTTGAGCTGAATCGGAGACTTCTGCAGCATTCAAAGGTTGGGTTTTTGGGGGGCAATTAAAACTCAAATCTTTCGCCCATTGATCACCAACTGTATTGATGGGCTTTATATTAAGCGTCTTCCTGCAAGAAACTGAGTTCTGAGGATTCTTGGGCTTTAAAAAGTTAAACCCATCTGTTCTTAGTCCGGTTAGAGACTTTGCAGGAGAGATGGGGGAGACTGAATGTATCGGCTGCATTCATACGTTAAATCCTCAGCTCCACACTCTCAAACATAAAGAGCAGATTGTTCTGACTTGAAGTATGTAAAGGGGAAGTTTGAAGTATGTAAAACTGCGCAACAATTTATGGAGGAATGGTTCATGTGTGTCTCCGGAGGGCTGTGCTGTGCTGACTCGTTTGTTTCGTGATTCAAACGGGAGTTTTCGGCGGTCTTTTCGAAATGCAGTGTTGGGCCAATTTACGGAACAGCTTTTTGGACGGCTAGTTTGCGAGCGTTTTCGTGATGATAGCCGGCCGTTGAAGCAGAAGGGCGTCGTACAAGTCGATAGCGGAGTTTTGGGAGGTGCAAACGACGTCTGGAATTTGACGGTCTCCCCTACCCGTCGTATGAGTTTTTTTCATGACGGTTTAGTCATTTTAATGGTAAGAGTCGTTAGATTTCTACAATTTAGATAATCACAAGCTGTTTCAGGATTCAATTATGTAAGTATTTTTGCATCAACGTTTCAGATCACATTTAGTGATCAGTGTGATCCCAAACATTGATGCAAAAATACTTACACAATTGAATTCAGAAACATCTATAGAGTGTGATCTGAAATGTTGATGCAAAAATACTTATACAATTGAATCCAGAAAGATCACAAAGTGTGATCCGAAACTGATGCAAAAATACTTACACACTTGAATCTAGAAACAGCCGAAACGTTGATGCAAAAATACTTACATAATTGAATTGAGAAACAACTATCGAATGTGATATGAAACATTGATGCAAAAATACTTACACAATTGAATACAGAAACAGTGTGTAATTATTTTAATGCTTTTTATTTTATGTTTTAAGAAAAACTAATGATTGTCAATTTTTTTATTATTTCTATCAATTAAATCACTAGTACATATAAAATATGATAAATATTTTATTACTAATAAAATAATACAAATAATTTAATAAAATAATACAAATAATCTAATTACTATTTTAAAATATATTATTTTATATTCAAAATCCTCAAGTTTTTAAGTTTATATGCTTTCATTTAAAAGATTCTAAATTAATATAAATAATATAGAAACATGTATATTACATTCTTAAGTTTTTAAGTTTGTATGCTTTAGTTCAAAAAGTTCTAAATTAATATAAATAATATCTAAACGTGTATATTACATACTAATATTTATTATAGACTATTATTATATACAAAAATCTCAAATTTACTAGTTTCTATAATTTATATAATTAATATGAATATATAAAAATAATATAAAAGCATATTTTAACTATTATTAATAATATCAAGTTTCTATATTCATATTAAAATATTTTAAATTTTAGAAATATTGATATCTTATTATTTTAAAATATTTTGAATAAATTTATATTTTAATGTAATCAGATTTCCACAATTCATTAGAATGTAAATGTATACTTCTGATTTTGATTGTGTCAAAAAAATTTAGCATCAATGTTTCAGATCACATTTAGTGATCCATCATCAAGATGAAGGAGAGTGCAAGAGATGAACAATGTAAGTACTTTTTTAGCATTCTACTTATATTTTCCATCTCTTGCACTTTCGTTCAACCTGATGATGGATCATTGAATGTAATCCAAGACGTTCATGCTAAAAAACTTTGACACAATCAAAATCAAAAGCATACATTTACAATTTATATTTTATCATAATATATATTTATATCATAAACTAAAATATTATATTTTTATAATAATTTAAATTGTCATATTTACGATTTTATAAAATATAGATGTCAATTCATACGCTCCAATAATTTTTCAGACTGTCATGTACAATTCAAAAGTGAAAAAAGGACCAATACTACTATCAAATTTCAACATGGTACAAACCTAAAATAATAGATAAATGAATTTCATCATGTTAAGCGCATTGTTGACTTACACCCCGCAGAGTGGTCGGTTAAGCGCAAATAAACAGATGTTGACGTTGTTTTGGACGCAGCGAATTCGGCCTCCGAGATCTGACGACGATGATTGTCAAATGCTATCGTGGCCACCCTCGCTTCCACACGATGCGCTGCTACAACTTCGGGTTGAATGGGATTATTTTTGCTTTTTTTTTCAAGATACGAAAACGTTGCGTGAAACGTTGATGTCGTGCCACGACCGTGTTTCCTCACAATCTCCGCAGTTTATGATAAACCAGGTTTTCCTAGAAATTTGTTCCGTTTTTTAAGGTTTTCCCTATTTAATTCAGTTTTTAAAAGTTGTATGAAAGGGTGTTTCTAAATAGGTTTTTAAAAAATTGAAGCTCCTTTTATATTAGATTGTGTTTGACTTTATTAATGTTTTGAATCAAATTTTTGATTTATTTTAAGAGTGTGATTCAAAATGTTGATAAAAAATTACACAATTCAATTTAAAAGTAGCTTAAAAAAAATTTAAGTTATAGATTTAAGAAATCTTATATTATACGGATTTTGGACCTACACAAAACAAGTTCAAAGCTTTAGCACAATCTTACCAACTATTAGAGCTACCAGGTTTCCCACTATTCTAAAATACAATGCTACCATTTAGAGCAGTATATATATAGCAAAGAAAGTAAAAGACACAAGAATTTTTTTTATTTTTTTTTATATCAAGCATGAAATAGATTTGGTAAAAGGCTTTAGAAAGTTATAGCAAATACAATTAGAATTCATAAAGCCAATGCAAAACTTCAATTTTCCATACATCCCTTTGTCGTGGCATCGATTAGGATCCTGATTGTATACCGATTGGGGAGGATATGGCAAACACAAAAGAATAGGAAGTTGCTGAAATGAGTTGTTTGTTTGAAACTGATTGTAATAATGTGACACCCATTCTTAGAAATATCTTGTGTAGAGACACTACCCATATAACTTTTCATGCTTCCTTCAATAATTTTCAAAGCTTTTGTTCATGCAAACCACAAAAGAACCATCAATTAAAATGATTTTGTAAAATTTGAAAGTCATGCCCATCAAACCATGATGAAGTAAAGAATTCAATTTTGACCAATTGAACATCATTAGATTTTAAAGTTTGAATCAATTAAAAAAATATTATACATTACTATTCTCTATTCAACACGTATATAATTCTATTGTGACTACAAAAATATTCATTGCAATTTAATGAACCATACTTACCAAAAATAAAAAATTAAGCCCCAAAAACAAATCAACTTTCATAATTCCCAATTATAAATTCAATTTCTTTCATGTTGCAAATACAAGAAATGTTGAACTATGATTTGTAAGGTACATATTAGTGGGTGTTGCAACACTTACAAGTCTTGAACTAATAATAATAAAATATATCAATAATGAAATGATATAATAATATCTATAAATAATAGTTAATTTAATATTAAAATATTAATTATTTTTATTTTATTATAATATATTTTATAGTTTATACTTATTATTTAATTTACACAATTTATAACTAGAGTTAATTTATTAATAATAAAAATAAAATAATGATATAATATTATAATTATATTATTAGTTTTATTATAATACTACAATAATAATATAATATAACATTTAATTATGTTACAAAGGATAGATTGTTCATTGAGTCACAATCTATTATTTCATATTTAAAGAAAATTATTATTTTTGAAAGGAAATCTTTATTCATATCATTCTTATAATTATTTGAATATTAGATAATTTTATTTAATATTAAAAAATAATATAACATCATCTTTTAGCATTGATATAAAAATATAATATTTTTTAATATTAATAAAATATTTATAATTTAAAAATGGAAAAATTGACTAAATAAATAGATCAACAAAATTTGTATATAAAAATAAATATAATTATACAATTAGACATATTTAGTAGACTTTTAAATAAATTATAAACTTAATTACAACCATTATATTTAGTAATATTTTTATTTATAATTTTTTAATAAAATAAATAATTACACATATATAGTGGCATTTATTTTTTAAGTATTCTTGTACAATAGTTATTTTTGAAAGTTAACTAGAAAATGTAAAATCATATTATACTAGAGTTCCAAAACAATGTAAATTAAATTAGAGGTTTTAAACAACTAACATTTTTTAAAGAAATTTTGAGTTTGAATAAATGTGGGAGATTTTTAAACTACATAGTTATTGAAATTTATTACTTAAGCATTAAGTTTTATAGAGGTAAGAAATCCTCCAAACCAATTATAAAGGTATTGATAAGGTGAGAATGGTGAAGCTTGAGTTGCTCTAGATAAATTTTGAAACTCTCCAAATCAAGCATAATGAGTCTATTTTATATTTTCGTTCAAGAGTCGATAGTTTAAAAAACTAGCTAAGGACAAATGGTGAGATAATGAAAGAGTAGAATTTAATGCAAATAAAATAATTAGAAGGTTCCTCTCTAAGTTTGATGCAATAGTGATCAATAGGCATTGAAGAGGTAAAAGGCATCCCATCGTTGTGAGTTGATGAGTTAATTGGTTAACTTCAAATCACGGGAAATTCCTAAAAAGATCTACACATTCTTATGAATTTTTTTTTAAAGCTCAAGTTATTGCAAGAGATAGGACGAGAGGTAGGAATATCTCTAGACAAGGCTCTAGATATAGAGGTAGAAAAAACTTTGGAAGGATAGTTATAGAGCAAATAGCTCTAGATGAACACACAACTAGAAGAGGGAGCAAGCAACTATCGGTCTATTTCTGAAGCCAAGAAGAATAAAACTAGCTCAAGTCAAAGATCAAAGAAGAGACATAAAATGTTATTATTCTCTCAAATATGGGCATTATGCAAGTGAGTGTTGGACCAATTAGCGTGAGTAGTCAAAACAAAGTATAAAAATGGTTGATTAAAAAGTAGTTGAAGGTGATCAACCAAGGACATTTATAATGTGTAACATTAGTGAATAAGGAAACATATGGTAGTTTGATGGTAGTTGCAACAACCATATGAGTGGTAATGGAAGTTTATTTGTATTTATTGACAAGAATGTCATGTCTAAAGTTAAAATGGGGATTTATGAAATTGTTTCAATAGTTGGATAATGATATATTATGATCAATACCAAGCATGGTAGCGATAAAAAAATGCAATATTACAAGAATATCTCGTGCTATTTTATTTCTATTTCTAACATCATAAGATATAAGAACATAACTTGGTCTAGTAAATACTGATCCTTCTCCGCAATTGCATCTTACTATTTCCATCTTCTATCATTTCTCCTTCATATTCAATCTTTAACCTCCTTCCTTAATCCATTTACTGATTTTTTTAATTTCATACATTTCAAAAGTGCATCTATGTTCTTTAAACTCTCTTTTCTTTTTTAGGAGGGATCTAATCATCTACTCACTATCAAATTAAAATTCTTTCCATGTGTAGAAGCACCCATCAAGTTCAATTTCAACCAATATTCATGTTATGATATATATATATATATATATATATATATATATATATATATATATATATATATATATATATATATATATCACGCACATAAAAGTTAATATAACAGACTTAAGAGTGAAGTCAACCCTCAACATTTCATGGGTCAACGTTGCACTTTACATGAGCGTTTTGAAAACATATAAAAGCATGAAAAGAACGTAGCCACAAAATTTTGCACATGAAAAATTTGGACCCTGCTGCTTCAATCTATGGCCATTTTAGCCAAAGCAATAGAATAATTATCCCACTGTAGAAAACACCGCATCTGAGATGAATGTCAAAATTGGCAAGTGCTCTATGTTTACAATAATCACGGCTCCCAGAGTTTCAACAGATAAATCATCATTATATTTACCATGAGATTCGTAGATTGGGTAGATTTTTTAGGATCTGCAAATCATGTGTAGTACTTTAAATCATTTTCTTCTTTTGAATGAACTCCAGATGGTCCTTAAAAAGATTTGAATGAATTCTTATCTAATCATGGACGTTTATTGGAGTTTAGTCGCAAATATCAACTTGTTCTTGTCATTGGAAATGACATTGTTTGGCCGGTTTTCTTCTCAGATACTGTGGATTTTCCATCAGTAAACTGTAAAGTTTGTATGATGATATAGAGAAGCTTGCTTTTGCATAGATCTGATCGTCTGGTGAGGTCAAGATTAACTATTCCTTGAGCACGTTTCTTCTTTTTAGTGGATAGTTGATAGATAATAATGACGCTAGTTAATCTTCATACAGAATGTATTAGAAGACGAAGTTTTTTTTTTGAAAAATTAATAAATGTCGAAAATATAAATTTTTTTTAGATTTATAATACAGGGTGTGTAGATCATGAAAATCATAGGCTGAAATTTTCATAAGTTTCTGTTATGTTTTCTACAGTTTCAAAAGTGCATTTTGTATGGAAGATAGTCATGTCCAATCATAATCCTCTCTTATCTAAGTCATCATAAATTACTTTTTGCGATCTTTTATTTGTCTTTCTTTTGTTAATTTTTGGGTGAACGATAATTGAAACGATTATGTTTGGGAGTTCTTAATAAAAAAAAAGGAATAAAGATAGAAAAAAACACACAAAATTCTTCAAAATGGAGCACTAAAAATTGAGGTTCAGGCATCAACTATATAAGAAAATGTATAATAAATCATAATTATGGTAGAAAAAGAGTGAGAGTGAGTTGCAATATTGATTGTGGATGGTGGTGAGATGGCTATGTAGATGGTAAGATACTACTACACATGAACAATGAGTAGAAGATGCTTTTTGGTCTGTGCCAAAAATCTATTGTTTTGATTAAGTAAAAACAGGTTTTGAAAGGACCTGAAACCTTGTACAAAGAGCATAGAAAGATAGAACATTGAAAGATCAAATAACAACTGTGGAACACCACCCAACAAACTAGAAGAACTAACTGTAGTTCCTAACAAAAAGGCCAAAAAATAGCCCAGCTAAACACAAAAAAAGGACCATCAAGATTTACATTTTGGCTCATCCTTATGAGAACTACAGTTGTGGTTGTGGCTAGCCAAAAATCTATTGTTGGTTGTGGCAATGCAATTAATTTATTTTAACATCTACTTAAAATTAAATATACTAACTATTTTAAATATCCTTATGCAACTTGACAAATATGGGTCTCGACCTAATGTCTTGTTAGGTACCCATTTACAATTGTTATTTTCTAATAGGAGGAATTTAATATTATAACCTCCCTTGAATGAAAACCATTAAAAAGTCATGTAATGACCCATAAGCCTAAAGATTTCTCAGAAATACAAATTAACTCTCACATAATGCTTTGGTAAAAATATTAGCAATCTAATTCTCTATTTTTCAATATTGAAGATGAATCACCTATTATTAGATGAGATTCTTGATATAATGGTGATAGACCTCTATATATTTTGTTCAAGCATGAATCATTGGATTCTTGGACAATCAAATGGCACTTTGATTGTCACAATAAAGTAAAGAAGGTCCTACTTGATGTTTCTTGAGTAGCAGTGATAGAATAGCTCATTGCCAAGTTATTTCTTTAGCTTCTTCATTTTCTAAAGTATACTCGACCTCTATAATAGATAGAGAAATAGTAGATTTTCTTCTTATACACCATGAAATGTGACTACAACTAAGAGAGACAACAAAACCTATAGTTGATTTGCAGTCATTTGCACATCATGCCCAATCAAAATTTGAATACCTAATACATTGTAGATCTCCATGAGATGAATAACATACACCCATTGTTAATGTCCCTTGCACATATCTTAATATTATTTCTGTTGCTAACCAATATGGAACCTTATAAGAACTCAAAAATCTTGAATCCACACATATTGCAAAAGAAATATCTAGTCAAGTGTGAGTCAAGCATATAAGACTACCAGCCAATTTCTTGTATATAATTTTGGATCAACATCTTCACCTTCCATATCCTTCCGCAACTTTAATCTTGGAGCAATAGAAGTTGACATACTCTTAGAATATTCCATCCTAAAATTTTTCAACAAATCTAGAACATACATTGTTTGTGAAAGGTACATACCTTTCTCTTTCTACCATACTTGGATGCCAAGAAAGTAGTGTGGGAAAGTTTTTTGAATGCCCAATGTTTCCACTAA
Organism: Chamaecyparis obtusa; assembly: GCA_027943335.1. Classification (NCBI taxonomy): domain Eukaryota; kingdom Viridiplantae; phylum Streptophyta; class Pinopsida; order Cupressales; family Cupressaceae; genus Chamaecyparis; species Chamaecyparis obtusa. Next base: position 1,552,487 of record BSBK01002802.1, read on the forward strand.
AGTATTTTCTCCTTCACTTGCATTGGAATTGGATTAGACATGTTAATTTGTTCTTCCTTCATAATTGCATGGGAGATGAGTGATACATTTTCACTCATCAAATATATGAGATTACCAGTTCGTAGAATTATGTTGTTTGTTTATTATTTTAATTCAAAGTATTTGTTATGTAGCTCCTCAATGCATGTTCTAGAGGAACCTAATAAGTCTTGTTTCAGATCAGAGTTTTGGCAGGTTGTATCAATTTGAGACTCAATAGATTCTATCTCTTCTCTTATAGTTTTCTTAGCCTCAGGCCATTGCAAACTGAAATAATATAAGGAATTAGCCTCCTTGAGGCAAGCTTTACTTCTACACAATATTTCAAGAATTTTTTTGTGTGTAGCAGTACATCTTCCTTTCATCACAGATAGTCTCTTTTCTCTTACCTTTTCCATCCCATTTTCCTTAACATCTCTAAGATTACAAGAGTAAGATTTGAAGGAATTCATTAATGATCTAAAAATTTTAACACTTGGTAAAGAAGGGTCAAGGGACCTTCTAGGTGTAACAATGTGTAATAACTCAACAATTTCTTCAATTATTTTTTTCATTTTCTTCTTATTATCAATAAAATTTTCTCTTGTTGATGCATGAAATGTGTCGCCCAATTGAAACTTGTGCACAAGGTCCATCTTTCTCAAATCAAATAGAAAATTTGTAGAGGATATAGGTTGAAAACATAATTGTGTATTCAGTAAACCATCTAGGGGATCATCAAAAGTACCAGATGAGGTACCATAATTGATGCAGTTAAGGATGGTGGATCCAATTAAGGACAGTCCAAACCTTGTAGCCAACAGAATTACACAGTGGATTACTCAACAATGCAACACAAAGTAATTGCTTAACACTAATTTTCATTAACATGTCCGACTATTAGGCCTTCCGGGTTAGGGCCAATTACAATCAGAAAATAATCTACAAAATCCACAAATAGATCCAATACAATCTCAGTTAGTTCAGCTCTGAAGACAATCAGAAGCTGATGGAAACCCTAAGGCAGATCTAAACTTGAGCTCGCAAGCCTCCAAGCAATCTCCTTGTCTCCAAGTATGCAAACCCTTGGCCCTGCTACAAATAACTATCAGATTACAATCTGATTTGCAAGAACATCAAGAACTTTTCCACAACTTCACTCTCAAGCTTCACATCTGACACCCAGATCTGCTAAGTTCTTCAAGTCCCGATCTACCAACTCTCTCTGTCTGTCCCTATACATCTACCCAAGCACTCCTTAAATACTAATCATCAGCCAAAAGTCAGCAAGATGAAACCCTTAACTCCCCAGATTAACTAATTAAATGCCATACAAGTCAGCTTACAAATGTATAAAAAAATTTAATTCAGCATGTCGACCCATAATGTTCAATGGATACCAATAATAAATTCACCAAGTCGGCTCAACAAATCACGTAGAACTCCAGTTGGTAAGCCACAACTACCGAGTGACAGTAAAATCACCAAGCATGCCAGGCATCACCGAGCACTAGTGTCAACCAAGCACCACAGGCATGACTGGGTAACACATTCACTAAGCACCAGAGACTACCAAATTCCTTTAGTGACCGAGCTTCCTTCAATGACCGAGACCATTGGTCAAGGCTGCAACCAAGTAACACGGGCCAAAATAAAAATACTCCATGCAGTTTCATTGAGGACACAAAATGCCCATGCCTTAACCTTGGATGCCCCTGCATCAAACACCCCAAATTCTAAAAAATGTTCATATGTGAGAAGAACATCTTTCAGGATTCAGTGCATAAATCCTGAATTGGTTCTTCACATACAAGTCCTCCACCTTTTCTGTTTGCAAATTCTTCCACTTCAGTTTCCTCTGTCTCTTCAAGTCTTTTCTTGACAATGCATAGGTCGGTTCTCCACACTGATCATTCATTTTCTCTAGATCCACAATCTCAACTCAGCTACCAATACTCAAGCTTCTTCTACCAAGCGTTGTATCCATCAAAGGCATCAGTGAAAACTTCATGTCATCCTTCTCAATAGTAAACACATTCCGGACATAGTCATAAATAGCTCTCCAATAATATTTCCAAGGTCTATCGAGAAATATATCACAACTATTCATCTTCACAATGTCACAAAGCACAAGATCCTTGTCCTGGCCAATCTGAACATCAATGAAGCATTGTTCTCTAACTTCCAAAGCATGAACATCTTGCAACCAACCAATCCTATAAGAACAAGGATGCTTCATTCTATTCAAACCAAGTTTCTGAACCAGGTCCTCAGCAACAAGGTTATCAGTACTACCACTATCAACAATAACATCACAGAGTTTACCTTCAGTCTTGCATCAGGTCCTAAACAAGTTACTCCTCTAACAAGGTTCATCCTTTGTACTGAGCAATGTTCACCAAAGCAGCAAGTTCTCTAATTTAGGTTCATTCTGAATGTTCTCATTTATCACAACAGTTCATCGGTCAACCTTCTTCTGTGTACACTCAAAAGAATGGTGTCCTTCCCCTCCACAGTTATAGCAAGTACCTTTAAAGATAAATCTACTTATCTTCTTCTTTGGTTCCACAAGTTTCTGTTCATCTTCTACATCAATCGATTTATCCTTCATCGAGTGATCAATCTTTTCTTTTCCTCAGGAGTTACTAGGTTGTTTCCTCTTCAACTTATCTTCTACCTTCAGAGCATACTAATAAGCATTTTCAACAGAATCAATCTTCAGCATACCAAGCTCATCTTGAATATTGAATCTTAGTCCATTCACATATCGAGCTACCTTTTCCTTACCAAGCTCTTGGTGTCCAGACCGAATAGTAAGTTTGTAGAACTCCTCGGTATAATCTTCAACAAACAAATCCTTCTGTTTCAAATTGTGCAACTTCTTAAACAAGTCAAGCTCATAGTCAGCCGGTATGAACTTAGCTTTCAACTTAGTCACCATCAATCTCCACCGATTGATCTTTGTTTCACCTTCATCTTCTTGGTCTCTTTGTAGTTATTTCCACCAAAGAGCAACATGTCCTTTCAACTTTGTCTGTGCTAATCTCACCTGAAGAGGATCTTTAATTTTTTCTAGCTCAAAGAAATCTTCAAGTTCACCAATCCAATCAATCAAATTTTTGGGCTTCAAGGTACCAGAGAAAGTAGAAACTTCCATTCGGTAATTACTAAACCGAGCAGCAAATCTAGGTAACCAAGTAGTTCTGTCTTCACTAGATCTATTCCTCTAGTCGTCACCATTAGATCCAATAGTTTCAAATTCCTCAGCAGCTTCTTCATAGCCATCCTCAGTACCAACATTTTGAGGTATACCAGCAATAGTTCTCATGATCTCAATGACCATATCATTCTTCATTAATTCCATCACAGATCTAAAATCTGATTTCACCTCCTCTATGATCCATGATTCAACAGTATCACAAAGATCAGAAATAACTCTAGGGTCCAATCTTCTTGGTGGCATCCTTAAAGATAAGAGAAACCCTCTGCAAAAAACCCTCACCGAGCACCTTGTGACAATTTCCAAGTTGTAACAAGTCATATCTCAACCTGCAATCTTGCAAACAACTAGGGCACAATTCCATAAGTTCAGTGCTATAGATCTGCAATCAGATTGCACACAATCAAGTTCCTAATAAGATCAACTTCGCAAGATCAACCTTGCCAGGTCAACCTTCTGCTTCAACAAGATCAAACTCTCACTCTGATACCACTTAATGTAGTCAAGGATGGTGGATCCAATTAAAGACAATCCAAACCTTGCAGCCAATAGAATTACATAGCAGATTACTCAACAATGCAACACAAAGTAATTTCTTAACACTAATTTTCATTAACATGCCTAACTATCAGGTCTTCTAGGTTAGGGCCAATTACAATTAGAAAACAATCTGCAAGATCCACAAACAGATCCAATACAATATCAGCTAGTTCAACTCTGAAGATAATCAGAAGCTGATGGAAACCCTAAGGTGAATCTAAACTTGAGCTCCCAAGCCTCCAAGTAATCTCCTTGTCTCCAAGTATGCAAACCCCTAGCCCTGCTACAAAAAACTATCAGATTACAATCTAATCTACAAGAACATCAAGAACTTTTCCAAAACTTCACTCTCAAGCTTCACATCTAACATCCATATCTGCTAAGTTATTCAAGTCCTGATCTACCTACTCTCTCTTTCTATCCCTAAACATCTACCCAAGCACTCCTTAAATACTAATCATCAACCACAAGTCGACAAGATGAAACCCTTAACTCCCCAAAATAAATAATTAAATGCCATACAAGTTGGCTTACAAATGTATACAAACATTTAATTCAGCAGGCCGGCCCATAACAATGGCTACCAACAATAAATTCACCAAGTCGGGTCAAGAAATCACATAGAACTCCAGTTAGTAAGCCAGAATTACTGAGCGACATTAAAATCACCGAGCACGCCAGGCATCATCGAGCACCAGTGTCGACCAAGCACCACAGGCATGACCGAGTAACACATTCACCGAGCACCAGAGACTGCCAAGTTCCTTCAGTGATCGAGCTTCCTTCAATGACCGAGACTGTCGGTCAAGGCTGCAACCGAATAACACTACCCAAACTACAAACACTCCATGCAGTTTCACCAAGGACACAGAATGCCCATAACTTAACCTTGGATGCCCCTACATTAATTATTGATGCAAGGGCATTCTAGGGTACTCGGTGAATCTACATGGGAGGTGTATGTTTGGCTAGTGTTACTCGGTTGCAGCCTTGACCGATGGTCTCGGTCATTGAAGGGAGCTCAGTCGCTGAAGGAACTTGGTAATCTCTGGTGCTTGGTGAAAGTGTTACTTGACAATGCCTGTGATGCTCAATCGACACTGGTGCTCGGTGATGCTTGGCATGCTTGGTTATTTCACTTTTTCTCGGTAGTTCTCATTTACCGACTAGAGTTCTATGTGATTTGTTGGGCCGACTTGGTGCATTTATTGTTGGTAGCTATTGTTACAGGCTAACATGTCATATTAAATGTTTGTAAGGCTATTTTTATGCCAACTTGTATTGCCTTTAATTGGTGTTACTCAATTGCAGCCTTAACCGATGGTCTCGGTCATTGAAGGAAGCTCCGTCGCTGAAGGAACTTGGTAATCTCTGGTTCTCGGTGAAAGTGTTACTTGACAATGTCGGTTGTGCTTGGTCAACACTGGTGCTCGATGATGCCTGGCATGCTCAGTTATTTCATTGTTGCTCAGTAGTTCTCATTTACCGACTAGAGTTCTGTGTGATTTGTTGGGCCAACTTGGTGCATTTATTGTTGGTAGCTATTGTTACAGGCTAACATGTTGTATTAAATGTTTGTAAGGCTATTTTTATGCCGACTTGTATTGCCTTTAATAATTGTTGGGGGGAGTTAATGGTTTCATCCAGCTAACTTGTGGCTGATGATTAGTATTTATAGGATGTTTGGGTAGATGTTTAGGGAGGAAGGGGAGATCGATAGAAGTTCATGACTTGGAAGGCTTTGCGAATCAGATCTAATATTCTGAAAGCTAGAGTTGGCGAGGTTGTGTAAAAGATCTTGCATGATCTTGTAGATCAGATTGTTATCTGATAGTTTGTAGTTGCAGAGCTAGTGGTTGCGCACTTGGAGACAAGGAGATTGCTTGGAGGCTTGTGAGCTCAATTTTAGATCTACCTTAGGGTTCCCATCATTTGCTGATTGTTTTCAGAGCTAAACTAGCTAAGATTATATTGGATCTGTTTGGATCTTGTAGAATTGTTTATGATTATAATTGGCCCTAACTCGAAAGGCCTTACAGCTGGGCATGTTAATGAAAATCAGAAGTTAAACAATTATTTGTTGTTGTGTTGTTGAGTATTTCACTATGTTGTTTTGAAGCTACAAGGTTTGGACTGTCCTTAATTAGATCCACTATCATTGACTGCATTAGGTGGTATCAGAGCTAGAGAGTTGATCTTTTGGAGTGAAGGTTGATCTAGCAAGGCTGATCTTGTGAAGTTGATCTAGTTGGTGAAGAGATCATATGATCTGGATTGCAGATCCAAAGTACTGAACTTGTGGATCTTGCACTAGTTTTTTTTTCAAGGTGGCAGGTTGAGATCTAACTTGCATACAACTTGGAGATTGCCACAAGGTGGTTAGTGTCGGGTTTGTTGCATATCTTTAAGGATGACTCTGAGAACATTGGACTCTAGAGTTATTTATGATCTTTGTGATACTGTGGAATCCCAGATCATAGAGAAGGTGAAATCAGATTTCAAATCTGAGATGGAGTTGATGAAGAATGACATGGTCACTGAGATCATGAGAGCTATTGTTGGTGTACCTCAAAATGTTGGTACTGAAGATGGTTATGAAGAAGCTGTTGAAGACTTTGAACTTACTAGATCTAGTGGTGATGACTGGAGGGATAGATTTGGTGAAGACAGAACTACTCCGTTGCCTAGATCTGGAGCTCGGTTAAGTAGTAGTTACCGAATGGAAGTTTCTACTTTCTCTAGTACTTTGAAGCCCGAGAACTGATTGATTGGATTGGTGAACTTGAAGATTCATTTGAGCTGGAAGAAATTGAAGATCCTCTTTGAGTAAGATTAGCACAGACAAAGTTGAAAGGACATGCTGCTCTTTGGTGGAAAGAACTACAAAGAGATAGAGAAGATGAAGGTGAAATGAAGATCAATGGGTGGAGGTTGATGGTGACTAAGTTGAAAGCTAAGTTCATACCTTCTGACTATGATCTTGACTTGTTTAAGAAGTCGTAGAATCTGAAACAGAAGGATCTGTCTGTTGAAGATTATACTGAGGAGTTCTAAAAACTTACTATTCAGTCTGGACACCGAGAGCTTGGTAAGGAAAAGGTAGCTTGGTATGTGAATGGTTTGATATTCAATATTCAAGATGAGCTTGGTATGCTGAAGATTGATTATGTTGAAGATTCTTATCAGTATGCTCTGAAATCAAAAGATAAGTTGAAGAGGAAACAACATAGTAATCCTCGAGGGAAGGATAAGATTTATCACTCGGTGAAGGATAAACCAACTGATGCAGAAGATGAACAGAAACCTATGGAACCGAAGAAGAAGACAGGTAAATTTATATTTAAGGGTACTTGATATAACTATGGAGAGGAAGGAGATTGTTCTTTTGAGTGTACACAAAAGAAGCTTGGTGACTGACGAACTGCTGTGGTGAATGAGAGTGAACCTGAATCTGAGAACTTGCTGCTTCGGTGAACATTGCTCGGTACAAAGGAGGAACCTTGTCAGAGGAGTAACTTTTTTAGGACCCAATGTAAGTGTGGAGGTAAACTCTTTGATATTATTTTTTATAGTGGTAGTACTGATAACCTTGTTGTTGAGGACATGGTTCAGAAACTTGGGTTGAATAGAATGAAGCATCCTTGTCCTTTTAGGATTGGCTGGTTACAAGATGTTCATGCTCTAGAAATAAGAGAACAATGCTTTGTTGATGTTCAGGTTGGCCAGTATATGGATCTTGTGTTATGTGACATTGTGAAGATGAATAGTTGTGATATATTTCTCGGTAGACCTTGGAAATATGATTGCAGAGCTATGTATGATTGTGTCAGGAATGTGTTTACTATTTAGAAGGATGACATGAAGTTTTCCCTGAAGCCTTTGCTGGATACAATGCTTGGTAGGAGAAGCTTGAGTATTGGTAGCCAGGTTGAGTTGGCAGATCCAAAGAAAATGAATGATCAATACAAAGAACAAAGGTCTGTGTGTTGTCAAGAAAAGACCTAAAGAAATAGAGAAGGTTGAAATGGAAGAGTATGCAAGCTGAAAAGGTGGAGGACTTGTATGTGAAGAACTAGTTTAGGATTTATGTGCTGAATCCCAGAAGATGTTCTTCTCACATATGAACATCTTTTCAAACTTGGGGTGTTTGATGTAGGGGCATTCTAGGGTACTCAGTGAATCTGCATGGGAGGTGTATGTTTGGCCGGTGTTACTTGGTTGTAGCCTTGACCGACGGTCTCGGTCATTGAAGGAAGCTCGATCACTAAAGGAACTTGGTAATCTCTGGTGCTCGGTGAAAGTGTTACTCGGTGATGCATATGGTGCTCGGTCAACACTGGTGCTCGGTGATGCCTAGCATGCTTGGTTATTTCACTATTGCTCGGTAGTTCTGGTTTACTAACTAGAGTTCTGTGTGATATGTTGGACCGACTTGGTGCATTTATTATTGGTAGTTGTTGTTACAGGCCAACATGTTGTATTAAATGTTTGTAAGGCTATTTTGATGCTGACTTGTATTGCCTTTAATAATTGTTGGGGGGAGTTAATGGTTTCATCTATCTGACTCATGGTTGATGATTAGTATTTATAGGATGTTTGGGTAGATGTTTAGGGAGCAAGGGGAGATTGATAGAAGTTCATGACTTGGAAGGCTTAGTGAATTAGATCAGAGGTTTTGAAAGTTGGAGTTGGTGAGGTTGTGGAAAAGATCTTGCATGGTCTTGCACATCAGATTGTTATCTGATAGTTTGTAGTTGTAGAGCTAGTGGTTGCACACTTGGAGACAAGAAGATATCTTGGAGGCTTGTGAGCTCAAGTTTAGATCTGCCTTAGGGTTTCCATCAGTTGCTGATTTTTTTAGAGTTGAACTAGCTGAGATTGTATTGGATCTGTTTGGATCTTACAGAATTGTTTCTGATTGTAATTGGCCCTAACTCGGAAGGCCTTATAGCTAGGCATGTTAATGAAAATCATAAGTTAAACAATTATTTTTTGTTGTGTTGTTGAGTATTCCACTATGTTGTTATGAAGCTGCAAGGTTTGGACTATCCTTAATTAGATCTACCATCTTTGACTACATCAATAAACCATTACAGAGTCAGACATTTCTTTCTTCTCTTCCTTTGTTGCTCCTTTATCTTTTTCTTCAACTTGTTCTTCATAATTTTTTTCTCATCTTCTTTACTTTCTTCATTTATTGTAGATTTCAATCTCAATTTATTTTTCTTCCTATATTTTATTAATTATTTCCTTCTAATGTTTCTTCTTCAAATTGTTTCGAGATATCATTCATATATTCTATTCTTCTTTTGCATTGGTCTTTGTATTTTTTAGAGGGATATTATGTTCTTTAACATTCTTTGGAGGAGGAAGTGTTGTGTCACCCATATCAATTTCTTCTAAGTTTTGTCATGTCAAAATTTTATCCTATGATAGAGGAACATGACCAGGCTCATGTTACATTGAAGTCCCAATACCATCCTTCTAAGTTTCTTCTATTGACAATATTCTAAGATTTTTGGCCATGTCTCAGAGGGACTCTATAGTTTTTGTGTTTATCTTCTCAAACACTTCTCTGTCTCTTCGCATCAAGATGTATTTTATTCTTTTGGATGTGAATTCATTGGAGATTACATGTTTCAAGGTTTCCTTGTCTATATATGAAAATATAAGACCCACAGTCTATAGTGTATACCTTCTAATCTCTTTTTCACCTTATGTGGCCTCTTGTCTTAACTTTTCCAATACACTCCACAAATATTCTAGAATATCCCTTTTTATGTATTTTGGGTATGCTTCTAAATCAGTAAAGTACTTTATGAAGGCCTCAACAATTGTGTTGGTGTAATTAATTATTCCTAATTACACTTTACTTAATCTTACTTAGGATAATGCATTGCATAGTAAGTTGTGATTGAGACACCTAGGAGTTTGCACATCCATTAAGCACATGGTGTAGGAGAAATTCCACTTTTGGTGTGATAGTTGTCATCACATACCTCGTTGTGTGTGAGATCCACCTTTTGTGCTCTTATCACATTATCATCCTAATCCAATGCACATACTTTCTTGCATATTGGAGGATGATCCACATTTGGTGGACATGTGATTAGGTGATAGCTTATCAGCTCCTTATCATTCTCTCTTATTGCCTCTCCTATATAAGGAGGCCTATTATGTAATTCAATTAATCTATTGAGGAATTCATTGGATCTATTCAATCCATCCTTGCTTCATATTTTCTCTCTTGTGCTTTTCTTCAACCTCTTGATCTTGGTTCAATATTTGCTATTTGCAAATTCTTACATGGTATCAGAGCCATTGGAGCGTTCTTGATCAGCCGATTTGGAGAGATCTTGCAAGTTTGAAGGTCCAAATCTCAGATCTGGCCACCAGCGTGCGATAGAGGCATCTTGGAGCAGATCTGACCTCACCATTGCGTCCGAGAGGTTGTTTCGGTTGAAATCGACTATAAACTTGCCCATATTCAGCGAAAGTCCAATTCGAGGCAAAATTTTTTTGCATATACACCTCTATGGTACAATTTTGTAAAAAAAAAAAAAAATATTATTTTTTTAATTCTGATTTTTTTCTCAGAATTTTTTCTGCAAAAAAATTTATTCTTTGGGTAGGTACGGCCCTGTTCTTTTTAATTTAAATAAATTAAAAAGAAAAAATAATAATAAAAAATTTTAAGGGCCTTGGCGGCCACTGCCGCGGCCACCACCAGCAGCGGCCTCCTCAGCCCCCGACGCTCCTCTCCGGCGGTCCTCCGTTCCGGCGCCACCGCTCCACCGCACCGTCCCGGCATCTCTGCCCACCGCTCCCCGCCGCCCGGCCCAGCGCGACAACCGCTCACTGCCGCGGCCAGTCCTTCGCTCGCGGCGCTTTACCCAGCCGACCGCACCTCGCCGGCCGCTCCGCTCCTCCGACGGCTCAGCCCAGATCCGCAACCGGCGGCGAACTCCAGCTCCCCTGCCACGTCACTTTGCCCAGTCAGCTGTGCTGACACCATCACCGCCATGACGCATCCGTATAGTACGAACACACGCAAGCCGCCACGTCAGCGCAGGGACGATTTTGGCTGACGTCATCATTTTTCTGAGCCTAAAATTGACGGCCATTTAGCCGTCGTAGCAGAGCATAGTTGGATTTTTTTGACGGCCGTATGACTGTTAAATTTAATCGGGCAGATTACTGACATCATCAGAAATTGAAAATTCTTTGCCCTCACCATTTGCATTTTGGTTTTTGCAGTCCAACTTTGAGAGGCCATAACTTGGTCATCCGGGCTCCAAATCGGGTGCAATGTTTTTTGAAATTGGGTAGAATTTCCTGTACTTTCCAGTGGTGGTATTATTTTTCAATTTGGCAGTCAGATTTGTCAGAAATTGCAGTTATTGGTGACTGTTCCTATCTGTTCCTGATTTCTGCAACTTCCAGGGCTTCGTTTGGGCACATACGGTAACATTTTGAGGTGAAATTTTTTTTGAAAGTGCATAATTTTTTGTCTATTTTCCAGATCTATAATCAGATTTTAGTGATTTTGAGTAGACATATCACTTTCAGCAATAGGCTATTTTGGGGCTACATTTGCACTTGGTTAATCCTTGGATTTCAGTTCTCTAATTTGCATCAGTCATTTGAAGAAGTTATCAGTAGTTATCAGTCAGTATTTGGTGTTAACATGGATAATTCAAAGGTTAAAATCCTCACTCCATATAACTACCATGAATGGAAAGATTCTTTAAGTAATCATTTGTTGAGTCTTGGATTGCTTAGAATGACTCTTGGGCAGGATCAAGAACCTCAAATAGGTGTTGTAGAAAAGAGAAAATGGTTTGATAGAAGAGATAAAGCACTTGGCGCTCTTAGATCATCCATCTCTCATGACTTGCACTATCATATTGCTTCTTGCACACATCCTCATGATGCTTGGATCACATTGGAAGGACTCTTTGGTAAACCTGATAGAATGAGAAAATTCAGATTAGAGAATGATCTCATAGGTCTTAATCCTAGGGATTTTGACAATATTCAAGATTTCTTTTCTAAGTTCAATACTATTAGATCTGAGCTTTCTTCATGTGGCATTGTTAAAGGGGATGAACAATTGATCTTTTCTATTCTTTCCAAGCTTGGTCCTGAATATTCTATCTTTGTTTCTACATTCTATGCTACTATGGATGCTCTTGGTAGTGCATACAAATTGCCCTCTCTTGATGAATTTGCAGCGCAGCTCACAAGGGAACAAGCAAAGTTGGCACACATGGGTCAGTTGAAGCCTTCCACACATCAAGCATTGGTTGCAAGTGAGTCTACATCAAAGGCTTCTAATGGAAAAGGAAAGAAACACAATAAGGATCCTAAGCCTCATGACAAAGGTAATGAATCTTCTTCACCAAAAAGTACTGAATCCAAGTCCTCTTCAAGAGAAGAATCATGTAGAAGAAAGAGAGATAAATGTGCATATTGTCAAAAGTTAGGGCATGATGAGCATAAGTGTTTTCAAAAGAAGATTGATGAGCTAACTCACATTATTCAGAAACACAACATTAAGTTGCCCTCATCAGTGTCTGCTCCTTCTTCTACACATTTGGCAGCTTCTACATCTCCATCATCATCCAAAGATAAAGGTAAAGGACAAGCACTCATGGCTTCCACACATCCTGAGCAAGGTAAATGGCTTCTTGATTCAGGTGCATCACATCATATGGCATCTTCTATGGATATGTTTTCTTCTTTTGAGCCTTGTAATTCTCCTAATATTTTGATGGGTAACAACACATTCATGAGAGTTTGTGGAAAAGGTTCTATTCCTATGGGAGAAGGGACATTTAATGATGTTCTTTGTGTACCATCCTTGACCACTAATCTTCTTTCAATTTACCAAATCACACATGGGGCACAAGGTAAAATTGTTGAGTTCACTCCTGATTATGTCTACATTAAGGACATGGAGACTAGAGATGTCATAGCTATGGGAGTTGTTGATCATACATCACGCTTGTATTCTTTTTCCACTTTTGTTGATAATGATGATGATATTCATGATGTACCCATCTCTTTGCCAAGGGATAATGATGATTATGAGGAGAATTTTGGGCACTTGAATCATTTTGTTGTTGAGACAAGTGTTGATCTTCCTACTCCTCCACCTCCTGCTTCTTCAGACATGGGCTCTACTATTCAGCAGGATATTCATTGTGTTTCAGATCTTGCAGAATGTGATGACTACTTCGATGCATCTTCAGCACTGGTTGTTTCTCATGATGCAGATTTGGAAGACATACTTGAGGGGGTTTCTCTTTCCTTTGATGACAGTTTCATCATAGATGGGGATACTTCACCTACTTTGGAGATTGGTGTATTTAATTCTTCTCCTTCTTCACTTGATTTATCACATGAAGTGATAGATTCTTTGAGCTTGGAGATTCCTATTCAGTCTTCAGAGATTCATGCATGGAGACCTTCCTCTTCTTCCTCCTTCCATTCACACAAGGATTGGCTTCTTCAATTGATGTATCTATTTCTTCCTAAGGGGAGACATGTTTCTTGTAAGCATTGGTTGATCTTTTGTTTGCAGGTACTCTTCATCAACATGGGAGCTTCTACATTATGGAGGGGATATCATGTCTCCATCTATCCTTCTTATGGGGGGATTCTTCTTTGTATATACATGATGTATGTAGTTCTTGGGGGGTCTTGAGTACTCCATCCATTCATGCATCTTGTTTTCTTCTCTCTTTTTGGGGGAGGGTTTTTCCCATGTGGTTTTCCCTCTTTCTCCACTTTATGAGAGTTATGCATTTCATGTATCTTGTACATGGGTACCTAACATGGCCTAGTAGCCGGGACCCATCTTGCATTGTGAGTTTAAGTGCATTCCCCTAAGTTGCACTTAAGGGGGGGTGTTGGTGTAATTAATTATTCCTAATTACACTTTACTTAATCTTACTTAGGATAATGCATTGCATAGTAAGTTGTGATTGAGACACCTAGGAGTTTGCACATCCATTAAGCACATGGTGTAGGAGAATTCCACTTTTGGTGTGATAGTTGTCATCACATACCTCGTTGTGTGTGAGATCCACCTTTTGTGCTCTTATCACATTATCATCCTAATCCAATGCACATACTTTCTTGCATATTGGAGGATGATCCACATTTGGTGGACATGTGATTAGGTGATAGCTTATCAGCTCCTTATCATTCTCTCTTATTGCCTCTCCTATATAAGGAGGCCTATTATGTAATTCAATTAATCTATTGAGGAATTCATTGGATCTATTCAATCCATCCTTGCTTCATATTTTCTCTCTTGTGCTTTTCTTCAACCTCTTGATCTTGGTTCAATATTTGCTATTTGCAAATTCTTACAAATTGTTGTCTTTCCTATTTCATATGACTTAGCATACATTTTACTGACTTCCTTAATATTTTCATATTGCACCATATAGTCAAGAACAAAGTGTCTAACTTGAGTGGTTCCTCTAGCCTTTCCTTTTCTTTTCATCTTAGTTTCTCATATGCATAGAATATTTTTCTTTTCTTTTCTGTGTCTTCATCTAAAGATTCTACTAAATGCACTCAAGTGATATTTTACACATTTAAGTTTCTTGTGCTTCTTCTTCTTCTCGTGTTTCATCTTATGTTTTCTATTAGTTTGATTCTTCTTCCTCTAATTTCTTTTCAACGTGCTTCTTCCCATAATCTCTTTGTTTGATTCCTCTTGGAGCATAGGAAGAGGTTGTTCCTTTTTTCCTCTTTGCAAATTTTTCTTCATCGGCTAGAGGAGTTTTCTCTTTTAATGTAACTATTTTCTTTCTTTCAGTCTTTGAAGATGTTGTCTTAGAGGATACATGAATGACAAATGAGGAGGGTTCCTATCAAACCTCCTAGGACTACTAGTATTTTCAGATTTACTTCTTCTCTAAAAAATGACTTATTTAGGAATATCAACTACTCTAGCTTATTTATCTACTATCTTTCAAACTTTCATCTCTATAATTGGCTTCATTTTATTATTTGTGAACTGTCATGAATTTTCTTCATAAGTTCCATGTCTTTCCTAAGTTTCATCTCTAGGAAGTTAAAAATAATACTTTTGCCAAACCAATTAATACCTCTTCAGACACCTCATAACCCAAAGTACAGACCTATACAATTCTTTGTTCAACTACCTAAGCCATGATACATTCATCTGTAGTTATAAGAATGGTGGTATCATTCTTGTATTAAATTCAACTATCTTATTTAAAATTGTTCCTCTCTGATGCATTTTAAGTTGGAAAACAAAAAAGAACAAAATGAAAGCTTCTTCTTTAGAGTTTATGTCCTTTAATTTTTCCATGAATTCATATATTTGATGTGATATATGTCTATTAAGAAACTAGATTGTCCTTTTATGACCAAGAACTTCACCCATGAAATAAAATAAAATTCACAATGTGGCATACTAGAAGTCACACTTTTTCTCCTTAGACTGGTTCAAATTCTCCATGAATTATTCTCTCAGTATCTCACATAAATCACAGTCTACATTTTTCTCTACCATTTCATAGGCTACATTAACAACAATTGTAGACATAATTTTTTCTTTATTTGTGAGGTGAATTTTATTACCATTCATCAAAGATGCATACTTCATTGCAGAGTTAGAGATTGTATTAAAAGATAACACTCTTGCATCAAATGTAGCTTTAGTCAATTTTTCTACATCTTTTTTCTTTACCGCCTTTAGCACAAGGACTATTCCAATGGAAAATAAACCAAAAATTTCTCTTATCACTTCCATAGTGATCATCTAGCCCATTGATCCAACCAGACAAATTTATCATGAATTCTACTCATAATCATTTGCACCCATTTGACATCATAACAAAAAATTGGAAATTGATTCTATACATCTAACTTTTCTCTACCAGGGCTTTGTGTTCTAGTTTTTGTTTGAATTCATCTCCATTCAATTTATTATACCACATATCAGTTAGCTTACAATGATTGTATTCATCAATCTTAACATGTATGTAGGTTGTGATGTCTTAAGTTGGTAAAAACCCCAAAAAATACTAGTAAAGGCACCCATTCGATCATTCTTGTTTGATTGTTGTGGTGACATTTAAATTTTGGGCAAGGCTTAGCATTCATATCAACAACATTTGGAGTCACCATTGAAAATAAGTTCAGTTGTGGAAACTAGGGTTCAAAAACTAGGGCACAGGAATACCTCTTTGTACTTTGATGGAAAACCTTGTGCTTATAATTTTCCTTTCTCTCATCCATCTCCTTAAGGTTCAAACGAGTAAAATGACTTAGTAAAATTCTATTTAAGTATTCATTCAACTTGCTAGCACATATAATCAATGCAAAATGAAAAATTTGTTAAATAGTTTGTTTGTTCACACAGTTTCCATTCAATCTTCCGCAAATTATCATATTTCAATATTTCTTGTCACAATCTTTACTACAATTTTTATTTCATCAATCTACACATTATCTTTTCATATAGTAATAAAAGCATCACATCCTTTCACGGGGGAATATGATTTTCATTTTTTCTCCCCCTGAGACAAAGCCCTTTAAGATAATTATCGAATATATTTTTAACACTGGAGCTAGGTTTGGCCACATCTTCTTTCTCTTTCCAGATCTTTATCATCTCATTTCTGGCTTCTTCCACACTTATTTTCTTTACTAGCTCATTTCATTTCACCAAATCATCCTTCTTTATATTGCTATTTTTGCAAAGCTTTGCATTATGTCCATACTTGTTACAAGTGTAGCACTTAATATTCCTTTATTTTTCCTATATTTGCATTGTTTATCCTTATGTCCAAAAATGTTGCGTACATGAAAAATACCATTGAAGAATTTATTTCTTCCATTTTTTTGATTATTCATAATTTAACTTCTATACTAACTAGTTTTATGACCAAATATTTTGCAAGTAAAGAACTGACCAGAACATGATCTAGCAGTCTAATTTATCGCGCTTCTACAATCTATTTTTTTATGTCCAAAATTAGTGCAATAAAAATAATAGCCATTATTATAATAAAAGTATCTATGACCAACTTGTTGTTTGACTGGTGGATTTCTTGCTTGATCTCTTTGATTTTATATATATATGCTAAATCCTCTTTTGATCTTTGCAGCAAGCTAATTGATTTTTGTTGATTTTGTCTATGTGTCTTTTCCTTTGTCTTAATTCTTCTGATGTGAACATGTTCACTAGCTTCAAACCCCACTTTTGTCTTTTGGAGTCTTTTGTATAGTCATCATCTCATCAAGTTTAGTTGCAATCATCCTAAATTTTTCTTCTTGACTCTTTGATTTATCCAGCTCTGATTTAAGGAATACAAAGTTTTTTTCTCTAATTTCTTGCATTCTTCTGTTTTGTTTTCAATTATGTCATTATGAAATTCCTTGTTCCTTTTGTATTCTTCAACTTGTATATTTAGATTTATAATTATAACATTTTTTTTTTTTTAATTCTTCGTTGAACTCCTTATGCATTTATTTCAAATTTATTCATCTTTTCCCTTAGCTTCTTGACGCATTCATTTTCTTCTTTGATGTTTTCTTTTAGATCTTTAGTTTTATTTTTAGTATTCTCAATATCTTCAAGAGATTCCTTAATTTCTCCATTTTTATCAAGTTGTCTTTCATCTAGGAATTCTTCCAGAGTAGATTTAGGCATCATATGTTCAACCTCCAAGATCTCCTTTAAGTTGTTAGGCTCGGTCAAAGGACTAGGCTTTTCTACTAATTGTTGAATATTTGGAATACAAAGAGGAGAGATGAATCAACATTCCCTTTAAACTATTAAAACCTTTAAATAACCATCTACATAATATAATTAATTGTAGAAAAGAAATGAAAATATGAGTAAAAAAACACAACACATAAGTTGTAGCACTAGTATTCTTATGTGAAAACCCCCAAAAGAGAAAAACCACATAAATGATTAACTCTCAATATCTTATAACCCATTACAAACTATTACAATAGCACTAACTGCATGACTCACTACCTAGATAAGGCTCACTACCAAAAAGAGGACTCACTCTTTAGAAGTACAAAATTGAACTTTTATAGTTGCATCTCAAATATGCATGAAATAAAATTCCATTGAAGTTTAGTATACATAATTTACACACTTCATTTAATCACTATTGACATCTTTAATAGTAATAGTGTTGCTAATTTTCACATCATTATCTGTACAATATCTCTAAGGATATTCTAAATATATACCAATATATCTATACAATATCCAGACCACCTCAACTGTTAGAATAATTTTAGAATAATTGAGAGGGGGGGTGAATCAGTTATCCTTAGGTCTAGATGTACCAATACAACTTTTAAACTCTTCAAAAAACTTAGATCTAATCATCAATTCACTCGGTCTCTATAGAATATATCAACAACATAAAACTTGCAGTCCAGTGTCCAAAAGTAATCAACTTGTAGAATATAAAATTTTCAACAAAATTCACATCAAATAACATTCACACAAGTATAACACCAAGATTTAACGTGGAAACCCAATATGGGAAAAACCACTAGTAACATGCTACTAATTTTAACTCTTTTGAAGTGAGCTCTATGAGAAGCCAACCCTGTTAAAGGTTTACAATACACACCGCGAGGTGTGACCCAGTTAAAGAATTTAATCACCCTGTTAAGAGTGGCCTGGTTAGAGGGCTTAAGAAAATTCCATTAGAATGTCACCTTGATTAAAGGATTTTGACCAATACAATGGTTAGAAAGTAATAGTAGGTTCTAATTTGAAATATAAAACTCACTTTGCAAATATAGATCCAATATGCTCATATGTTGATTTACTGGTTGACCTTCATTTCCATCTCCATCTCTGATCTTCTCAGAAATCTCTTCGAGCAATCACCTCAACTTTGTTCATCTCTTCACATCTCTTTTTAGCCTTCTACTTATATTCATTAGTCAATAACATCAAAATCTTTCCATACACTCCATAACCTTACCGTTAGGTCATCCTTATACCTCCTTGATCAGGTAAATTAATCTTTTTCCACTTAATCTTTTTCGTAGATCTTAGGTTTAGGTCAGATTCATCAAATCCTTCCATCATTTTATTCTCCTCCTTATCCTTCTAGATACTTCTCCAAAATTCTCCTTGAATCCATAAGAATATGGTTTAACATGCATTAAATGCTCTAGATCATTCATTATTAATGTCAACACATTTTACATATCCCAAGAATTGAACTATGTCGGTTGGGATTCTCAATTCCTTCACAAACTATAAATTACTAACACTCAGTCAATAATGTGTTCTTCTACTCGGTCATCACTAGATATCTTAGTCATCACTAAAACTGTTCTTCTCGGCAAACACTACCTTAGCTCGGTTGATTATCTGATACTCGACAATTACTGATGCTCGGTCGACACTAAATTTTCTCAGCTTATAGTGGCACTCGGTCGACACTAGCATCACTCGGCTTAAATTAAATTTCTTCTCTTTTTCTTGGTTAAGCCTATGCTTCAAATCTTTTGACTTCTTCACTTAGTGTTAAAGATAAACAACACATTACCTTGTCAATGTGCCAACTAATCAAGTACCCACTGAAGTATCACATAACTCAACCTTTCCTTAGGTCCTCTTGTTATATCCTCTTTTCAAATCCTCTTCATCAATCTAAAGATATGGTACTCTACTAGATAGCAACTATCTTACCAGTTAAGGTTTGACATCAATGACAGTATAATAATTGTTTCAATTGTAGTTTCCAACAATCTCCCTCTTTGGCATTGATGGAAACACCACATGCTTTACTATACAATCCAAAATATTATGTTCAATGGTTTACTGAATATCTCATTTTTCTTATTCAATCTCTCCCTCTTTGCTTAGGGTAACTTCTTCTTTTATTTAAGTTTACTAAATCTCTAAATCTTCTCCCTCTTTGAAAACAATGCCAAAGACATTCATCTTCACCATGTAGATATCCTCATGTTAATTCTCTAAATTTTATCACTCCCTCTGTCATCTTTCTTATGATTGGTCAACATCTTTTTCTTTACTTTTCACAACTCTAGGAAACTCCTAAAGTGTGACCTCCTTTGCATCAATTCGTTAGATGTTCTGATTTATTCCATTTGATGCAATGCTCCTATATGTTACTAGGTAGCCTTAGTTAGGGGAATCACCCCTAATTTACCTCTAAGGTATTCATGCGCATCTTTAGGTAATGCCTTGGTGAATATATCTACTAATTGTTCCTTTGCATTCACATACTCTAATCTCACTTCTTTGTCTTGAACTAGCTCTCAAGTAATGATACTTGATAGCAATATGCTTAGTCTTAGTGTGCATTACAAGATTCTTTGATATATTAATAGCACTTGTGTTATCATAGAAAATAACAACTGGCTTAGTGATTTCCTCTTTCATACCTTTTAACAATTGTTTGATCCACACTAAATTTGAGCAATTCACTGTTGCTGCTACATATTCAACTTCTTCTGTAGATTGCGAAATGTAGTTTTGTTTCTTGTTTGTCCAAGAGACTAATCTCTTTCCTAGAAAGAATGCGCCACCACTTGTATGCTTTCTGTCATCCACATTTCCTGCTCAATCTGCATCAATGTAAACTTTCAATTCAAACTAGTCATTCTTCTTGTAATACAATCCATATTCCTATGTTCCTTTTAGATATCTCAATATCATTTTCAATGCCATCATGTGACTCTCCTTAGGATTTTTAGAAAATCTTGCAACAATCCCAACAACTAAGGCAATATTTGGTCTACTATGGACAACATATTGTAGCTTTCCAATCATAGACTTGTACAAAGTTTGATTTACTGATGAAGGGTGCTCCCCTTAATACCACAAGCACATAACAGAAATAGAGAAACAACAACAATAATATGCAAGAATAGAAAATTGGCTTCTTATTATCTCCACAAATGTGGAATTACAAACTTTCAGAATTGCAATATGCAAAGCCACATGGGCATTCCCTTACAATACTCTGTAGGACAAAGCCTCGAATCAATACCCAGAACTACTCTAGACAACACTACGGGCTTTCTTTATATAGGCAATTTCCACCACTCGAGAAGGTTCTAGAAATTTAGCCCTTAGGGCCGACCAAACTTAGAATTATTTTATTTTACAATTTATTACATCAAAGTGGGCTCAAAATGAGTTTTGAAACCCAAACAAAAATTTTGAAGAAAAATTATTTTCTTCCATTTCAGGTCACCCAACTTCCGAAGACCATAAGTCATCGCCCATTGACCCGATTGGCTATTATAACCCCATTCTGGAAATGCCACGAAGCGCTCTACAAGCTTGACCAGCACCCCTTACCCAAAATTTCAACTTCATTCGGGGCCTCTAAAGCCTTCAAAACTAAGTTCAAAGTTTCTATACCCTACTGCCAATACCGAAAATCTTCAATATCTTCAAAACTACACCCGATCTAGCCATGAAACTTTGCTGGCAGGCTGATATGACTGAGATGAACCTCCATATGTAAAATTAGACATTTCAAGATCGTAAGACCAACTTACTAAAAATAGCAAGTTTCCATAAATAACAACTCTGCAAAAGATAGCCCTTATTGAATACAAAAATAGAAATATTTTTAGGTGATGCAAGATTGCTCTTACACCCAAGATGCTCCTGCATCAGACATCCGGGGTAATTTGAGAAGTGACCTTGTCACGACTCAAGTGTGCAGAGGAAAATCAAGACAGTTAACCTCCTCCTTTGTTAGCCATGATGAATCTTCAATAGGTCATCCTTTCCATTTGACCAAATACTCTTCATATGTCCTGTTCCTTGTGCTTCTGCCAACACGACTATCCAGTATGTCTTCAATCTCCTTGATATCTGAATAGGTTGCTGGAATACTCCACTGTGCTGCTACAACCTCATCTTCAACACCTCCTTCATGATACTCTGTCAAATCTAAAATGTTAAACACTGGTGAAATATTCAGCTCAGTAGGCAATCCTACCTCATATGCATTTCCTGAATCATGCTTCTTCAGTATCTTACATGGTCCAAACTTCTTCATTTTCAGCTTGTTATATGTACCAACTGGAAACCGCTCCTTCTGCAAATGAACCATGACTTCATCCCCAACCTAAAATTCCTTATGCCTCCTTTTTTCATCTGCCTTAGTCTTATACTACACATTCATCTTGGTAATATGCTTCCTCACCTCCTCATGGATGTTCTTCAAATGTTCTGCAAAATTTTCAGCTTCAGCACTACTTATTTCTCCTTTATCTATCTTTCTCAACTCAGATGCATTTCTTGGACTACTTCCATATACAATCTGGAATGGTGATTTACTAGTGCTCCTATTGACAGAATTATTGTATGCAAATTCTACCTGTGGTAAAATCAAATCCCATCCTATTGGCTTATCTCCAACCAAACATCTCAGTAGATTTTCCAAACTTCTATTCACCACCTCTGTCTGTCCATCAGTCTGTGGATGATGTGATGAACTAAACTTCAAATCTGTCTTCAACTTCTTCCACAATGTCCACCGAAAATATCCAACAAACTTAGTATCTTGATCTCAAACTATGGTCTTTGGGAAACCATGTAGTCTCACCACTTCTCTGAAAAACAATTTTGCTACATGAACAACATCATTAGTCTTCTTGTAGGAAATGAAATGTGCCATCTTCAAAAATCTGTCAACTACTACAAAAATTGAATCATGTGCCCGCTATGTCCTTGGTAAACCAAGAATAAAGTCCATACTGATATTCTCCCAAGGCTTCTCTGGTACAGGTAATGGCTGATACAACCCTATATTTTGCTTCACTCCTTTCACCATCTGACATACTCTGCAACTCTATACGAACTTCTTCACATCTTATTACAATTCTAGCCAATAATAATTCTCACCAACCAAAGCAAGGGTTTTATCACGACCAAAATATCCAGCCAATCCTCCACTATGCTTCTCCTTGATGAGATTCTCCCTCATAGAGCTTCATGGAATGCACAACTAACTCCCTCTGAATAGTATATCATCTTGGATGATAAAATCTAGCCATTTCGTCCTATCTAGAGTAACAAGTTCTGTACAAGCTTTCCAACCTTCACCAAAATCAGGATCCTCTATATATAAATTTTTGAGTTCCTTGAACCCAACCACTTCAATCTACATCTGTATTAGCAATAGTTGCCTTCTACTAAGAGCATCCACAACCCTATTAGACTTTCCACTCCTGTGTTTCAAAACAAATGTATAACTCTACAAAAACTCAACTCATTTCAAATGCCTTTGATTCAACTTTCCTAGACTATTCAAATATTGCAACGCTTGATGATCAGTATACAAAACAAACTCTTTAGGAAGCAGATAATGTCTCCACTTCTTTAATGTCCGAACTATAACATAAAACTCCTGATCATAGACATAATATTTTCTCTTAGCATCATTTAACTTCTCATTGAAATAAGCAATAAGTTTACCTTCTTGGCTCATAATAGCTCCTATTGCAGTACCACTAGCATCACAATCTACTTTAAACACCTTATTAAAATCTAGAAGTGCTAAAACAGGTTGTTCTCTAACTTTTTATATCAACAATTGAAAACTCTTTTCTGCTCCATTAGTCCACTTAAACTCTTTTCTATCCCCTCTCATTGTTTCAGTCAAGGGACCACAAATACTGTTAAAATTTTTGATAAAATTTCTGTAAAATCTAGCCAAACCATGAAAAGATCTTACCTCAGTAGCACTCCTTGGAGTAGGCCATTCAAGGATAACCTGTAACTTCTCTGGGTCCATTTTTAGACCTTCTGCTAAAACTATAAATCCCAAATACACTAACTCTTTCTTCAAAAAATTGTACTTTTTCAAATTAATCAACAATTTCTCATCTCTCAAATTCTCAAACACCATACAAATATGCATCATATGTTCCTCCAATGTCTTGCTAAAAATCAAAATATCATCTAGGTAAACAATGATAAACTTACCTAGAAATTCTTTCAGAACCTCGCTCATGAGCCGCATGAAAGTGCTCAGTCCATTGGTTAGCCCAAAAGGCATGACTAACCACTTATAAAGTCCTTCCTTTGTCTTGAAGGCAATCTTCCATTCATCTCCTTCTCTGATCTGAATCTGGTGATATCCACTCTTCAGATCTATCTTTGAGAAATACACAGCCCCACTCAAACAATCCATAATATCATCCATTCGTGGCAATGGAAACTTATACTTGATTGTGATCTTGTTTATTGCTCTGGAATCTATACACATCCTCCACTCTCTATTCTTCTTTGGTGCTAATACAGCTGGTACGACACAGGGACTCAGACTCTCTCAAATCAACTCCTTCTACAATAACTCATGTACTTATCTGTTCAACTCTTCACTTTCTACTGGTGTCATTCTGTGTGCTACCTTGTTTGGCAAACTGGCTCCTGAAATCAAATCCATCTGATGACTGATCTTCCTCATCAGTGATAATCCATTAGGTACATTATCAGATACAATATCCTGAAACTCATTCAACAAATCTGCAACCTCTATAGGTACATCCTCTACTTCTTCTTTACCAACTTTTAGAATTAAAGCAAAACACACATGCTCATGCCTCATACCATCTAGAAATTTTCTTCTATCAACAAATGTTATTCTTGCATTACCACATACCTTTTCTTCGGTCTCCTTCAATGGCTTTAGCTTATGTCGCACTCCATCCTTTGTCAGGGAATAGGTATTCGCACGACCATCGTGTATAGCATATCTGTCAAACTGCCACGGTCTACCCAACAACATATGACATGCATCCATAGATATTATATTACATAGTACCTGAACTTGGTACCCGCCAATCTTGAACTTTACCAGGCACTGTTCACTGACCATGACCTTGTGGTTATCCTGCACCCAGGCAATCTGATATGGATGTGGGTGTTTCTATCTCTTGAGCTTCAACTTTGTCACCATCTCTTCTGACACCAAATTGTCAGTACTTCTACTATCGATAATCACATCACAACATTTACCTTCACACTTGCATCTAGTGCGAAACAGGCTCCTCCTTTGTTCAGGTTCATTCTCACCACTCAGCAAGACTCTTCTGTTAATTAGTATTTTTCCTCTTTCAGCATCTTTAGAATTTGATGATCTAGCATCTTCATCTGCATGTACAACTCTAGCCTGGCCTTCATTTCTCTTGTCTATTCTGCCTTGGAGCTGAGGACATTCAAATGCCCTATGACCTTATTCTCCATAGTGAAAACATGTTCCACGGAAGCCTCCTCTTCCAGATCCTTGTCCTCTTCCTCTCTGATCTCTATTACTCTGATCCTAGAAATGATTGGAATTATTTTCTCTCTGATTCTAACTGCTACTGGCCTCATCTTTCTTTTTCGGATCTTCATTTCAGCCGCCATATGACGGTCCACCAGATCTTCCACCACGACCTCTTCCATTTTGTCTCCTCTCAAACTTCTTGTTCAGCTTTTCTTCTACTTTTAGGGCAAACCAGTATGCCTCCTCAATACTCTTCATTCAAACCAGATTCAACTCCTCCTGAATGCTTGGCCTTAACCCATTAAGGTATCAGGCAACTTTCTCCTTATCAGCTTCTGCATGATGTGTTATGATGAGGAGTCGATAGAACTCCTCTGTATACTCCTGAACAGATCTTCCTGCTTGCTTCAATCTTTGTATTTTTTTTAGTAGGTCAAGCTCATAATCAATAGGAATGAACTGTCGCTTCAATTTATCTACCATCCGATCCCATCTTGTGATTTTATCTTTCCCTTTTCTATTTCACTCCAATTGAATCTCTTGCCACCAGATCTTCGCATGACCTTTCAATCTGGCCTTCACAAATTTGACCCTATCAGGATCCTCAACATCTTCATACTCAAAATATTTCTCACATTCATTGATCTAGTCGATCAATTCTTTTAGGTTAAGATTTTTAGAAAATGTAGGAACCTCAATCTTAGGTCTTTTCTCAATCTTGGAAATCACCCGAAAAAGTCTTTCTTCCTCCTGATTCACAACTTCAGCTTCTCCTTCTTGATATTCTTATTTGGCTTCATCCTCACTTTCATCTCTGACATTAAGATTCATTCCTTTGCGAATCTCTTTTTGCAATGCTTACACTTGTCTCTACAACTCTCTAACCTCAGGTGTCACAGCACCAGCTCTTCCGCCACTTTCTCTTCGTGGAGGTATTTTCGTGATGCGCACTGAAACCCTAACCATGGTCCTGGTGCAAACTGCGTCATAGTCTGCAATCTGTTTACACACTCAAGAACTCCTGCTCTGATACCACTTGATGAAGGGTGCTCCCCTTAATACCACAGGCACATAACAGAAATAGAGAAACAACAACAATAATATGCAAGAACAAAAAATTGGCTTCTTATTATCTCTACCAATGTAGAATTACAAACTTTTAAAATTATAATATGCAAAGCCACATGGGCATTCCCTTGCAATACTCTATAGGACAAAGCCTCGAATCTATACCCAGAACTACTCTAGACAACACTACGGGCCTTCTTTATATAGGCAATTTCCATCACCCAAGAAGGTTCTAGAAATTTAGCCCTTAGGGCTGATCAAACTTAGAATTATTTTATTTTACAATTTATTATATCAAAGTCAGCTCAAAATGAGTTTTGAAACCCAAACAGAAATTTTGAAGAAAAATTATTTTTCGCCATTTCAGGTGACCCAACTTTCGAAGACCATAAGTCATCGCCCGTTGACTCGATTGGCTATTATAACCCCATTCTGGAAACGCCACGAAGTGCTCTACAGGCATGATTAACACATATTACCCAAATTTTCAACCTCATATGGGGCCTCTAAAGCCTTCAAAACTGAGTTTGAAGTTTCTTTACCCTGCTGCCAATACCGAAAATCTTCAATATCTTCAAAACTACACCTGATCTAGCCATGAAACTTTGCTGGCAGGCTGATATGACTGAGATGAACCTCCATATGTAAAATCAGACATTCCCAGATCGTAAGACCAATTTACTAAAAATAGCAAGTTTCCATAAATAGCAACTCTGCACAAGATAGCCCTTATTGAATACAAAAATAAAAATATTTTTGGGTGATGCAAGATTGCTCTTACACCCAGGATGCTCCTGCATCAGACATCCGGGGTAATTTGAGAAGTGACCTTGTCACGACTCAAGTGTGCAGAGGAAAACCAAGATGGTTAACCTCCTCTTTTATTAGCCATGATGAATCTTCAACAAGTCATCCTTTCCATTTGACCAAATACTCTTCATATGTCCTACTCCTTGTGCTTCTGTCAACACGACTGTCCAGTATGTCTTCAATCTCCTTGATATCTGAACTAGTTGTTGGAATACTCCACTGTGCTACTGCAACCTCATCTTCAACACCTCCTTCATGATACTCTGTCAAATCTAAAATGTTAAACACTGGTGAAATATTCAGCTCAGTAGGCAATCCTACCTCATATGTATTTCTTGAATCATGCTTCTTCAGTATCTTACATGGTCCAAACTTCTTCATTTTCAGCTTGTTATATGTACCAACTGGAAACCGCACCTTCCCCAAATGAACCATGACTTCATCCCCAACTTGAAATTCCTTATACCTTATTTTCTCATCTACCTTAGTCTTATACTGCACATTCATCTTGGTAATATGTTTCCTCACCTCCTCATGGATATTCTTCAATTGTTCTGCAAAATCCTCAGCTTCAGCACTACTTATTTCTCCTTTATCTATCTTTCTCAACTCAGATGCATTTCTTGGACTACTTCCATATACAATCTGGAATGGTGATTTACTAGTGCTCCAGTTGACAGAATTATTGTATGCAAATTCTGCCTGTGGTAAAATCAAATCCCATCTTGTTGGCTTATCTCCAACCAAACAGCTCAGCAGATTTTCCAAACTTCTATTCACCACCTCTGTCTATCCATTAGTCTGTGGATGATGTGATGAACTAAACTTCAAATCTGTCTTCAACTTCTTCCACAATGTCCACCGAAAATATCCAACAAACTTAGTATCTCGATCTGAAACTATGGTCTTTGGCAAACCATGTAGTCTCACCACTTCTTTGAAAAACAATTCTGCTACATGAACAACATCATTAGTCTTCTTGCAGGGAATGAAATGTGCCATATTTGAAAATCTGTCAACTACTATAAAAATTGAATCATGTCCCTGCTGTGTCCTCGGTAAACCAAGAACAAAGTCCATACTGATATCCTCCCAAGGATTCTCTGGTACAGGTAATGGCTGATACAACCCTGTATTTTGATTCACTCCTTTCGCCATCTGACATATTCTACAACTCTATACAAACTTCTTCACATCTTGTTGCAATTTTGGCCAATAATAATTCTCACTAACCAAAGCAAGGGTTTTATCATGACCAAAATGTCCAGCCAATCCTCCGCTATGCTTCTCCTTGATGAGATTCTCCCTCATAGAACTTCATGGAATGCACAATTGCCTCCCTCTGAATAGCATATCATCCTAGATGATAAAATCTGGCCATTTCATCCTGTCTAGAGTAACAGGTTCTGTACAAGCTCTCCAAACTTCACCAAAATTAGGATCTTCTGGATACAAATTCTTGAGTTTCTTGAACCCAACCACCTCAATCTACATCTTTGTCAGCAATAATTGCCTTCTGCAAAGAGCATCCGCAACCGTATTAGACTTTCCACTCTTGTGTTTCAAAATAAATGTATAACTCTCCAAAAACTCAACCCATTTCAAATGCCTCTGATTCAACTTTCCTTGACTATTCAAATATTGCAACACTTGATGATCAGTATACAAAAAAAACTCTTTAGGAAGTAGATAATGTCTCCACTTCTTTAATGCCTGAACTATAGCATAAAATTTTTGATCATAAATAGAATATTCTCTCTTGGCATCATTTAACTTCTCACTGAAATAAGCAATAGGTTTACCTTCTTGGTTCATAACAGCTCCTATTGCAGTACCACTAGCATCACAATCTACTTTAAACACTTTATTAAAATCTGAAAGTGCTAAAACAGGTTGTTCTGTAACTTTTTGTTTCAACAATTGAAAACTCTTTTCTGCCCCATTAGTCCACTTAAACTCTTTTCTATCCCCTCTCATTATTTCAGTTAAGGGACCACAAATACTGTTAAAATTTCTGATAAACTTTCTATAAAAGCTAGCCAAACTATAAAAAGATCTTACCTCAGTAGCACTCCTTAGAGTAGGCCATTCAATGATAGCCTGTACCTTCTCTGGGTCCATTTTTAGATCTTCTGCTGAAACTAGAAATCTCAAATACACTAACTCTTTCTTCACAAAACTGCACTTTTTCAAATTAATCAATAATTTCTCATCTCTCAACTTCTGAAACACCATACGAATATACATCATATGTTCTTCTAATGTCTTGCTAAAAATCAAAATATCATCTAGGTAAACGATGACAAACTTACCCAAAAATACTTTCAGAACCTTGTTCATGAGCCGCATGAAAGTGCTCGGTGCATTGGTTAGCTCAAAAGGCATGACTAACCACTCATACAATCCTTCCTTTGTCTTGAAGGCAGTCTTCCATTCATCTCCTTCTCTAATCTGAATCTGGTGATATCCACTCTTGAGATCTATCTTTGAAAAATACACAGCCCCACTCAAACAGTCCATAATATCATCCATTCGTGGCAATGAAAATTTATACTTGATTGTGATCTTGTTTATTGCTCTGAAATCTATACACATCCTCCACTCTCTATTATTCTTTGGTGCTAATACCGCTGGTATGGCACAGGGACTCAGACTCTCTCGAATCAACCCCTTCCGCAATAACTCATGTACTTGTATGTTCAACTCTTCACTTTCTTCCGGTGTCATTCTGTGTGCTGCCTTGTTTGGAAAACTGGCTCCTGGAATCAAATCCATCTGATGAATGATCTTACTTACCGGTGGTAATCTATCAGGTACATTATCAAATACAATATCCTAAAACTCATTTAACAAATCTGCAACCTCTATAGGTACATCCTCTACTTCTTCGTTACCAACTTTTAGAATTAAAGAAAAACACACATGCTCATGCCTCATACCATCTAGAATTTTTCTTCTATCAACAAATGTTATTCTTGCATTACCACATACCTTTTCTTCGGTCTCTTTCAATGGCTTTAGCTTATGTCACACTCCATCCTTTGTCAGGGAATAGGTATTCGCACGACCATCGTGTACAGCACATCTGTCAAATTGCCACGGTCTACCCAACAACATATGACATGCATCCATAGATATTATATCACATAGTACCTCATCTTGGTACCCGTCGATCTTGAACTTTACTAGGCACTGTTCACTGACCATGACCTTGTGGTCATCCTGCACCTAGGCAATCCGATATAGATGTGGGTGTTTCTATCTCTTGAGCTTCAACTTTGTCACCATCTCTTCTGATACCAAATTTTCATTGCTTCCACTATCAATAATCACATCATAGCATTTACCTTCACACTTGCATCTAGTGCGAAACAGGCTCCTCCTTTGTTCAGATTCATTCTCACCGCTCAGCAAGACTCTTCTGTTAATTAGCGTTTCTCCTCTTTCAGCATCTTCAGAATTTGATGATCTAGCATTTTTATCTACATGTGCAACTCTGGCCTGGCCTTCATTTCTCCTGTCTGTTCTGCCTTGGCACCGAGGACATTCAAATGCCCTATGACCTTCTTCTCCATAGTGAAAACATGTTCCACGGAAGCCTCCTCTTCCATATCCTTGTCCTTTTCTTCTTCCTCTCTGAACACTATTACTCTAATCTTAGAAATGATTGGAATTATTTCCTCTGATTTTGACTACTACTGGCCTCATCCTTCTTTTTTAGATCTTCATTTTAGCCATCATATGACTGTCCACCAGATCTTCCACCATGACCTCTTCCATTTTGTCTGCTCTCAAACTTCTTGTTCAACTTTTCCTCTACTTTTAGGGCAAACTGGTATGCCTCCTCAATACTCTTCATTCGAACTAGATTCGACTTCTCTTGAATGCTTGGCCGTAACCCATTAAGGTATCGGGCAAATTTTTTCTTATCAGCTTCTGCATGGCTTGTTCTGATGAGAAGTCGATAGAACTCCTCTGTATACTCCTAAACAGATCTTCCTGCTTGCTTCAAACTTTTCATTTTCTTTAGTAGGTCAAGCTCATAATCAACAGGAATGAACTGTCGCTTCAATTTATCCACCATCCGATCCCATCTTGTGATTTTATCTTTCCCTCTTCTATCTCACTCCAATTGAATCTCTTGCCACTGGATCTTCGCATGACCTTTCAATCTAGCCTTCGCAAATTTGACCCTATCAAGATCCTCAACATCTTCATACTCAAAATATTCCTCACATTCATTGATCTAGTTGATCAATTCCTCTGGGTTAAGATTTTCAGAAAATGTAGAAACCTCAATCTTAGGTCTTTTCTCAATCTTGAAAATTTCCTGAAAAAGCCTTTCTTCCTCCTGATTCACAACTTTAGCTTCTCCTTTTGATATTCTTCTCCAGCTTCATCCTCGCTTTCGTCTCTGACATTAAGATTTATTCATTTGTGAATCTCTTCTTGAAATGCTCACACTTGTCTCTACAGCTCTCTAACCTCAGGTGTCACAGCACCAGCTCTTCCGCCATGTTCTCTTCCTGGAGGCATTTTCATGATGCGCGCTAAAACCTTAACCACGGTCCTAGTGCAAACTGCCTCACAGTCGGCGATCTATTTACACACTCAAGAACTCTTTCTTTAATACCACTTGATGAAGGGTGCTCCACTTAATACCACAAGCACATAACAGAAATAGAGAAACAACAACAATAATATGCAAGAACAAAAAATTGACTTCTTATTATCTCCAAAAATGTGGAATTACAAACTTTCAGAATTACAATAAGCAAAGCCACATGGGCATTCTCTTACAATACTCTGTAGGACAAAGCTTCGAATCAATACCCAGAACTACTCTAGACAACACTATGGGCCATCTTTATATAGGCAATTTCTACCATCCGAGAAGGTTCTAGAAATTTAGCCCTTAGGGCCGACCAAACGTAAAAATATTTTATTTTACAATTTATTACATCAAAGTCGGCTCAAAATGAGTTTTGAAACCCAAACAGAAATTTTGAAGAAAAATTATTTTTCACCATTTCAGGTGACCCAACTTCTGAAGACCATAAGTCATCACCCATTGACCCGTTTGGCTATTATAACTCCATTTTGGAAATGCCACGAAGCGCTCTACAAACTTGACCAGTGCCCTTCACCCAAATTTTCAACCTCATCCAGGGCCTCTAAAGCCTTCAAAACTGAGTTCAAATTTTTTGTACCTTGCTGCCAATACCGAAAATCTTCAATATCTTCAAAACTACACCTGATCTAGCCATGAAACTTTGCTGGCAGGCTGATATGACTAAGATGAACCTCCATATGTAAAATCAGACATTCCAAGATCGTAAGACCAACTTACTAAAAATATCAAGTTTCGATAAATAGCAACTCTGCACAAGATAGCCCTTATTGAATACAAAAATATAAATATTTTTGGGTGATGCAAGATTGCTCTTACACCTAGGATGCTCCTGCATCAGACATCCAGGTTAATTTGAGAAGTGACCCTGTCACGACTCAAGTGTGCAAAGGAAAACTATGACGGTTAACCTCCTCCTTTGTTAGCCATGATGAATCTTCAACAGGTCATCCTTTCCATTTGACCAAATACTCTTCATATGTCTTGTTCCTTGTGCTTCTGCCAACACGACTGTCTAGTATGTCTTCAATCTCCTTGATATCTGAACTGGTTGTTGGAATACTCCACTGTGCTACTGCAACCTCATCTTCAACACCTCCTTCATGATACTCTGTCAAATCTGAAATGTTAAACACTAGTGAAATATTCAGCTCAATAGGCAATCCTACCTCATATGCATTTCCTGAATCATGCTTCTTTAGTATCTTACATAGTCCAAACTTCTTCATTTTCAACTTGTTATATGTACCAACTGAAAACCACTCCTTCCTCAAATGAACCATGACTTCATCCCCAACCTAAAATTCCTTATGCCTCCTTTTCTCATCTGCCTTAGTCTTATACTGCACATTCATCTTGGTAAAATGCTTCCTCACCTCCTCATGGATGTTCTTCAAATGTTCTACAAAATCCTTAGCTTCAGCACTACTTATTTCTCATTTATCTATCTTTCTCAACTCAGATGCATTTCTTGGACTACTTCCATATATAATCTGGAATGGTGATTTACTAGTGCTCTTGTTGACAGAATTATTGTATGCAAATTCTGCTTGTGGTAAAATCAAATCCCATCCTGTTGGCTTATCTCCAACCAAACATCTCAATAGATTTTCCAAACTTCTATTCACCACCTCTGTCTGTCCATCAGTCTGTGGATGATGTGATGAACTAAACTTCAAATTTGTCTTCAACTTCTTCCATAATGTCCGCCGAAAATATCCAACAAACTTAGTATCTCGATCTGAAACTATGGTCTTTGGCAAACCATGTAGTCGCACCACTTCTCTGAAAAACAATTCTGCTACATGAACAACATCATTAGTCTTCTTGCAGGGAATGAAATGTGTCATCTTAAAAAATATGTCAACTACTACAAAAATTGAATCATGTCCATGCTGTATCCTCGGTAAACCAAGAACAAAGTCCATACTAATATCCTCCCAAGGCTTCTCTGGTACAGGTAATGGCTGATACAACCCTATATTTTGCTTCACTCATTTCGCCATTTGACATACTCTGTAACTCTGTACAAACTTGTTCACATCTTGCTGCAATTGCGGCCAATAATAATTTTCACCAACCAAAGCAAGGGTTTTATCACGACCAAAATATTCAGCCAATCTTCCACTATGCTTCTCTTTGATGAGATTCTACCTCATAGAACTTCATGGAATGCACAACTAACTCCCTCTAAATAGCATATAATCTTGGATGATAAAATCCAGCCATTTCGTCATGTCTTGAGTAACAGGTTATGTACAAGCTTTCCAAGCTTCACCAAAATCAAGATCCTCTGGATATAAATTCTTGAGTTCCTTGAACCCAACCACCTCAATCTACATCTCTGTCAACAATAGTTGCCTTCTGCTAAGAGCTTCCCTAACCCTATTAGACTTTCCACTCCTGTGTTTCAAAACAAATGTATAAATCTGTAAAAACTCAACCCATTTCAAATGCCTTTGATACAACTTTCCTTGACTATTCAAATATTGCAACGCTTGATGATTAGTATACAAAACAAACTCCTTAGGAAGCAGATAATGTCTCCACTTCTTTAATGTCTGAACTAAAGCATAAAATTTCTGATCATAGACATAATATTTTCTCTTGGCATCATTTAACTTCTCACTGAAATAAGTAACAAGTTTACCTTCTTGGCTCATAATAGCTCTTATTGCAGTACCACTAGCATCACAATCTACTTTAAACACTTTATTAAAATTTGGAAGTGCTAAAACATGCTCATGCCTCATACCATCTAGGAATTTTCTTCCATCAACAAATGTTATTCTTGCATTACCACATACCTTTTCTTCGGTCTCCTTCAATGGCTTTAGCTTATGTCACATTCCATCCTTTGTTAGGGAATAGGTATTTGCATGACCATCGTGTACAGCACATCTATCAAATTGCCACGGTCTACCCAACAACATATGACATGCATCCATAGATATTATATCACATAGTACCTCATCTTGGTACCCGCCGATCTTGAACTTTACTAGGCACTGTTCACTGACCATGACCTTGTGGTCATCCTGCACCCAGACAATCCAATATGGATGTGGGTGTTTCTGTCTCTTGAGCTTCAACTTTGTCACCATCTTTTCTGACACCAAATTGTCAGTGCTTCCACTATCAATAATCACATCACAACATTTACCTTCACACTTGCATCTAGTGTGAAACAGGCTCCTCCTTTGTTCAGGTTCATTCTCACCACTCAGCAAGACTCTTCTGTTAATTAGCATTTCGCCTCTTTCAGCACCTTCAGAATTTGATGATCTAGCATCTTCATCTACATGTGCAACTCTGGTCTGGCCTTCATTTCTCCTATCTGTTCTGCCTTGGCACTAAGGACATTCAAATGCCCTATGACCTTCTTCTCCACAGTGAAAATATGTTCCATGGAAGCCTCCTCTTCTAGATCCTTGTCCTCTTCCACTTCCTCTTTGATCTCTATTACTCTGATCCTGGAAACAATTGAAATTATTTCCTCTCTGATTCTGACTGCTACTAGCCTCATCCTTTTTTTTTGGATCTTTATTTCGGCCACCATATGACTATCCATCAAATCTTCCACCATGACCTCTTCCATTTTGTCTGCTCTCAAACTTTTTGTTTAACTTTTCCTCTACTTTTAGGGCAAACTGGTATGCCTCCTCAATACTCTTCATTCGAACCAGATTCAACTCCTCCTGAATGCTTGGCCTTAACCCATTAAGGTATCCGGCAACTTTCTCCTTATCAGCTACTGCATGGCGTGTTTTGATGAGGAGTCAATAGAACTCCTCTGTATACTCCTAAACAGATCTTCCTGCTTGCTTCAAACTTTCCATTTTCTTTAGTAGGTCAAGCTCATAATCAACAGGAATGAACTATCACTTCAATTTATCCACCATCCGATCCCATCTTGTGATTTTATCTTTCCCTCTTCTATTTCACTCCAATTGAATCTCTTGCCATCAGATCTTCACATGACCTTTCAATCTGGCCTTCACAAATTTGACCCTATCAAGATCCTCAACATCTTCATACTCAAAATATTCGTCACATTCATTGATCTAGTCGATCAATTCCTCTGGGTTAAGATTTTTAGAAAATGTAGGAACTTCAATCTTAAGTCTTTTCCCAATCTTGGAAATCGCTCGAAAAAGTCTTTCTTCCTCCTGATTCACAACTTCAGCTTCTCCTTTTTGATATTCTTCTTCAACTTCATCCTTGCTTTCGTCTCTGACATTAAGATTTATTCCTCTGCGAATCTCTTTTTGCAATGCTCGCACTTGTCTTTGCAGCTCTCTAACCTCAGGTGTCACAGCACCAGCTCTTCCACCACCTTCTCTTCGTGGAGGTATTTTTGTGATGCGTGCTAAAACCCTAACCACGGTCCTGGTGCAAACTGCCTCACAATTGGTGATCTATTTACACACTCAAGAACTCTTGCTCTGATACCACTTGATGAAGGGTGCTCTCCTTAATATCACAAGCACATAACAAAAATAGAGAAACAACAACAATAATATGCAAGAATAGAAAATTGGCTTCTTATTATCTCCACAAATGTGGAATTACAAACTTTCAGAATTACAATATGCAAAGCCACATGGGCATTCCCTTATAATACTCTATAGGACAAAGCCTCAAATCAATACCCAGAACTACTCTAGACAACACTACGGGCCTTCTTTATATAGGCAATTTCCACCGCCCGAGAAGGTTCTAGAAATTTAGCCCTTAGGGCCGACCAGACTTAGAATTATTTTATTTTACAATTTATTACATCAAAGTCAGCTCAAAATGAGTTTTGAAACCCAAACAGAAATTTTGAAGAAAAATTATTTTTCGCCATTTCAGGTGACCCAACTTTCGAAGACCATAAGTCATCGCCCGTTGACCCGATTGGCTCTTATAACCCCATTCTAAAAATGCCACGAAGCGCTCTACAAGCTTGACTAGTGTTTTTCACCCAAATTTTCAACCTGATTTGGGGTCTCTAAAGCCTTCAAAACTAAGTTCAAAGTTTTTGTACCCTGCTGCCAATACCGAAAATCTTCAATATCTTCAAAACTACACCCGATCTAGCCATGAAACTTTGCTGGCAGGCTGATATGACTGAGATGAACCTCCATATGTAAAATTAGACATTTCAAGATCGTAAGACCAACTTACTAAAAATAACAAGTTTCCATAAATAGCAACTCTGCACAAGATAGCCTTTATTGAATACAAAAATAGAAATATTTTTGGGTGATGCAAGATTGCTCTTACACCCAAGATGCTCCTGCATCATTTACTTTAGATGTATCATCAATTTTTGATAGCTTTTATCTAGTAGCCATAAGTGTACTTACTGATCTAAAATCTTCCATACCAAAAGTTTTCAATATCTCCTTAACATACTTAGATTGTGTAATATAGATACCTCTATTTATCTAATAAACTTGTAAACCAAAAAAGAATTTGATCTCACCAAACATAGACATTTCAAATTCAGTTTGCATCTCATTTGAAAATGTTTGACATAGGGCATCTAGTCCTCCAAATATAATATCATCAATAAATATTTTAGCTAACAATATCCTTTTACCTTTTTCAGTCTTCAATTACAGATTGTTGTTGTCATTTGTCCTTACAAATCTAATCTTTATCAAATAATTGTGAAATCTCTCATACCATTCCTTGGGGGCTTGTTTCAATCTATACAATGCCTTATGCAGTTTACAAACCATGTTCTTTTTGCTTCGGTCAGAAAATCCTTCCGGTTGTTCAATGTATACTTCTTCCAGTATTCCATTTAGAAATGCAAATTTTACATCCATTTGATACACTTTAAATCCTTTAAAATTTTCATATGCAAGTAGAGTTCTTAATCCTTCCAATCTTTTAACTGGGGCAAATGTCTCCCCATAGTCAATGCCTTCTTCCTGTGCATATCCCTTGCATACCAATCTAGCTTTGTTCCTAGTGACTTCTCCATGTTTAGTTTGCTTATTTCTGAACACCTACTTTGTTCCAATAACATTCTTATCTTCTGGTCTCGACACTAGTGTCAAGGTTTTGTTCTTTTCTATCTGCTTTATTTCTTCATTCATGGCTTGAATCCACTCTTCATTCTCTAGAGCATCTTTCACTATCTTAGGCTCAAATTCACATAACAAGCATGTTTTCTAGATCTCAACTTACTTCTTTTCATGACTCCAGATTCTTTATCTCCAATGATTTGTTTTGTCTTATGATGTCTTCTCACATACTGTGCCAATGTAGGCTCAGATCTCTTTTCTACTTGTTCTTGATCGTCGGGTTCATCTAGTAGATTCTCTGTTTCCTCTTCAAATTACTCGGCAGGATCCTCCTAATGCTTGACATTTTCTTGTTGTAACCTGGTAGGTTCATGTTGTTGCTCGGCATATTTGTTTTTTGGTTCAGGTATATTAATAGCCTCTCCTTCCTCCATATATACAAAATATTTGTAATCTTCAAGTTCTTTCTTGCACTCAACTTCATTCTTTTATGCATATTCATCAACTCTAACATTTTCACTCTCCACAACTTTCTTAGTGTTAGAATTCAAGAACTTGTAAGCTTTTCTCTTAGTGGAATATCTTAGAAATATGCTTTCATCACTTTTAGCATCAAGTTTTCCATTCTTATTGTCCTTTAGTATATAACATTTACTTCCAAAGACTTTAAAGTATTTCACATTAGGTGCGTAACCATACCATAATTCAAAAGGTGTAGCATTTGTACTTTTTTTGATTTGTACTTAGTTTAATGTATAAACAACTGTACTTACAGCTTCTCTCCAATACTTTTGTGCAACTTTCTTCTTTATCATCACTATTCTAGAACAATCCATAGTTTATCTATTTCTTCTCTCTGCTATTTCATTCTGTGGTGGTGTCCTTGGTGCAAATTTTTGTCTCTTTATTCTTCTATCATTGTAGAATATGTTGAACTCATTTGATATGAACTCTCCTCCTTTGTTAGATCTCAAACATTTCAAGCTTTTACATTTTTCTTTCTCAACTTTTGCTAAATACCACTTAAACATATGAAAGGCATCAGATTTCTCTTTCAGAAACATCACAATCATCATTCTAGAATAGTCATCAACAAATAGAATGAAATATTTATCACCATAGTGGCTTTGCACACCAATAAGTCCACAAAGGTCATTATGAACCAATTCCAAAATATTATGAGAAGTATATGTCTTGCTCTTGAAACTAGACTTTGTCATTTTTCCCAATTGACATTGTTTACACATCACATTATCAGGTTTCTTCAATCTTGGTAAACCTCTAACTTTCTTCATCTTACTAATATTTACCAAATTGTCAAAGTTCACATGACACAACCTCTTATGACATAGCCATACATCATCAAACTGTGCAAACAAATATATTTGTTCAGATAGGTCTAGATAGAATAAATTACCTCTTGTCTATTCTTGACTTCCAATTAGTTCACCTGTTAGAATTTAATCTTTCCTTGGTTATTTATGTATTTAATAGGATAAACCAAAGTATCCTAATGTATTTTTATCCTCTAGTCCAAGTGGGAGGACATGTCTTTTTTGTAATTTCATTTAATAAGGGAAATAGATATTCCTCCTTATGAGGAATCCTACACTTGTCTCACACACTAGTGAAATGTGGCATACATAGAATTGGGAGTTACAATGTAACTCCTTTCTCACATCTCTATTTAGAGATGGCTCTCCTCTCTCATATTTTATGAGGTTTTTTTCTCTTCTTAATTATTGTATGAGCATTGCTCTCACTCACTCTCTCTCTCTCTCTCATTCTTAGGCATTTATTGCCACTTTCATTAATTCATAAGGGTTTTTTTATGCTTTTCCCCTTCAAAATCTTGTCTCCTCCTTGCTTATTTTTTGGTGTATGCTCCTAATTCTTGTGCTAATTCATGGTATTTTTCCTTACTCCTCGTTTTTGAGATAAACAATTTCCTGCAATTCCATATTTTGTTCTTTATCATTTTAACATGGTATCAGAGTAGGTTGGTTTAATCTCATTTTGAGTGTACAGGTGAAGGAGCTACCATATTTTGGAGCACTCCATATTGGAGACTTTTGAGAGAGTTATTTCTAATATATATATTTTTACTAATTTGTTTAAAGAAAAAAATTGAATTTTTTTTTGAGTTTGGCTAGTTTACCGCTAAACTTGGTTTAACTATTGATCTATCCTTGGTTTGTGTTGTGCAGGTTTGAAAAATTTAGTACCTCCCCTTACCTTGTTAGTTAAGTTTATTTTAAATTTCCTTTATCAAAATTTGTGCTAATTTTTTTTCCATTATTATCTTTTATCATTTCATATAAATCAAAATCTCAATATTATCCTTTTCATTTTGATTATAATATTAATTCTTTTCTAATATTATAATTTAAAAAGTTTTAATATCGGTTCTTATCTAATCAAATTTTTTTTGAAACTGCACTCTTTTGTTTCTAAATTCATTTCTACAAGTTTAGATTTTTTCAAATTGTTCTGACTAAGAATTTCAGTTTCTAATTTCATCTCTTGCATATTTAAATATTACACTTCCAATTATTATTCCTAACTCTTTCTCTATACGTTTTCTATTCATGACATATGTTTTTTTTTAATTATTAACCTTTTTTCTCTGCATTGCATGCACTGCGGTTTCATTCAAAGGAATATACTAACTTTAGTTTGTTCAAATTCGTATGTTATTGCATGTAACTCATATCATTTCTTGTTTGTAATTTTGAATGTTATTCTTGAAGCTTTTCTTTACTTCATCTCTTGCAGCTCTTCAAAAAAAAAATCTTGTTGCATGTTTCATTGTAGTAATCGGTGTTTTGAATTCAGTAAATGCAGCATTCTTTTCAAAAAAAACTGTTGCACGTTTCATCGCAGATAATATTGCATGTTTTCCTTGGTTTATCATTGCGTTGTTTAGCATTAACATTTCTTCTAGAAACTCGTTGAATAGTTTTCAGCAAATTTTGAAGAAGGCTGTGATAATATTTAGGACTGTTAGGGTTTGTTTACTCTAATAATTATATTGCTCCGCGTTTCTTTGTGTGCATTTCCTTTTTGCATGCATGTGTTTCTTTCTAATAAAAAAAAACATATAGTGATTAGAATTTCCTTTAGTTTCAAGCTTTTGCATGCTTCTTGTTTGTTCTTTTTTCTTCACCTTCTGCTCTAAAACCGTTGGCAAGTTTCAACAGTTCTTGTCTTCATTTTTACGGGTGAGGAGTGAGGACCTTCATCTCCCATCTCGGCTTTAGTTTTTTGCCTGTCTCCTTTATTTGTGATTCAGTTTGTTTGACTTGTGCCTGTGCGAATAATGCGACAATCTCTAATTGATTGATTTGAACCTGTACCTATAGTTGTTTGTTCCCTTCTCTCACCATTTTGAGCCATCCGTTGGCAGTGGCTAGATCTCGGATATATTTCTAATCAAAGGAAGAATTTCATTATAATTGCAAATAGTAAATCTTAATATTTTGTTCTGTATTTATTAGCCCAAAAATCGTAGGTTGCCCATTTGGGCATTGATTATTGTACCCTTTCTTGATAGTTGCTTCCTTCCTTTCTCTTTTTTTAGCAATCTAATTAGTTTTGGTTGCATGCTGTTTGGATTTTTTTTATATATAAAAGACTATTTTTTGAGATCTTGTTGTCATGAAGTAACATTATGAAGATCTGATAAACGTTATTTGAATTCTTAGTTGGAGATCTGCTAATCCTTCTACGTATAACGTAAAAGTTTCTGTAAGTATTCATAAAGAAAAGTTTCAGTAAATATTTATAAACCTTTTATGTATAAAGTAAGAGTTTCATAAGTACCTTTAAAGTATCTTAGCAATCTTTTATGTAGTTTCTTTCAAAAGTTTAAAAGTTTTCAGTTATATAAGTTCTAAATAGTAGTTAAATTCAAGTTCTTTGTCATTTAAGATTTTTATTTTTTATTTAATTTTTTTTTCTTTTTAAAAAAGTTAAGTTTTTTATATATATAATTTATTTTCTTTAAAAGAGTTTTTTTTTTAATTCTTTAATTTATAAATGATTTTTCTCTTTCAAATCTGGTAGGTTTTGTAATGGTTTTTTAAATTTGTAATGTAATGTTTATAATTTTTTTAAAACCATATATATATATATATATATATATATATATATATATATATATATATATATATATATATATATATATATATATATATATTACATTGTGTAAATACTAACCTTGTAAATTTGATTTTTTTTTTTTAAAAAAATATTATATTTTCATGTTAATTGATTTCTTTCAATTCTATTAATTTATTTAATTTGCATTAAGGAAACTATTTATTATTTATTTCTTGTCTAATATTATTTCATACTCCTTTCAAATAAGGGGGATTTTTTTCTGACTCTATTTATTGTCATCATGTCTATATTTAAACTCACTCATTCCAATTATTCTGTTTGGAGGACTCACATGTTCGATTTTTTAAAAACTCAACACCTGTTTGATGTTGTGTCTTCACCTAATTTGAAACCGCTATCCACCACTCCTCATGCTAACCAAGATTCCTGGTAGTTGAAAGATAATGAAGCGTTTGGTCTAATTAGACTCTCTTTAAATCTTGATTTATATCATCTTCTCTCAAACTGTACTATAGCTCATCAGGCTTGGCATGCTTTAGAAAACACATTTCAAACTTACACAAAACCTGTTCCCAATGGTAAACTCCATGTTGTTCCTGATTTGAAAGATAACCATATTCCTATTTCTTTCGCTGATAATTATTGCTGTCCAGTTGAAGGAACTAGTAATGCTTATGTTCCAAATGATGTGCTTCATGCTTCTGTTTTGAAAGATAACCATATTTCTATTTCTGCTCCTAACATTAAGGATAATACTGATACTCTTCAAAAGGATAATGTTGAACATGAAGATTGTAATGATACTCCTAATGATTTTGTTCCTCCTAGTAGTGATGATAATAATAATGGTAATAATCTGTTTACTCCTCCTTGCTCTCATGTTGCTGATGACCAAGAAGAGGAAATCATATCTACCTTTCTTAATGATACTTTGCAAGATATGTCTATTACTCAAGATGAAATGCATGTTGATGGGACTCATCCTATGATTCTTGTGGAGGTTACTGATGCTTCATATTATGATGCTTACACTACAAATTTACCTTATGAAACTGCAGATTGCATTTCTAATTCTATGACTCATGAACATGTTACAAATTTGGTTTATGACCCTGAAG
The DNA here is from genome assembly GCA_027943335.1 of Chamaecyparis obtusa. Lineage (NCBI taxonomy): Eukaryota > Viridiplantae > Streptophyta > Pinopsida > Cupressales > Cupressaceae > Chamaecyparis > Chamaecyparis obtusa. The sequence continues at coordinate 1,595,329 of BSBK01002802.1, forward strand.
ATTACTTTTATAATTCTATGATCAATGATTCACAATATGATTTTTTCCAAAGTGTTACTAATTCAACACTAGGTGATCCCAATGATGGGCACTCTACTAGTGGTTTTTGCCTTTTTGTAGGCTCAAGTATTGATCATGTTCCTATATGCTCCAAACTAGATCATGAATTTCATGACACTCAAATGGTTCTTATGGAGGACCAACCTCCTTCCCTAAACTCTAATCTTCTTGATATTATTGATGGTGATTGTGCTTATGCGTGTAGTAATAAATCTATTTGGTTTACAAAACCTCTTTATGATGAAATAACAATTGATGATTCACATTTAGATTTTACTAATTCATTTTTAGGAGGAAATCCCAATTATGGGAGATCCCCTCATGGTTCTTGTTTTTTTGTAGATTCAGATGATCCTTCTTGGACAAGTAACAACGAATAATCTCCAAGTTTTCTTAAAGATTTGGGCCTACATCCACAAACACCTACACTCTTGCATTACGACACGCAAAAGAATCCTATTTCAAGATCCCAGCATTTATCATTGCACCATCACTTTATATCAACATAAAGTGAAGAAAATCAAGCTCTCCTCCTCTACTACAAGAAGGATAATCCAGTTGTAGATTTTTGTAATTGCCCCAAGTAAAGATTAAAGGGGGGTGTTAGAATTTAATCTTTCCTTGGTTATTTATGTATTTAATAGGATAAACCAAGGTATCCTAATGTATTTTTGTCCTCTAGTCCAAGTGGGAGGACATGTCTTTTTTGTAATTTCCTTTAATAAGGGAAATAGATATTCCTCCTTATGAGGAATCCTACACTTGTCTCACACACTATGAAATGTGGCATACACAGAATTGGGAGTTACAATGTAACTCCTTTCTCACATCTCTATTTAGAGATGGCTCTCCTCTCTCATTTCTTATGAGGTTTTTTTCTCTTCTCAATTATTGTATGAGCATTGCTCTCACTCTCTCTCTCTCATTCTTAGGCATTTGTTGCCACTTTCATTAATTCACAGGGGTTTTTTTATGCTTTTCCCCTTCAAAATCTTGTCTCCCCCTTGTTTATTTTTTGGTGTATGCTCCTAGTTCTTGTGCTAATTCATGGTATTTTTCCTTACTCCTCGCTCTTGAGATAAATAATTTCTTGCAATTCCATATTTTGTTCTTTATCATTTTAACATCACCAGTGGCATCAGTATTTTAGCCTTCTTGTGATGAAATTCAACTCGGTAACTAGTACTGTTCAACTGTGTAACACTCAACAAATTATAGTTAAGACCTTCAACCCAATAAGCATTATCACATCTGATCTTATTGATCCTTTTGCTTTCATAATACATGGTACATCATTACCAAACTTAACACTTCTACTTTTGTAATGATTTAGGATTTCAAGCTTACTTTTATCACTAGTCATGTGATGTGAGCAAACACTATCAAGAATCCATTTATCACCTTTACTCACATATGAAATAAGTGCATTTTTCACATCTTCATCACAATCATCTTTCATAGCAACATAAACAACTTCTATATCACAATCATCAAATTCACTACTTTCCCTGTCAGTTTCTTCTTCAACAATATAACAAGATTTCTTACCTTTTTCTTTGTAGTTCTTGTACCTTCTGTGATCTCTGTCATTTCTTTTGTCTTTATACTTGTTTTCCCTTCTTTCATCCTTGTCATTCCTGTCAGGGCATCTTGCTCCAATATGGCCAACTTTGTTACATGAAAAATAGACTATAGGAAGTTTACCTTTGAATTTTCCTTTTCCTCTTGGTAGCCTTCTAGCCATAAGTGCCTCAAGATCATCTAGATCATCATCAGAAGTATTACTTATTGGAATTAGGAGAGATAGATACTAAGAGGGGAGGGGTGAATTAGTGTCCTCAAAACTTTACTTGTAACAACCTTTCTGATATTTAACTAAATACTGTAATAACCGATCAAAATAACTTGAACATAATTGCATACATCAATCAACTAGTTAACTTCAAAAAGTAAAAAACATGAAATCGATATGACAATCACATAACACAAGTATTTTGGTAATGCAAAAACCCTTGTTAGAAGGAAAAAATTGTGGTGGGGATGACACCCACAAATTCTTCACTACTGTAGATAGAAAAGGTTTGCCTGTTAAGGCTACAAGTTTTGATCACTTCTGGTGATCTTACCATGTTAGGAGTAACATATTAGATCAGCTAGATCTACCTAGTTATAGGATTTAACAACACTATATGAAGTGTGTACTCGATTAAGAGATTTATACAAATACTGTTAAGTCTACTCTATTAAGAGATTTATCAAAAACTCTCTCACAATTGTCAGAAAGTAATAGGTAAATGTCTTCTAGTTGACAAATCAATTGTCTGAAATAGATCTATAAATGCTCATCAAAATATCACCTTATCTGTGATGGTTCTCTGCTCTGTTCTGCTTTGTAGCCTTGTCTGATTCTTCTCAATCTGATATTCTCTGTAGTTTGTTCTGCTCGGTAAACTGATTGTCTTGAAGATAGACAATTTCTTCAAGTGCTCCGTGATTCATATATATCAGTTCAACAACCCCATAAAATGGTGCAAACAAACAAAATATATAGTGTTCTATTTTGCCGCTTAAGCAAAAAATTAGGTTACAAAGAATAATCATAACCCTAAGATCTACGGTGTTAAATAACTTAGATCAAATATTACAAATAAGATAATCATTGCATTTAATGAATATCTTTTACAATAAATGCTCCTCGATCTTGGTAAACCATTTTACGATCTATTGTAACCGTTTGCATAGAATAATGTGCTATTTTTTATTACTATGTCATTTTTTGTGATCATCGTTAAACACTGTATAATCTGCTTAGTGTTTACTAACTGTCGGTGTCAGTGTCTCTGGTGCTCAGTTAACAAGCTTTACTGACTGTGTTGTCTTACTTCTAGTTACTAATTATCTCAATATAAGTGACCGACTGACCTGTCTAACATCATTTGATACTAATGACAACCTTAAATGCTCAATAGAGATTAACAATCTCCCCCTTTGGTATTAGTATCAAAACTTCAAAATGTATATAGACAAAATGTTTCTATATATTCCTTATATCTCCACCATATACATATCCACAACAAAAAATTTCTACAAAAGTACTTCCCCTCGATGCATGCTCCTAGTAGTAGGTAATATACTTATTTGGCATAGACATGATTTTGCCCTTTTTGATAATAATGCCAAATACCAAAAATATAATGTATACTTACATCTTGTCAAAAATGTGGGGATGGGTTTTCTTCACAGACTCCAAGAGGTTTCCCCATTCCTCTTTCAAGTTGGTAAGAGCAATATGCTCAAGACCGACTTGTGCATGCATGTCAAAGATATTTTCCAACATGGAAATCTCTGGTGTTGCTACAAGTTGCTTAGCTTTGACAATATGTGTTTCAAAAATCTTCAGGTAAGGAATGAGTTCTTTCTGTAACTTTGTAACCTAATCAGTGATGTGCTCGGCTTGTTTCCTTAAGTCTGCTATCAGCTGCTAGAGTTCTTGAACTCGGTTAATATGCTTTAAGAAAGTAGTTGGCTTGGCGATAGCTACTTGTGTACTTGACTTGATGTCTTCTTCTAAACCTTTAATCTTTTCACTGACTTCTACAGTGAAGGTGTCTAAAGTACAAAGCTTTATTAGTAGTTGACAGATTATCTGGGTGATAGATTTTACCTTGGTAATGACCTCAGATAATTTTACTTTGTTCAGTGCCACTTCTGTGCTAATCCTTTCTACCAATTTATTCTGAATCTTTGATTCTGCCCTTTCTTCTATTCTTTTGTCTGCATCTGTATCAAGGGCATTGATTTTTTTGATGAGTGTGGCAAGTTGATCTATGATGGGAGTATTCGCATCAATGTTTGTTTCCAGTACTATCTATTGTAGAATATCCCGTACATCATTTAACACTGCTTTGCATTTGTGTTCTTGCCTCAACTTCTCTTATGCTTCTTTCCTTGAACATAACTCCCCATACTGACTTAGTTCCTCAGGGCTTAGGGTTCTTAGGTCACATTCGAGTATAATGATAACTTCATCAATAGTGACCGACCCTTTGGCTTTCTTCTTCTTCTTCTTTGGGGCAAGAGGCGACTTCTTCTCACTTACGACAATAGCTTTTTCTTCACTCCTCAGAGTATCCTTACCAGTTGACACTATATCATCCTTCTTCTGCTCCTTGGTAGATTGAGTGGGAGTCTCAGTTGTAGTGTCAGGTGGGTTCACCTCGGTTGACTTTGTTTCTTTAGGTTCTTTTTGTTCTATATACTATGCCTTTGGTTTGTTAGGCTCATTTGTATCTACAAGTTTCTCGGGTGCTTGAATCTTAGTAGTATCATTAATTGGCTCAGGATGAGAGACATCAGGTTGTACTAGTGAGATTATCTCAACTACCTCTGCAAGTATAGGTAGTTCACCCGGTAGAGATGTGCACACATTATCAGTGTTGAATGCTTCATCTTTGTATTATGTAATTATTACATCTTCATCATCCTTATCATCAGGATCACCGTTAGTGATGTCCTCAGTGAGTGCATCATCATTGGTTTTCTTTTGCAAGTGGATCTTGACTTGATCTGGTTCATCCTATGAAATTTTGATTTCTTTCTCTTGTTCAGTGATATCAATTACCTTGGTAACTGATATACCAGTGTCTTCTATTTTCTTTCCTTTACTATCCTCAATGAAAATACTTTTACCTTTTGAACTGTGTCTTTTTAGACAGTTTCAGGAATGCTTCCTATTCAGCTTTCTCTTCTACTTTCAAAATTGATGTCCATTGAGAGTCACATAGGACATCCATATCATCTACATTCTCATCCATGATTTGCATAGCTCTATTCTTGATTGAAAATCTAGGCTGATACCTTGTCATGTATTCACTTACCACAACATAGCTAAAGTGTGTGGCTGCATGGCCTAGTGATCGTTCTCTTTTTCTTTTCTCTATTTCTAGTGCAATAGCCCATCTCTCACTTATTTTGTCATCAAGTTCCTTTGGCAATTGACATGCAAATTCCATTGGTACTCTCTTGAATTTAATCATCATTTGAACAATAGCATGTTCTATCTTTGTCTTGTCCTCAATTGACATGTTAAATTTTCCTACGCTTGGATCATTAAGATTTCCATTCTCAATAATATCTTCAATTATTTCTTCTATAGTGTTGTCCCTGTTACAAACTAATTTGAATTGATTAGGGTCATTTTCAATGTTAGTCTCCTCTATATCTTCCTTACTCCTTATGTATTTCCTCTTTTTCTTAGGTGGCTCAGCTACCTTGTTGTTCTTTCTCTTTATGTATTTCTTTGTCGGTGTAGCTGCTCTTCTTTTTGTTACTTTTACAGCTTCTTCTTGTTCAATTGATTGTACAGTAGTTGATGAATAGGTCTTCATCCTTTCAGGTTCTAGTAGCTGAATATCTTGTTCATCAGTTGTGGGTAGTTGAATTTCTTCTTCATCATTGGTGGGAGGAACCGGTGTGTGATCCTTTTCTTTATCTGACTCAGTCTCCTCGCTATCATAGGGTTTGTCAGCCATATGTAACTAACCTTCAATTGCTTCATCAGGTAGTGACTCCTTAGGTGAGTCAGATGTAGTTCCATATCTTACTACGAGATCTTTTCTCATCTTCTTTTCCCTTCTAGACATTTTACCGATCTCTATGTTCATTTTTATTCTAGACTTAGCTTCCTCATATACTGCAAACCTACTAGCAGTGATGTCTATCGGTAATGCCAGCAATGCATTGATAGATCTCAAAGAGAAATCATGATTCATTTCATAACCCATTGGTGCTAGCCATTTTGTTCTCAATTCTACTACCTTTATCATTGAGTGGTCTGTGCTTACCACAAAGCATATGTCATCTTCAAATTTACTTACTAATTCCTTTGGAAGTCTGCTTCTTTGTTACATTTTTGTTTGAAATTCCTTAAAATATGCATTGAACTCCTTGTTTAGATTGTCTCCTAGACTTCTCATCATTTCACCGATTTGAGCAGTTATCGGTTTGTCCGATTGCCAGTTCACTTTACCAATACCCGGTACACATTTTTGCAAATAGAGGAATGTACAGACAAGTAGTGATCCATACTTACATGTATTGGACTTCTTTTCTTTTAATGTCTTCATGTTGTGATGCAGTTGGTGTAGTAGTAGCTCAGCAAGATCAACCTGGTGATCTTTCTTCATAATTTTGTAAGCTATGTCCACGACGCTACAAGATACACTATTCAGTCTGCTTGATTGAAATATCTTGTAGCTGATGACATGAGCTATGAATTTTACCATTGGATCTTTGATAGTTGATATTTTCAATGCCCTACTGTCCCATTGAGCTCCAGTATTCTTTTCTATGTTGGGATGAGACGAACTTCAAAAGGCTTTGGCTTTGTTGGTTGTAGGGTACCCAGTAACCCTACTGATAATCTTCTTGGTGATCTTGACAGGTTTGTCTAACCAAAATTTTTCGTCATGAAATCTTCTTGGCACGAGTCTTATCTAGTCATTGTGAAATGATTGAGGGAAGTATGTGAAACATCATAGCCCTGACTCTTCAATCTTCTTATATTCAGATTTGATCTTACCATCTGGTCCATAGATTTTCTAGTAAGCTGCTATGGTCTCAAAATCACATACTTCATTGATCTTGCAGTGAATGTAAGCCCTAACGTCTTTTGTTAACAAAATCTTATCAGGAATACTAGAAAATGTGCCCATATTGTCTATTTGTGCTGCGACCTTGGGATGAGGTTTAAATTTCTCCTTGGCAAAGTGTGCCCTAACAATTAATTCCACTTCCTCCTCAATGTTTTTTGATTTGCTTGTAGTCGAAGACAATGCCATAAATTATTTCTAGGGTTTTGGAAAACAATAGATAACTAGTGTTCGGTAGGCAGATGAACTTACAAGTTATCATTGAAGAATTTTTGTTGGTTGAATCTACAATGGCTTTGAATCTGTTCAAAAAATCTTTAGCTCAAACTCTTCTTTGTAAAATCTCCTTTCTTCGAAATCGCAATGTAACAATGAACTCTGTCTCCACGTATATATATAGGGTTTTTTGATATTCCCGCTCAAACTTTGACACATTAAATGCATGACCTAAATTTCGGTATGAGACAGCTGTCAGCTTGGTAATGTCTACAATATCTTTTGCTCAGTTAACATAGAGTTTCTTCATCAGTTTGAACTGTTGTCAGTTAACCTTTTATAGTGATTACCGATGGGTAACCAACTCATGTTTTTTCTTTTACCGACTAGATAACATTTACAAACTTGTAACATATAAACCATAGTGTATCTTCATTCATGCAGATTTGGTATTTTTACATCATATATAAGGAACTATATGAAAAATGTGATCATTTAAAATGTCAGTTCCATACATACCTTTGTCATCTTAAGTGGAGATGCCGATGTCGCCCAATCTAGTGGACGAGGTTTCACCGACAGTGTTACTAGACTCAGTATTCTCATTAGATGCGTTCTTCCACATTGTGTTCCTTAACTTTGTAATATCTGTAATGTTATAACCACTCTCAAATATATGGTTTTCATCAGGTCCTCGGTCTCTGTAGTTCTTGCTTACATGACCGACCTTGTGACAGTGCATACATGCCATTCCTGTATTTGTCCAGTTACTTGATTGTCCAATCTGACTCTTTCTAAAAAAAAATTCTGCATTATGTCCATACCAACCACATGTTGTACAATTAGTCCATGTATTATAATTCCAAACATATGAGTTACCTTGTCTCTTTGGTTGATATGGCTTTCATTGTAGTTTCTCTTTAGGTCTCCAGACTTGTTTCATTTTTGCTTTGCAGTCCCTTGCAATGTGTCCATACTTATTACAAGTATAGCATATTTTCTTAGTAGTATTGTTAGCAATTTCATTCTTCTTTTCTCTGCATTCATAAGCTGGATGTCCAAACTTACCACAATAATAACAATATCCATTGAATTTTGGAATGACAGGAGGCTTACCTTGTGCTTTGCTTCTGCACACATTAGATGTATGTCCTATTTTTCCACAGTGATAACATGTCAACACTTTAGGTTTTTGACTTTGATTTTTGTTGACTTCTTCAGCTTGTTGTGATGATTCTCCTTCATCAATGTAGCCTATATCGGCTCTGCTTCCGAATCTCCTCTAATTAGTCAAGAAATCATCAATCTTTTTAGAGTTGTCCTCAGCTATCTTCATCATCTCATTGTGTTGCTTTTGTGTTTTTATTTCATTTCTCAGTTTTTCATTATCTTCTCTGAGTATTGCTACATCTTCAAGTCTTCTTGATAATTCTCCATTTACTTGGTTCATTTCTTGATTAATTGTCATCATCTGATTTGATACTTGGAAGTGATGATCAGTGAGTCTCTGTATTTCATTTTCTTTTGCTTGAAGTTGTTCTGTCATTAGTCTTCGGTCTTCAATAGCTAGATTCTAATCTTGTTCATCTTGTCTACCAATGTTCATGATTTCCACCATTCTCACCATTTGAGATTCATGACCGATTTGAAGTGCTTTTACTTGCTCAGATAGATGCTGATTTTTTTAAGATAATTTAGAGATTATGCTTTTGGATCCATCAGAGATGCTTCCAAAGCTAGATCCAATATGATCAAATATGTCATCAATAGGTTCTTCATGATAACTGATTTCATTCTACTGAATTGCAAGATTATTCCTTTCAACTAGTAATTTCTTCAGTTCTTCCTTGGCCTGTTTATACTGTTCCACAAACATATGCATTTGTATCTTCTGATTCTCAATAGTCTTGTCAAGCTTGTATCTCTCCATGATTTAGATCTTTTCTCTTAAGTGGTTAGACTGTTCAATAAGAGAACTAAGCTTTGATACCAATTGTTGGAATTAGGAGAGATAGATACTAAGAGGGAGGGGTGAATCAGTGTCCTCAAAACTTTACTTGTAACAACCTTTCTGATATATAACTGAATACTATAATAACCGATCAAAATAACTTGAAAATAATTGCATAAATCAATCATCTAGTTAACTTTAGAAAGTAAACAACATGAAATCAATATGACAATCACATAACACAAGTATTTTGGTAATACAGAAACCCTTGTTAGAAGGTAAAAACTACGGTGGGGATGACACCCAAAAATTCTTCACTACTGCAGATAGAAAAGGTTTTCCTATTAAGGCTACAAGTTTTGATCACTTTTGGTGATCTTACCCTGTTAGGAGTAACATATTAGATCAGCTAGATCTACCTAGTTATAGGATTTAACAACACTATATGAAGTGTGTACTCGGTTAAGAGATTTATACAAAGACTGTTAAGTCTACTCTGTTAAGAGATTTATCAAAAACTCTATCACAATTGTTAGAAAGTAATAGGTAAATATGTGCTAGTTGACAACTCAATTGTCTGAAACAGATCTATAAATGCTCATCAAAATATCACCTTATCTGTGATGGTTCTCTGCTCTGTTATGCTCGGTAGCCTTGTCTGATTCTGCTCAATCTGATATTCTCTGTACTCTATTCTGCTCGGTAAATTGATTGTCTTGAAGATAGGCAATTTCTTTAAGTGCTCTGTGATTCATATATATCAGTTCAACAACCCCATAAAATGGTGCGAAAAAACAAAATATATAGTGTTCTATTTTGCCGCTTAAGCAAAAAATTAGGTTACAAAGAATAATCATAACCCTAAGATCTACGGTGTAAAATAACTTAGATCAGCTATTAAAAATAAGATAATCATTTCATTTAATGAATATCTTTTACAATAAATGCTCCTTGATCTTCGTAAACCATTTTACGATCTGTTGTAACCGTTTGCATAGAATAATGTGCCATTTTTTATTACTATGCCATTTTTTGTGATCATCGGTAAACACTATATAATCTGCTTGATGTATACTACGATGCTCGGTGTTTACTAACCGTTGATGTTGGTGTCTTTGGTGATTGGTTAACAAGCTTGACCGACTGCGCTGTCTTACTTCTAGTTATCGATTGTCTCAATATAAGTGATCGACCGACCTGTCTAACATCCTTTGATACTAATGACAACCTTAAATGCTCAATAGAGATTAACATTACTATCACTGTCACTATTACTATCATTGTTCACACATCTTTCTTTTCCTATCTTAAACTTATGAAGAACCATCTGAGACTTGAATGTAGATTCAATGTTGTGAGTAGTGAAATTATCAAAATTAGACAACTCAAAAGTAGTAAGCCTACCAACAAGACCTTCCAAAGCTAGGACATTACGAGGAGTACATCTTGATTCTTGTATTGTAGAAACTCTAATAGCATAGATAGGAAGTAGGGTTCTCAATACTTTACTAATAACAATATCATCATGAATGTTTCCATTATCTCCTCTAATAGCATTTACTACCTCTTTAACTTTGCAACAATACTGAATAATGTTTTCACCTTCTAACATTTTCATTTCATCAAACTTACCTCTCAAGCTTTCAGATTTGCCTCTCATCACATTTGTGTCCCCACCATAGATAGTTTCTAGTGTATCCCACATTTTCTTTGCATTAGTACAGTCCTCGATGTCTTCAAATTTAGGATAGCTTAGGGAAGATGCAATCTCCAACATTATTTGATTGTGTTCTTTATTTTCTTTCATCTCCTTGGCTGTCATAGGTGCAGCAACTGGTACATAACTATTTTTCATATAGTATTTCATTGAATCATCAATTCCAGCTAGGTGCAATTTCATCAAACTCTTCCATGCAGGGAAGTTCTCCTTGTTCGGCTTTGGTACCTCCTTTTTGTACATCTTGATCATTAGCTTCAAGTACCTTTAAAATTTCTCCTTATAAGCACCAACAACTCTGATACCAATTGTTAGAATCATTTTAGAATATTTGAGAGGGGGGTGAATCAGTTATCCTCAAGTCTAGATGTATCGACACAACTTTTAAACTCTTCAACAAACTTAGATCTAATCATCAATTCACTCGGTCTCTATAGAATATATCAGCAACATAAAACTTGCAGTCCACTTTCCAAAAGTAATCAACTTGTAGAATATAAAACTTTCAACAAAATTCACATCAAATAACATCCACACAAGTATAACATCACGATTTAACATGGAAACCCAATATGGGAAAAACCACCAGTAACATGCTACTAATTTTCACTCTTCTAAAGTGAGCTCTATGAGAAGCCAACCCTATTAAAGGTTTACTATATACACTGCTAGGTGTGACTTTGTTAAAGGATTTAATCACCCTGTTAAGAGTGGCCTAGTTAGAGAGCTTAAGAACATTCCATTAGGATGTCACCTTGATTAAAGGGTTTACAAAATGATTGTTAGGTCAACCTTTATTAAAGGATTTTGACTGATACAATGGTTAGAAAGTAACAATAGGTTTTGATATGAAATATACAACTCACTTTTTAAATATAGATCCAATGCGCTCATATTATGATTTACTGATTGACCTTCATTTCCATCTCCATCTCTGATTTGTTCATAAATCTCTTCAAGAAATCATCTCAACTTTTTTCACCTCTTTATAACTCTTCTTAGCCTTCTGCTTAGATTTGTCAGTCAATAACATCAAATTCTTTCGACACACTCCATAACGTCACAATTAGGTCATTCTTATACCTCCTTGATCATGTAGATTAATCCTTTTTCACTTAATCTCTTCCATAGATCTTAGATTTAGGTAATATTCATCGAATCCTTCCATCATTTTGTTCTCCTCTTTATCCTTCTAGATACTTCTCCAAACTTCTCCTTGAATCCATAAGAAAATGTTTTACCATGCATTAAATGCTCTAGATCATTCATTATTAATGTCAATGCATTTTACATATCCCAATAATTCAACTATGTCGGCTGGGACTCTCAATTCCTTCACAAACTGTAAATTACTGACACTCAGTCAATATTGTGTTCTTCTACTCAGTCATCACTGGATATCTTGGTCATCACTAAAAATATTCTTCTCAACAAACATTATCTTTTCTCAGTTAATTATTTCATACTCGACAATTACTGATGCTTGGTCGACACTAAATTTTCTCATCTTATACTAGCACTCAATCAACACTAGCGTCACTAAATTTCTTCTATTTTTCTTGGTTAAGCCTATGCTTCAAATCTATTTACTTCTTCACTTAGTGTTAAAGATAAACAACACATTACCTTGTCAATGTGCCAACTAATCAAGTACCCATTGAAGTATCACATAACTCAACCTTTCCTTAGGTCCTCTTGTTATCTCCTCTTTTCAAATCCTCGTCATCAATCTAAAGATATGGTACTCTACTAGATAGCAACTGTCTTACTAGTTAAGGTTTGACATCAATGACAATATAAAAATTGTTTTAATTGTAATTTTCAACACTCAACATGCTATGTTCCAAAAAGTGAGTCATCCCCAAAAATTCTTTACACGTTATCTCAAAAATTGCTTCACACTTTTTATCCAACTAAATTAGGTAAAAAATAATAATAACTTTCAAAAAATTTGAATTTACATGGAACATTCAATCCATAACCAATCCTCAAAACTATAAGACAAAATATGAAGTTCAGATGAATTGTGGACCATATAATTCAATATGTTTTATACCAAATATGCAAGGTATTTCTAAACATACCTTCCAGATAGATAACTTTTACATTTCGTAGAATCAATATCTAAAATCTCAGATATACATACTACCCTAATATATAAACATGTCCCCAAAACCACAGATCGATACTAGTACTCATCTAACAAAGGAGTGCGGACCAAAATACAAACATAGTCTATCAAAATCTATCAAAGTTCATCTTGTTAGGAAAACTGTGACATTGATGACAATATTCCAATAACAACTTCTCTAAAAACAGCATAGGGATTCATTTGAATCCATTTTTTTTTCCAAGGATCATTATTATAACTTCTTCAATCTCTACACAATGTAGCTTAATCATAATTCCCAATTTCTCAATGTTGTATTCAAAATAGTCCCTACATTCCCAATGAAATTTGGGAAGAACAACATGGTTTTCCATTTTTGAACACACATGAACATAAATATAAACAATGCCAAGTTACCATTATGAAATTTTTTTATTCTTTTACAAATGACAAAAATAAAATTGAATTTCAGAATCATATTTGAGCTTGCAAAATATTATCTTAGCCAAGGTCAAATGATCATCTAAAGGCACGCCGAATTTTTCTTGTTTTGGAAAAAAAAATAATTGTAAACAAGAATGCCTCGGTTTGGAGGAAGGAGTTGTATAGGATTTGAGGAAGAATGAGCTCTATTGGCTTGAGGTATATGTCCTATACCATGTCTAGTGACTTGTGTAGGAGGATCTATAGGGACCTTTATTCCCTATTCTCAAATACTAAGACCTTGTCCACATTATCCTTATTGATAATTAATGCCATACCCTACATTATTATAGGCTTTGAGTTGACGAGGAGGAAGAATTTCATCTTGATTTTTATGGAAGTGTTTTGTAAGGAGGGATAGTATGAGGATTGTGTTGGCATGTGATGTTTTGGAGCACTAGAAATCACTTGAGGGTTGTCATTTATGGAAACACTTATGTTGAAGTGATCGCATCTTGTGGAGAATGCCATTGGAGTCACAGTCATGAAAATGACTAAGTCTAGAATCAGGACAACAAGTTACAATGTGAATAGATGTGATTTGGAATCACCTCTATTTGTGTATGTATGTGGGGAAAATGTAAGATTCACTCCTAAATCCAAATTCCCAAAAGAGAGATCCAATTTGATCAACCAAGAGGTTAATACACAATCGAATCAATCTATGAAGAATATGAAAGAGGGAGAGAAACCCTATACTTCCCTATAATTGGATTAAGCTTGAAATCTGAAATAATTTAAGTGCAAATAATAACCTTGAATTAAGGAAGATCTGGAAAATGTTGAATTCTAGCTTCTGTATGAACTTTCTAAAGATTTCATCACTTGTTTTGGACTGGAAATGCCAAGGCAGACAAAACCCAAAAATCTTTTCTCCAAATTCACATAGGTCGACTTTGACCTTTTAAAAGGTCAAAGACCACATTATTTATTTGAAGTCCAATTCCGATTATGTTTGCAGATCTTGAAAGATTGCCGAAAAGGGTATCGAAATTTGCTCTTAGATCTGAGATTTCACACCTGTACCTGTAAGAAAATGGGGGTTTTTGGTTGTATGGGGGGTTTGCCTTAGTCAAACCCCAATTTAGGAATTAATCTTGAAATTCAATTGAAATTGTATTGTGCGTAAACAAAGTAATTGAATAAATCACCTCACTTATGTTGAAGTCCTTGTAGAGGATTCAAATCCTCAAATCCACAAGTAAGAATGCTTCAATGAAAGTAGGATGTCTCCAATCAATGGTATGTTGATATTCAACACCAATCTTGATTTGATCTTTGCATATGAGAAGGCTTGAATGAATGGAGAAGGATGGATCTTCAAGGGGGCTCCAAGGAGATTGAATCCTTCAATAGCTAACAATGTAACTCCTTGATGGATGAATGCTTGAACACTTGAATGCTTGAAGACTTGTTTGCACTTGAGAGCTCTAGATACTTGATTGAGAAAACTTGATGTGAATGTGATATGAAAATAAGAGAGGAAGGCCTCCTTTTATAGTGATCTAGGGCACTCTCCTCTAGATGGGCGACCTTGAAGAATTAAATCCCAATTAGGTCCTCACCTTTAGAAAATATACCTTGATTAAATACCATTAAAGGATTTACCGTTTTGGAGCCCGAAACAGCTGACCCGGAAGCGGGAAATACCTTTCCCGAAAGCCAAATTAGTGGGAAATGAAACTTTGAAATTCTAGTAGGAAGAGGTCAGGGTTGAGGTTGACCCTGACCTAGTCAGGGTCGAGGTTGACTTTGGCCTCAAACCCTAACTTTGTTAGGATTTGCAGCAGGAGTTCTAGGGGATGCCAAAAATGCAGAAATTGATATTTGAACAAGACCCAGTGTCAGGAACAGATAGAAAATATTTTGAATGATGTGATGAAGGACTAGGAGGTCTCATTTTTTAACCCTACCTAGAAACTAGAGCCATAGAAGAAGGAAAATTAGGAAAGTCCTTAAGACCTTAACCCTAATTTCACCTATAATGAAGAAATCAAGTGCGGAGAAGAAGTGAAAAGTGGGGGAAAGCCAAATACATGCAAAGACCCAATCAAGGTGCTTAACATGACCCCAAACCACTTACTCAGAGGGCTAAACGCTCTTAACATGGAAGTGCTTCCATTTTAAGACAAATTACAATGCTATAGTTTTGGCCAGTGATAATGATATATGAGATATTATGGTTTGTGAAGTTAACTAGAGGTATTTTGGGGTGTATGCATGCTTCAGTTAAGAATGCATAAATTTTGGTTACCAAATTTGTGAGATACAGTGTTTGGAAGGTATGCAAAGATAGTAAAACAATGTAACATGGTACATGAACAATTGTGAAGATTAAGGAAAGCATGTTGGATATGATAATGTGCTAAGATAAGTGAATAAATTATATTGCCAACTCTTTGGTTATGTAAGAGTGCCGACTCCATAAATATCATTTACATGAGTTATTTTTATGTTTTGTATGGTAATTGTGAAGCCAACTGGAAGGTTGATTTTGTATAAGTATAGATTGCTTTTGTGAAAGTGAGGTGTGGTTGTGATTATAACAATTGAGTAAGTTTTTGAATGTAAGAGAAGAGATCAGATGCAAGATCAGTAAGAGGCTGAGCTATAACTGGAACTATCTAAGCAAGATAAGTGCTTGTATTGTTCCCCTTTTTGAGAACTAGTTTGAGACCAGTATTGATTGTAAGAGAAATGTGCTCACCACCTTTAATCAGGTATTTTGTATACCCATAATAGGGTTTTTTATTCCTCTAACAAGTAAATGTACTATGTAACAATCATCTTCTAACAGGGCTAGATCTCCTAACAGGGATATTATATTTTAGTACATATTTGTGGGTACCATCCCCACTGAGGTTTTCCCTTTGGCCAAGGTTTCCTCGAGAACAAATCATGGTGTAATTAGTAATGTGTTATGCTTATATGTTCTTTTCATTTCTACATTACTTTGGATTGTTTATAATTGTTTAAAGTTGAAAAGATCAAAGTTTTGTAATACTGATTCACCCCCCCTCTCAGTATTACCTAATCCTAACAATTGGTATTAGAGCTATTGGCCCTTGGAGAGAAATCCTAATGGCTTAAGGGAGATTAGAATGGATTCAGAAGATTTGCAAGTGAACTTTGAAGCTGCACTTAAAGATTTGGATAAGATGAAAGTTGAGAATGGTGAACTAAAATTTAAATTAAGAAGAGTTAAAGGTTTCATGAGGAAACTAAAAGAACAACTTGAGATTGCAAAGAGTTAGAGAGAAAACCTTATGGAAAAGATCAAAGAAGGTTCAGAAAATGATACATGAGACAAATTAAAGAAGTTGGAGCAAGAAAAAGAACAAATCAATCTTTTGATGATTAAAGAAATTCAGTATGAAAAGGATGAAAGAAACAAAGTTGAAGAGTCACTAAAAAACTCTAACAAGAAGATAAGTGAAATGAAGACTGAACATGACCAATGCAAAGATAAATATCAGGAATTGGAAAAATATAATCAGATCATTAAAGGTGAACTCGCTCAAGCCAAATTACACATTGAGAAGTTGCACATGAGCAGTGACAAGATTGATGAGCAAAGAGAAAGACAAAAGGCTAAAGGAGATATGATTGGAGTTGGATTCAATGAAGGTGAAAGTTCAAAAACCTAGGAAGAATCAAATGAAGCCAAGAATGAGGAAAGACCTATTCCTGAAGAGAGACCTACTAATGAAGAATCTAGAGAATAGTTCAAACCCTTTAGAGGTAGATGTTTTGGATGCAACAAAGTTGGACACATGAAAAGAGATTGTAGAAGTAAAGGTAACTCTAAGCCCTTTATTAGTTAGTATTTTAATTTCTATGAATATGGACACAAAAAAAAAGACTGTAGAAAACCTGACCAGTCCAAGTACAAGCAAGACTATATCAGAGAAGAAACAAAAACTAAGATCTCATGTTAGAAATGTAATAACTTTGGGCATACAACAAGGTATTGTAAACTACAGACTAATCAAGATAGAAGGAGACCACCTACTTGTTACAAATGTAATAATCTAGGTCACATTGCAGAGTTATGAAAATATAATGGAGAAGACAATAGAAGAGAACCAAGAAGATCTAGTGAACCAAGAGGACCACCTCCTATGGTTATAAGAAAAAATGTTAGTGACAGTGGTAAGAGTCTTAATGAGTACATGGATGAATTTGGGAATCATTTCAAGAAATCAGAGAACAAGGAGGATGATTAGATATGGAAGCTAAAATTTTTGAATAAAGAAATGGTTGAGGGAGAGACACCTGATGATATTGTGTCTTTGCATGATGAGTTCTTTGAGGTATCAACCTAAAAGGTTGCATGGCCTTATGGGGAGCATTGGATGCAGTGAACAAAAAATATCCAGCCCTCGTATATATGGAGTAATCTCATGTGAGCTTAGGAATGATGTGTACAGACATTGTGGAGTCTGTGGTTGAGAGCACAACACTTGAAGACTCATCTTTTGTGTTCACAATTTTTGTATCGACTGGACAACATGCGAAGTTGAGCTACCCATGTTTAATACACACACTCAGCTTGCGATGAATAAAAGGACTTAAAAGATCTCAAATCTACACTATTTTTTTATCAACGCTCAAGGAGAATAGAATACAGAAGGTGATCAGTCATATGACAATGTGGTTACATGATTGCGTGAAGTAGGGCATTAGATTCAAGCGTTTAAAGGTATTTAGACCTAATATTTCATATAAGTCATGGATGCACCAGTAGTTTATGATGTTGTAGATAGACCTAAGTATAAGTTCAAGATGCATCCATACAAATCCTGTGAGGATTATCTAGAGGGAGAATTTTCACAAACCCCCATAGGTGTGTTGTACATAGAAGATATTAGGGATTACATATGTTACAAATATGAATCATTGGTAAAGTTAACATCTTCAATGAATTGAATAGTATGATTGAATCTGATGGGTCTATGCTAGAAGAATTTAAGCACCTAAAGGATCAATCAATCCTTAAGTTAACCTAACTCATAGAATTTACGAAAGTTGAATGGTTTAAGATCATTCTTAGTAGAGTTCATGACTAGTTTCTATGGTTAGGAAAACATCCTGTTAAGATATGTACACAATTGATACATGAGATCACAGGCCTTGATAATGAAGGAGCCCTACTTGTACAAGAAAAGAACCTAAGAAATCTAGCTGAAACCCTAACGCATCAAAAATGGGATAAGAGGGAAATGATAGTAAATGATATTTATTTCCAAGATGTCAAATTGGTAGCAATATTCCTAGGCTACAAGTTTTTTTATAGTAGCAGACCTAATTTTGTATTTGTTAGAGTCATCATGATGGCATACATAATGGTAAAAGAGAACAAGAAGTATAACCTTTGGGAAATTCTAGCTCAATAGTTTATTGAGAATGTGAAAGCTATAAAGAAAGATAAATATAAGGAATTTAGGTTTGGTTCATTTCTAATTCACATGTACATTCACATCATTCACAACTTTCCTGGCATACATCCTAGAGCATGGAAAGTCAATGAACCCACTGCAATTCAGATCTCATAATACTATAGAAGATAAAAGAAGGACTGGATAGATGGAGAATTGTTTGGCATGGTCAAGATACTATAGAGGAAGATGAAAGAAAGGTACATAATTCTAGAGAATTTAGTGGAAAAATATGAGGACACTATTTGTTTCATGGTTGAAATTGATTGTGTCTGCTTTGAGGCAGTTGATCCTAGAACTAAGTGGTTCTATCCCATAGGATATGAGGGAAGTTTTGAAGTGCCAACTATGCAAGTGGGGCATGTACTGGTAGTAGAAAAGACCCTACCCAAGAAAGATGGGGAACATATAGGGAGAAGTATGAGAAAGTCAGAGAAGAGAAAGAAAAGGTAATGAGAAAAAGGAAAGTTAGCAAGATTGTTGAAGACATTACTGCGATGGTGGGTATCACAAAAGTACAGTTAATCGATATTAGAAATAAGATGAAGGCATCCTCTAGCATTTCCACTGATGCATCTATTCCTTTAGAGACACAAAAGATAGTAGCTCCTACTATTGATATTGTTGATTTATCAACCTCTCAAGAGGAAGAAACACAAGATATGGTTCTTGTAGTTATTCCCAGAAGATCCACAAGAAAAAGAAAGCAAGACAGTCCCAAATAAAAAGAGACAAAGGTGAAGAGGAAGAAGAAGGAAGAAAAGGAGGTTGAGAAACAAGAAGAGAAAACAGTCCAAAAGAATTCACAAACCTTGTGGAAACCAGATCTTAAATCACTACATAAAAGAGTTATCAAAGATGGAAGTCTATTATCAGTGAACATATACTATGAAAGATATAACCCTAAGGACCAAGAAGTTATTGAGGACACTATCATTGAGCATCTGCTAGTTTTTAGTAAGATTTTTTTTGGAGGTTGAAGAAAACATTCCCGAAGTCCTATACAGTAAACTAGAAATCAGGAAATAATTAGCACATTTAGAGGATGAGAACATAAGAAATAAAACCATTGATGATATATTGTTGGTTGTGTCAATTCAGGAAAGAGAAAGAATCATAAAAGCACTAAAACCCCTATTGAGGACAAAGGCCAGATTAGTCAAGATTGTGTCTAGGAAGTATGATGAGGTGATTGAGGACACTCAAAAGGCATTAGACCAAGTTTTAATGCATGAAATGCCTAAGAAGGTTTCAACTCTGAAGGTTTCTAAGCCTATATTTTTGGGTTTAGGAGAAAGTTCCAAGGTAGTAAATAAAAGTGCTCAAGTTAGCATGCAACCAGATTTCTTTGTCACTCATGTGCATGTTATCCTTGACACTTCACAGGATGTAAATGATCCATTTCTAGATAATGTGGATAGTGTGATGGAGGTTGAAGATCAAGAGCAGATAGAGGAAGGGAAATCAGAAGAGAAACAAGAATAAAAATAATAGGAGAAGGAAATACAACAGGAGGAAAAATAAGAAGAACAGGTAAAATTAGAAAAAGTTGCTGAGGTTAGAATGGACACATCTTTATTGTTGGAAAGTGTGGCCAAACCAGTCAGTTATAATGTGGACAACATGGATGAAGATGAACTGATGAGACTATCATTTAAGGCTTTTGCAAAAGCTAAGGGGATATCAGTATAGAAAGGAGATAAAAGAGCTAAGATAATGGTCAGGGCTGTAGAAATAGTGAACAAGCTACTCCCCTCACCGGTTATCTTCAAAAACAAAGATGAAGCTGAGAACCTTAGTATAGTACTAGATAGCTTTGACAATCATTTTGACTCATTGCCAAAGATTGTAAGGAAACTCAGGTGCAAAAATAGCTTCCTACGCTAATCTCTATAGGAGAGTATTGTTCAAATTCTTATAAATCCTTACAATTTCAGATTCGTTAACTACTTTAACAAAGATATTGCAACCACATACCATACATACAGAAAAATAGAGAATGACACAATGATATACCCTGGGGAAAACCTTTTGGTAAAAAACCCCAGAACTCCAAAACCTGCACAATTTATTATCTTCAACACAAAGATTACAATACACTTGCAATGCAAGTTCTTTCAGGAAATGAGAGACAAAGCCAACAAGACTTAAATTTCTATTATATCTCTCCCATAGGAGCAGCATCATATATATAGACTCCTCTGGACCCAAAAATAGGCACAACCACCAAGACCCATGCACAAAGCCACATGTACACAGTTGTTACATGCAATCCCAAGAATAGGCGTCCATCCCTAGAATAGACTATGACAGCTTGTCATAGAATCCACCAAAAATAATGGTCATAAGAGAAGTGTAAGAGAATCTGTCATACCAACCTATTTTTGGCATATTCTCTTACACACACCAACCACTTCTTCTTGGGCACCCAAATAGGCCCAAGTCATAAGATGCTCTTACACCTGTCATAGCACATTCCTTAAATAGTTCTTACGTGTCATAGGAATTTTTAATGACCATTTCAGTCATGATCTCCTTACGCACAAGATGCTGACACATCAAGTGGAGTGACACATCAACATGCCAACTAGACATGTACACTCACACTTAATTACATTATTTGTAAAAACTACATTTACAAAACAAATAATAAGAATAAGAATTATCCAAGGTTGAGACACCTTATTCCTAACAAAGATAGTAGAAGAAAAGGTTTAAAATAACTTTTTGGATAAGAAGTTGAGCAAAGTTTGTAAGTCCATTTCATTGGACTTAAATATTCTTAATGCTACTACTCCTAAGGCCAAGAGTTGTGTAGCACAAGGCAGGAAAATTAATAGCTATTGCATAAACACCTGCAGACATTTAAGTAGCATTGAGGAGATCATAACCAAAGATAGGACTACTCTTGATAGTCTAACATGGATAGTTGTGAATCATCCTCACAAACTATGGGACAAGTAGATAAGGAAACATCCAGACTATTGGATAAGATAGGAGTACTGGAAATAGAGAAAGGGAGAGATGCGGATAGATTTGGATTGTTGAGAAGCCTATTGACTCCTAAGCTCACAATGTTAGAGACTCATCTTTTAGAGATGACAAAATTTGAAGGATCAATGTCTATATCTACTCTAATCGAGCTTAAGGTAGTAGAGACAACATCATATGCATTGAATGGATTAATCCATGTTAGTGAACTACTGATAAATTCATGGATTGAAGAAGTTAAGACCTTGGAAAACTCTTTCCAAGATGTCTTAAATCTGGTGAGTAAGCACTAAACCATTTGTGCTTGAGTTTTGCAATTTTGATAGAAACTTTTCCATTTATGTCAAAGAGAGAGGAAGAAAAAGGAAAAATGAGGAAGAGAAAGAAATATGTAGAGAAAATAAAAGATGTAGAAAATGTTGGAATTAGGAGAGATAAGTACTAAGAATGGAGGGATGAATTAGTGCCTTCAAAAACTTTACTTGTAAACCTTTCTAATATATAACTGTAAATAGTAATAACCAACCAAAACTACTTGAATCTAACTACATGAATCAATCATTAATTTAAATTATGAAAGTAAAAAACATGAAATCAATATGACAATCACATGACACAAGTATTTTGGTACTGCAAAAACTCTTGTTAGAAGGTAAAAACTGCAGTGGGGATGACACCCACAAATTCTTCACTACTGCAGATATAAAAGGTTTGCCTGTTAGGGCTACAAGTTTTGATCACTTCTGGTGATCTCACCCTATTAGGATTGACATGTTAGATCAGCTAGATCTACCTAGTTATAGGATTTTAACAACACTAATGGATTTTGCACTTGATTAAGAGATTTACATAAGACTGTTAAGTCTACTACGTTAAGAGATTTTATCCAAAACTCTATTACAATTGTCAGAAAGCAATAGGTAATTATCTGCTAATTAACAACTCAATTGTCTAATATAGATCTATAAGCTCTGATAAAATATCACCTTACTTGTGATGAATCTCTGCTATGAACTGCTCGGTAGCCTTTTCTGATTCTACTCAATCTGAATTCCTCTGTACTCGGTTCTACTCTATTAACTGATAGACTTGAAGTTAGGCAATTTCTTCAAGTGCTCCATGATTCATATATTAGCTCACACCAAAAATGATGTGAACACACAAATATATAGTGTTTTTTTTTTGCTGCTTTAACAAAATTAGGTTACACAACATAGTCATAACCCTAAGATCTACGGTGTACAATAATGGCCTAGATCAACTATTACAAAAGATATACATTGCATTTAATGAATATCATCACATTAAATGTTCCTTGATCTTGGTAAAACATTTTATGAACCATTGTAACCATTTGCATAGAAGTATGTGCCATTTCAAATTACTATGCCATTTTTTGTGATCCTCGGTAAACACTGTATAAACTGTTCAGTGTATACTACAATGCTCGGTGTTTACTATTTGTCAGTGTCGGTGTTGGTGTCTGCTAGTGCTCGGTAAACTGTCTGATGCTCGGTGTACTACTTTACTGACTAGTTTGTCTTGCTTCTAGTTACCGATTAGCTCAATGTAAGTGACCGACTGATATCTTTACAAACCTTTGATACTAATGACAACCGTAAATGCCCATTAGAGATAACAATCTCCCCCTTTGGCATTAGTATCAAAACTTCAAATGTATATAGAAAAAATTTTCTATATAACTTATACTTTCGCCATATACATATACGCATCAAAAAAATTTCTAAGTACTAAGTACTCCCCCTCGGTGCATGCTCCTAGTAATATGTAGTATACATAGCATCTATGTACATATTTGGCATAGTGACTTATACATTGTTTTCCCCCTTTTTGATAGTAATGCCAAATACAAAATTTAAGTAGTATACTCACATCTTGTCAAAAATATGCTGGTGGGTTTTCTTCACTGACTCCAAGAGGTTTTCCCATTCCTCTTTCAAGTTGGTGAGAGAATTATTCTCAAGGCCAACTTGTGCATGCATGTCAAAGATGTTGTCTAACACTGAAATTTCTGGTGTTGCAGCGAGTTGTTCGGCTTTGACAATGTGTGCCTCAAAATTTTTTAGGTATGGCAGGAGTTATGTCTGTAACTCAGTAACCTGATTTGTTATGTGCTCTTCTTGTTTCTTCAAATCTACTATTAACCACTGGAGTTCTTGAACTCAGTGAATGTTCTTTAAGAAAGCATTAGGCTCGATTATAGCTTCATTTGTACTTAGCTGTATTTCTACTTCCAATCCTTTGATCTTCTCATTGACTTCAGCATTGAAGGTGTCTATAGTACAAAGCTTTAGTAAATAATGACAAATTTTCTGGGTGATAGTTTTTATCTCAGTGATTACCTCAGATAATTTAACCTTCTTCAATGCCACTTCTAGGCTTATTTTCTCTACTAGTTTGTGTTGTATCCTGGATTCTGCCCTTTCCTCAATTCATTTATCTACATCAATGTCTGGGGCGTTGATCTTCTCAGCAAGTGTAGCAAGTTGATCTATGATAGGAGTATCCTCATCAATATTTACCTCAAGTACTACCTATTGTAGGATATCCCTCACACCTATTAAGATTTCTTTTTGTTCGTGTTCTTGCTTCAACTTCTCTTGAGCTACCTTTTTTGAAGATGTAATACCCCAAAAATGGGCTATAAGTTCATTAATATCCTACATCAACAATTCGAACAAAATCGACATCGAAGTCCTAACCTAAGGCACATCTAAACATCATCGAATCATAATTGATTATCTTAAATTCTACATCAGGGAATATTTCTAGTAATATTCCTAATTATCTTAATTATCTTTAATTTTATAATTATTTGGCAATAAATCACATTTATCCTAAAGTTTGATTAATTGAATATTTTCATATTTAATTAATTAGATTTAATATTTGCCACTTAATTATGTAATTAAATTTAATTATATCTATTATTAATTGTATTATTTAATTTTGACAATAAATCTAATATCATATGAATAATTGATTAAATTCTTATTTAATTAATTAAAGCAAGTTGTCATTATTTAATAATATAGTTTTTAATAAAAGTTTGATTAAATAATTGATTAACCCATAAATCAATTGTTTTATTTTTAAAAGCAGTTAAGTTGGAAATAAATCACTTTATTATTAAATTAATTCATAAATAAAATATGCACAATCATAAAAGCAGACAACTATCAATTATCAATTAAAGCTAAACTCTATTTTGAGTTAAAACTTAGCTTTTGCATATTTTTGTGAGTTAATTATCCTTTATTTAAAAATAACTCAAAAATCAACCTGAGTTATTTGTGTGATTTATGGCTTTTTTTCATGCACCTCCAAAGCCTTGGATTTCTATAAAAACAAAGCTCATCTCTCAATCATCTCTCAAATTTGCATCCAAGCATCTCATAATTTTGCAAGCTTACTTTACCAAAGTCATCTACGAATTGCACAACTATTTTGAACAATTGGAATTGAAGAATCAAAGCTCTTGCGAATCAACATCTTTGTGAGATCAATCTTATTTTTGCATTCATATTGCATATCATTGTTAGATTAGCATTGCATATCAATTTTCAATAGCATTCATAGCATATCAATTTCATATTAACATAGATTTCATATCAAGTTAATCATTCTTATTGCATAGAAAATATCAAAAATATAGATTAATTGCATTCAATTTCATATCCATCTTTTGCATTCAAATCTTTCATTTAGGTGTCGTCTAGGTCACTGATCTTGATTACAATCTGAGAATATTAATCTCGCACCTATTAGAAGGCAGTAAATCGCTTGGTTACATAGTTTTCAATTTTGCACGATTTTAATTTTTGCTAACCTCTAATGTTTTACTGAGTGTTGTGTCTACATATCAGATACAATTTTCACACACACATTTCTGGCGCCCACTGTGGGGCAACCCACCTTTGCATGTTGATTTTGATTCTTGGAGCTAAAACCCTAAAGTTTCAAACATTTAATTTTATCTCCCAAACGGCTTGTATTTTTGGTCTGAAATTTTTTTTTCAAGTTGGAGACATATTAGGGAAACTTCAAAAAAAAATTCAGAATTTTTTGAATTATTTTAAATTTTTAATAATTTTTTTTCAATTTTTCATAAAAAATGAATATCTGACGCAAATCAACATATTTTTCTAAAATTTTTACAGTTTTTAAAATCTCTTCAAATTTTATAGGGGCTCTATTATTTGTGTTTTAAATTTAGATGCAATTTAATAGCTCAAATAGTCAATTTGCAAAAACTAGTCTATTTCGAGAAAACAGGTCTCTAGGGCACAAATGAAGAGATTTTTCTAAAATTTTTTCATTTTTGGAAAGCTCTCTATTTTTTAGTAGGGGTCTCTATTCTAAATTTCTATTTTTGTGGCCAAAATCATATCAAAAAAATCAGATCTTGTTGACTAGGTCAAATGTAGTGCAAAAAAATTAAAATTTTATGATGGGTATGCACTTATTTTTCATATGATTCAATGCATGATATGAGTTGTCATTTGGATTAATTTATAGTTATTATTTCTCCTAACAATTATTTTTAGAGCTAACCCTATGGTTTTCATAAGTTGAATATATTTTGCACATCTTGTTTGCTTGTTTGCTTGTTGGAGAGTTCGTCACTTGCTTGCATGGAAAAGCTCAACAAAAATTGCTAAAAATTAGGTAGAATCTACTAAGCGCATTGTGAGGATCATGAGTTATTCTCCTTATTCTGAAAAATATTTTGATTTGGACTTAAAATAAATCTCTTATGTGTCAAGCTTGTGTGCATCTTTTCATGCTTTTGATCTATTTCTACACACTTGCATGATTTGATACTAGGTTGTGATCCCTTAAGGATTCATTAAGTAGTCTTAGAATACTTGTGATTGATCTTGATTGCTATCTTGGGTTATTGGACTCGCTAATCTGTCGGCCCCTCATTTTCGCCCCGTGGTTGCAATCTCAGCACCATAAAGGGGAGGGGTCAACAGGACAGAAGCGTTAAGTGTTCCACTTGGCAACCCTTTTGTGCTTTTAGGAATTCACTTATTTTCTAATTTGTGGACTCATTTTAAGCTTGTGTGAGGTGTTAAGTGTTCCACCTTGTGGACTCATCTCATATTTTCTTTAAGCGTTAAGTGTTCCTCTTTCTACTTTTTGGGTACTTTTGGTAGATTTGCTTTCGGGAATATATCTGTGCTCACATAGTAATTAGGCCCTATGAACACTATTCGTGATTCTTGAGAGATTGGATTCCCAATGAAATCCTTCTTGACAATAGAATCCTTTTAGGTAGGGAGGATACTTAGTGCATTTCACATTCAACTTGGTTAGTGAGTCTTCTCTTATTGATCGACACATTCTCTCTCCGGAGAGGTTGATAGATCACGTGGGGTTGATATCATGAGCTTTGGTGAATCAAAATTGGTTAGTGTGTCTTCTCTTATTGATTGATACATTCTCTCCCCAGAGAGGTTTATAGATCACGTGGAGTTGATATCACAGACCTTGGTGGAACAAAACTTTGTCTTAGCATGTCAGATTAATCTGCTTGCTTTGTTTGGGTTAAAAGTGAAGAGGTGTCAAAACCTTGGATCTGGAGCCAAGCCCTCTTGTGGTATAAATTTGTGAGTCATCTTTAGAGAGGGTTAACCGTAGCAGACAATCCCTTCACAGGGAAAACTATGTTGACGAAACCTCAAGCGGTAATAGCCATTTTCACCATGGTAGTGACAGCCACTATATAAATGTCCTTGTGGAAGAAATCTCCACGGGTATGGTTCATTGTTGGGTTGTCAGATCTCCCTAGCAGCTCTTGAAGATTAAGTTCTCAGACTGTGTCAAAACCCTGGTGCGCCGGGATTGGAGTTCACCCCTTTGAATTATAAAAGTTGCAGAGTCAAACCATTACTAAAAACCTTAGAGAGGCCAATTTTTCACTTTCAGGTATATGTGTGTTATTGCAAAATATTTCAGAACATACACAATTAGTACTCTCAGGGATTAGCACAATTTGGTCACTTGATTGTTCATGTGCAAGGTTGCTTTTGCCCTTGTTCATTATTTTCAGACGTGCTTGGAATCACTTGCTTGCTATTCTGCATGCTTGTTTATCTACTTGGCTATTAAAAACGATCAAATCTGATATAACCTTCAAAATCTAGACAGTACAATTTGCAAACAATCCAAAACTGAAGACCTTAAATTTTGCAAAAATTGACGTAAATTCTTTTTGGAGTCAAAAGTCATTTCAGAAAGTCAAAAGTCATACGAGTTTTGTCAAGTGTCATTCCAATATTGCCCATCTGTCATACGATTGAGAACCCAGTGTCGTACGAGTTTTCAAACCAGCAAATTCAAGAAAGTCAAAATCCTGTTAGCAACTGTCGTATGATATTTACAACTATCATTTCATTGCTACCCAACTGTCATACGAGTTTTACAACTATCGTTTCATTTCTACCCAACTATCGTACGAGTTTAGCAACTATCGTTTCATAGACTACCTAGTGTCGTACGAGTCTGCAAAGTGTCGTTTGGAAAAATTTGAGAGAGTTGTCAGAAATATTCAAATTGCAAGATATCCAATGTTTCCAGCCTAGTTCCAGAATTTGTCAAAAATATCATTGTGTCAGAAACAGAGCAGTAGCTATTGAGCATTCTACCATTTTCTGAGTTTGATCTTTTGAATCCGATCTAGTCTTCTGTTTGATCAATTTGAGTCCTTTTTATCTCATGTCAAAACCTTGTCATAACTATCAATCTTCAATCAATCTTCAAAAACAAACTAAGTGTTGAGAACTCATGTCCGCTATCTTTTGGGCAATCTATCCCATACATCTAGGGCACAGTTTCCTTCACCCACATCTCATCAGATCTTCAAAACTATCATAATCTTGACAAGGTTGCGCCATCTAATTTTCTCGAATCAAATTGTTCTTCAGTTGTCTTCATCTTTTTCTTCTGTTTCATTCAAAGTTAATGGTGGAGACTAGAGCTTCTTCACACAAGAAATCAGAAGAAACATCTCAAAACTTACTTTTGACCAATACCCCAAGTCCAACTCTTGAACAACTCATCAAGTTAGGTATCTACAAAGATGACGGTCTCGGTAACTTTTGATTAAAAATTGGTTACATACCTCCTTTATCAACTCACAAAGGTAATCAGCAAACTCCTCCTCAATCTGTTCCAGGGAGCCCAAAAACTCCTACCATGTCTCAAGCAGGGACAAACCATGGTTCTCTAGGAGAAGGGTCCCAAGGACACCATTCTCAACATAATGTCAACCAAGAACCTACCCCCTCTGAAATCCATCGATGTCAGAATGATGATGAATTCAAGAGAATGATGAGGCATTTCTTGAAAGTGGATAGAGAGGCATACTTTTTACAATTAGCCCAGGAAGGGGCAAAGCTTCCTCCCAACTTTAACATTGATGATATAATCACATATGAGGAAGAAACTCCACTCACAGCTATGACAAAATAGATGCATGTTATACAAGTTGAATTTAACAATCTTAAGAAGGAGAAGGAACCCAAGGAGTTCTCCATGGAGGCCCTATGTCCTTTCCCGTTCGACAAAAACTTGTATATGCCACCATTCCCAAAAAGAGTGGAGATTCCAAAGTAGGACAAATATGATGGACACTCTGATCCTCAAGATCATGTCAGAGAGTTCTGTACACAATCTATGGAATTCATGCATGAACCGACTTATCTGATGCGTCTTTTTCCTAGATCCTTGGGAGGAGCATCCATTCAGTGGTTTTCGAGATTACCTTCTACGATCAAAACTTTTGAGGAATTGATTAAATTGTTTTATCAACAATATTCCTACAATATTCAACATCTGATTACCATGATCGATATCTGTAACCTCAAGCAATATCCAGGGGAATCATTCCTAACTTTTCTCAAGAGGTGGCGAAAGAAGTTTTCTCTATATGCTAGACAAATTCCCGAAATGGAGAAACTTGAAATCTTTATCAATAACCTTGTTCCAGAGCTCAATTATTCATTACAAATGCAAGATCATGTATGTTTTGATAAAATGGTGGATAATGCAATCAAGATTGAGAAAGTACTTGTCAAGAAAGGAGAAATCACACTTCAAAAGGACAAGTCTGAATCTGGATCTAGCTTAAAAGATAAAAACAAGAGCTGGAATAGAAATAAAGGTATCGTCTCTGATGGTGTTGTTGACACTATCCACACCCCATCAAAGGCACCGGCCTACAATCTCACCCTTGCCACCAAAGCCATTGAAGCTTCAGAGCAAAAATCTGCTAAACCATCTCCAAAGAAGCCATTCAAACGATGGGATAATAAATGAAAGTTTACTCCCCTGAGAGAATCTTTGGAATCTGCCCTAAGAACCCTGATAGCTGATAACATGATCTCTTTACCACCAATCCGAAACCCTGATCTGGATCCAAAACCATATTGGTGGAAAGATAATGCATTCTGTGCTTTCCATCGGACTAAAGGCCACAGAACTAATGGATGCTTCCACTTGAGGCATACCATTCAAGACTTGATAAATCAAGGGGACATCACGATCGATAATCCTACTAGCAATAATGATCACACAACATTTACAGAACTGTTTCCACAACATGGCAAGGGAGTTTCCACTTCTCAGCCTAACATGGGGGCAAAAGTCAACTATGCCTACCCTGGAAACAATGCTGTCATCAATATGGTTGAACCATGTCTCTCTAAGAGCTGCAATGTCATCATGATTGTACGAAGAGACAGAAATCATTTCTCAGCTAATGCGGTTACCAGATCACAAGCTCAGGCTCATCTGAAAGGACAAACACCAAGTTCATCTAATGTCCCTAAGATACCTTTCAATCTCACATCTGCTTCTAAACAGAAGGTTGCCTCAAAATCTTCCAATCCAAAGGATACAAGACCTATATCTTACAGCATCATCCAACAACTCCAGCATACCAATGCCAAAATCTCTATGTTTGAGTTACTTCGAATATCTCTAGCTCACAGAGATATCCTAGACAAAGCTTTGCTCAGCTCTAAGGTTCCTGATGATCTAGATCTAGATAGGTTCTAGACTATGGTTGGTCATCTAACGTCTCCGCAATATATATATCTCCTTTTCAGAGGAAGATGACAACTCCCTAAGTCACCCACATAATCAGCCCTTGCACATAGAAGTCTTGATCTAGAACCGTCGAGTCAAACATGTGTTGATAGATGGGGGCGCAGGCCTCAACATTTGTTCTTACAGCTTAATCACACAGTTGGGATTCTCAGAGATGGCTATTAATCCTCGAAAGAATATCACTATAAAGGCCTATGATGAACATGAAAGATCTTCTAAAGGCACCATTGTCTTACCCATCTGAGTGGGTCTGGTCATCAAAGATACCACATGTCAGGTGCTTGATCTACCATTGGCTTACAATATCCTTCTAGGGAGACCCTAGATCCATGAAATGCAATCCATTCCTTCTACGTACCATCAATGCTTGAAATTTCCCTATGAAGGGGTAGAAGTTACTATCCCAGTAGATCTGAGTAGAACTTGCAATACATTGAAGGAAAGTGCTGATAAGCGTGTTCCCAATAACAGAGAATCTTCCATCAAGTAGCTAAATGTTGCTTCCACATCTAAAATGGAAGACATTGCTAAAGAGATCAATATCAAAGAAAATGGGATGGGAGAATACACTATAGAGCCAGTCTTGTCTCTGACATCTCTCCCAATCTCACCTAAGTCGTATGGACAATCCTTGAAGTAGTCTAAATCAGAACATAAGGAACCTATGGAAGCATACAAAAGAAATTTTTGGCGGAGCAAGTATCCAAACAAGAATTTGAAGAGGATGAAGCTATGCTGGCATGGCTATATAAAGAGGATTCTGAATCTAAAACATTTCAACCTAGTGAATCTATAGCACCTACAATCCCTTTTAATTCATATGGTCCAGGGAACAAATTGAGAGCCAAGATGGGATATTCCAGTCAAGGACCTCTAGGAATCAGAGGAAAGGGTCTTGTGACACCCATTTCACATATTGGTAGAGCCAACAAAGATACTGGTGGCTTAGGCTTTAAGAAGAAACCCTATCATCTCAAAGGTGGTTGTTCTCATGTCATAGAACAAATTGCACCAGGAGAACCCCTTCTCAAGAAAGAAGAGACAGAACCCTCTGATGATGATTCAGATAGTTCAGAACTTATCCCCTATGAAAAATTGCCTAAAGAGATCAAAGATCTTCTTGATGATAAAGATGATCCTATCAAAAGAATTAATGTAGTAGAAACACAAGAACCTACTGTAGTGCAAGAGATGGTTGCACCACAAGAACCAACTAATCTCGAAGGCAATCAAACTGATCAAGAAGAAGGGGATAGTTATTCTGACACTAATTCCCATGAATATGAATTCAAGTCAGAGACTGAGGGTAATCCTTCTTGGGGTATTCATCTTGATTTCACACATTTTCTAAGATTTCCTAGAGATCTTGAATCAGAAGTTGAGTCAAATGACTATGAATGGGGTGCCATTCTAGAAGAAGATGAGCTTATCACAGAGAAATATATTGATGTTATTCACCAATATGTATCTCAACCCAAGGTAGGTCTAGAGCGAAACAATGAACTTAACGTGTTTGATCCACCTATGGTTGAAGAGGACTCCCATGATGATGTTGAGCCTATTCACAAATTGAACATTTTGAGCTATAATATCACCTTTGAACTTGAGCGTCAGGTTAGGACCAATGATGATATATCCATCTTTGTGAACACCATATCCCAAGCCTTTCCCGCTTTAACTATCCAACGCCCTGATCTTATCGATCAAACTTCCACAAACCCAAGCCATGGTGTTTACACCTTTTCCAGTGACTATGCCCTTGCTTGTTACCTCAATGCAGTCAAGCCTATGAGGACTTCCATCAGCGAACCGAGCATCAGCATGATCGAGTCAGACATCAAATATCTTAGTCAAAAAAAAAAAAAAGAGTTCTGAGGGTGAAAACCACTTTGTGGCAGTCTCAGAACCTATAAAAGTAAAAAGAAAAGATGTATCTGAAGGTGAAAACCTCTCTGAGGAACCTAAGGATGAGATATTTGATGTCCTTCCGAGTCATTTACAGGATAGATCTCCAGTTCTGATTGAGCCAACTCAATCCATCAATTTGGGTACAACAAAGGAACCACAATTGGTACATGTAGCACAATCTCTATCAGAAGAAGAGAAATAGAAATTCACTACATTCTTATCAGACAAAAAGATCAACTTTGCATGGAAATATTCAGATATGCCAGGATTGGATCCCAATCTCATTATGCACCATTTATCCATTGCTCCTAGAGTAAAACCAATCAAACAAAAAATGAGAAAGATGCATCCTCATGTTGCACTCTTAGTCAAAGCAAAACTAGAAAAACTCCTAAAAGCTGGATTCATCCGTGTCATAGACTATGCTGAGTGGATCTCTAACATTGTACCTATTTCAAAACCAGATGGTTCAATCAGAGTGTGCATGGACTTTAGAGATGTGAACAAAGCATGCCCTAAGGATGACTTTCCACTACCTACCATTGATATGATAGTGGACATGACTGCAGGCTATGAAATGTATTCCCTTATGGATGGTTTTTTTGGATACAACCAAATCAAAATTGCTCTAGAAGACCAAGAGAAAACTGCATTCACATGTGCGTGGGGAACCTTCTATTGGAATATTATGCCATTCGGACTCAAAAATGCTGGAGCTACATATCAAAGAGCAATGACATCTATTT
Organism: Chamaecyparis obtusa; assembly: GCA_027943335.1. Classification (NCBI taxonomy): domain Eukaryota; kingdom Viridiplantae; phylum Streptophyta; class Pinopsida; order Cupressales; family Cupressaceae; genus Chamaecyparis; species Chamaecyparis obtusa. The sequence continues at coordinate 1,628,737 of BSBK01002802.1, forward strand.
TTCATGATATGATGTATAAAACAATGGAGGATTACATGGATGATACCTTGGCAAAATCCATGATTAGAACTGAACATCTAGCAGACTTGAGCATGATCCTAGACAGAATGGAACAGTTTAGTCTCTGACTAAATCCTAAGAAGTGTGCTTTTGGTGTCACTTCTGGAAAGCTCTTAGGATACATAGTTTCAAAGAAAGGCATTGAAGTTGATCCAGCTAAAGTCAAGGCTATAATAGAGATGCAACCTCCCACAAATATCAGTCAAATGAGGACATTGCAAGGCAGAGTTCAATCTATTAGAAGATTCATATCACAGCTAGCGGACATATCACAGCCTTTTACAAAAACATTACATAAAGGTGTGACCTTTGCATGGAATGAAGAATGAGAGAACAACTTTAACCATATCAAGAAGTATCTATCAAATCCACCTATCTTGATGCTTCATATTCATGGGAAGCCATTGATCTTTTATGTCTCTGCAACAGCCACATCACTGGGGGCATTGCTAGCGCAACATGATGAAGACAAGAAAGAAAGAGCCATCTACTATATCAGCAGAACTTTAGTGGCCTATGAGAAGAACTACTCAATGATAGAGAAAGCAGGTCTAGCTATGATCTTTGCATCACAGAAACTAAGACATTACATGTTAGCTCATACCACTCATTTGGTAGCTAAGATTGATCCACTGAAGTACCTACTAAGCAAAGCTGCCCTCACAGGTAGACTAGCTAAATGGGTCATGCTCTTGAGTGAATTTGACATTGAATATGTTGAAAGAAAAGCTATCAAAGGATAGGTCATTGCTGATCAATTAGCTGAAGCACCACTGTTTGATGATACACCCATGCAAATGGAATTTCCCGATTCCTCTATCATGCACCTCTCTTCTAGAGCATGGAGGTTATTCTTTGATGGCTCCTACACATAGAATGGATCTGGAGCAGGCATATTGTTCATCACTCCTCAAGGATACTCGATACCCAAAGCATTCAGACTAAAATTTCCTTGCACAAACAATATTGCTAAATATGAGGCACTTCTCAATGGTATGAAAATGGCAATACAGTGGAGAGTTACAGAGATAGACATCCATGGAGACTCACAATTGGTTATCCATCAAGTCAGTGATGTGTACCAAACCAAAGATGAAAAGCTCATTCCTTACAAGAGAATGGTAGATGATTTAAAGAAATACTTCATCTCTATCACATTTGAGCAAATACCCAAAATGGAGAATAAGGCTGTCATTGCAGTGGTGACATTATCTACTCTCTTACAGCAGCCCGAACATGAACTACGCTACGAGTTCCTGGTGGAAGCCCTATCCTATCCTGCATATGACTCCCCTAAAACCCGCATGATCTGCACTGTTGTGGGTTATGACTCATCTCGCTACAAAAATTTGTTCTCCTATCTCCACGACCAAATCATCCCTGAGTCCTTTAACTATTTTGAGAAACGAAACCTTATTTGATCTGCATCCCGATATGTCATCATTGGTAATGATCTGTACAAATGAGGTCTAGATGGTACACTGCTTAGATGTTTAGAACGGGAAGAGTCTCAACGTGCATTAGAGGAAGTCCACGAGGGTATATGTGGGTTGCACTCAAATGGTTTAATGTTAGCTCGAAAAATTATTAGGGCTGGGTACTATTGACCTGAAATGGAGAAAGGCTATTAAATTTGCTAAAAACTGTCAACAGTGTCAAGTACATGGCAACTTGATTCATGCTCTAGGGAGAGATCTAATTCCCTTTACTACACAATGGACTTTTCAACAATGGGCATTTGATCTCATAGGCACTATCCATCCGCATTCTTCTAATGGACATACCCATATCATCACAACTACAGATTATTTTACAAAATGGGTAGAAGCAGTTCCTCTAACACAAGCAACGGGGAAACAGATCTCTATGTTCATCCTGAACTACATCATTTGCAGATATGGGATCCCTCACTCTATAATCACAGATAATGGGGGACAATTCAAAACCAAAGATCTAGATGACTTATGTGCTAAATTCAAGATTACACAACATTGGTCTTCTATTTACTATCCTCAAGGGAATGGACAAGCTGAGGCTTCAAACAAAAATCTCCTGAAGATCTTGCACAGAACAGTGAATAAAATAGTAAAAGACTGGCATCTCATGATCAATCCAGCTCTCTGGGCATATAGAACTAGTATCAGAATGCCTACAGGGGCTACACCTTTCGCTTTAGTTTATGGGTTTGAAGTAGTACTGCCTATTAAGGTTGAAATCCCATCACTTAGAATCAGAATGCATGGACTTGTCACTGATGAAGATTACAGAGTGTCTAGGTTACAAGAACTGGAATTACTAGATGAGCGCAGGCAAGTAGTGTATGATCATCTCAGAGTGTATCAGAAAAGAATGTCTAGGGGCTACAACAAGAAAGTTCGACACAGAGAATTTCAGGTCAGTGATCTAGTCTTGAGAGAAAATCCTAAAAATCAATCACATCAAGAATGCAAGGGGAAGTTTGAACCCAATTGGCTGGGTCCCTTTGTTATCACTGCTACTTTTGGCTCTGGTGCCTATCAACTCTCAACAATTGAAGGAGAATAGCTCCGAGAACCAATCAACATTCTCCATTTGAAGAAATTCTACGCCTAAGGCATTCAGTCTATGGTAAAATGTCCTGAAAAAAATCTTAAAAATCTGAAAAAGTCCTAAAAAAATGAACATCTTGGTGAAAACCTAGCAATAGGTGCCTTGATGATTCACAAAAAAAATCAGAAAATATCAACAGTACAAAAAAATTGAAAAAATGAAAAATACAAAAAAAATTGAAAAAAGAAAAATACAAAAAAATGAAAAAAGAAAAAGTGCTTTGGTGAAAACCTGGAAACAGGCGCCTTGGTAGCAAAAATAGAATCTCTACCAAGATGATGAAAACCTAGCAAACGGGTGCCACTTGTTCAAAATGCTTCATCTATCAGTACAATCTTGGTCTTTCCTAGCTTTCAGTCTTGCTTTAGTTTGTACATATCTCCCGGTTTGTTTCAACATTTCCAATTTTCAATAAGTCGGTCTATACACCAATAAGCTTGAGCGTCTGTATCCTATCAATGTTTAACACTTGGGGGCAATCAATGTCATATCCTATGGCCTCCAATGTATCTTAGACGTGTCATATCCAGTCAGAGTCCTTTGAAGCTTCATTTGAGTTAGTCAAGTCTGTCTTGTCTCCAGAAAAGATTTTGCATCTACAACAATGCAATCAAACATCAAAACATCAAACTGAAAACAATCTATGCTTTTTACATGCTTTTATCTCCTTGTATACTTACTGATTCACATTGATATTTTTGCATATTGTGTCCCTTCGAGCTCTTCGATGATGTCCTTTATAGGATTTAGAGAGTGATGACTGGGGGCATAATCTTTTCTTTGTCTTCTGCTTGTATGTGAAAATCTAACAACTTTGGAAATTCTGGATTGAAATGGTGTCTGACTGTAAGAGCCTCTATCTCGAATTGGATGGCCATGCGTACCTCGACCATTGATACCCAAAAAATTCAAGGAAGTTTGATCTAACTATTGTCTTTTTGAAGTGAATTCTTTCTGCTACTATGAAACGCGATCTTGCCTAAGGAGGTGAATGATAAAGGGTCACTACGGGTAATTCACACTAGATTTAGAATGATCTTTTGATTGTTTGATGTGTATGTTAAACACAAGGCGTACTCAGGTCATCACAACATTTATGTTTTGATGCTTGTATAAATTGCTATATCAAAATGGACATGATATTCAGGTCATCCTGGCATTTGTGCCTTGGTGCTTATATCTAATCCAACATTCTGAAAACAAATCAATATTCATATGTCCATGGCTGTATAACCAGTGGGTGTTGTATTGATTCTTGCGCATACAAATCGATATTCATATGTCTATGGTTTCATGGCTAGTGGGCATTGTATTGATTTATCCAGTTACCTAAAAGTTCAATGATGATAACAAATTGACATATGATCAGTGACTAGGTCCTAGGTCTTAGGTTGCATTTCATTTTGCATGTCTCATTGCATTTTGCATGTTGCATAATCTCACAATGATTAAACGAACTTCAATGCTTAAATGATTCTTCAAATCACATCTTCAAGTCTAACAAGAACTGAATCTCACATGAAGGTTCCTCCAATGAAATAGCAAGTAGAATCCTTTTTCGGGATCAAAATTCAAATCTGCGATCATTCATATTATTAACTACTTGCATAATCAACCTTCAATCATCACAGAAATCTAGTATTCAACTTAACTGATTAGCTTTCATCAAACTATCAAAATTTCAACTTGGTCAACCATGGTCAACTCATGGTCAAACCTAGTCAAACTTGGTCTTTTGGGACCTTCCAACGATGCAGAATGTGTTTCACCACACTTCTCAAATCAATTAACATGCTTCTAAACTATAACGCTGACTTTTCTTGTCAAATTTCAATTTTAATCCCGAAGGGGGCATGGTATGGCATATCATTCAAAGTCTGTAATCAAATTTGAAATCATATCTTTATAGAAATCATATCTTTCATCAGTGATCAAGATAAGCAATCACGTCTAGTCGCTGATTCATCAAAAGTCCTCATCGCTCGGGGCAAACCTATCATCACTTGGGGCATATCAGATTCATCGATCCATATCAATCTGGTATTCTCCTAATCTTGTAAACTGTATCAGTTTTTGCAACCATCAGATCATAGTGTTCTTTCCTTGGTTCTTCGGCAACTGAAGGGTTTGGATGTGATACTTGCTAGTTCTGCTAAGACAATCAAGTCTAGAACGGGTCACTCACTTCTTTACAATCCTAAGGTTTGGAATCAGGTGTTTTGACACTTTTTCACAATCATAGGTTCATTTGCTGCTATAGTGAACATTATCTTTGGTCATTTAGGACCTATTATCTCCATATCAATTCAATATCAATCAGCTTCTATCTCATATCAATTATCAATTTCAAACATCAGTTTCATATCTCTATCAAACACAGACTATCTTTGAACCACTGCGCTTCGCACAATAATTCAAAGAGGGGCAAAATGTAATACCCCAAAAATGGGCTATAAGTTCATTAATATCCTACATCAACAATTTGAACAAAATCGACATCGAAGTCCTAACCTAAGGCACATCTAAACATCATCAAATCATAATTGATTATCTTAAATTCTACATCAGGGAATATTTCTAGTAATATTCCTAATTATCTTAATTATCTTTAATTTTATAATTATTTGGCAATAAATCACATTTATCCTAAAGTTTGATTAATTGAATATTTTCATATTTAATTAATTAGATTTAATATTTGCCACTTAATTGTGTAATTAAATTAAATTATATCTATTATTAATTGTATTATGTAATTTTGACAATAAATCTAATATCATATGAATAATTGATTAAATTATTATTTAATTAATTAAAGCAAGTTGTCATTATTTAATAATATAGTTTTTAATAAAAGTTTGATTAAATAATTGATTAACCCATAAATCAATTGTTTTATTTTTAAAAGCAGTTAAGTTGGAAATAAATCACTTTATTATTAAATTAATTCATAAATAAAACATGCACAATCATAAAAGCAGACAACTATCAATTATCAATTAAAGCTAAACTCTATTTTGTGTTAAAACTTAGCTTTTGCATATTTTTGTGAGTTAATTATCCTTTATTTAAAAATAACTCAAAAATCAACCTGAGTTATTTGAGTGATTTATGGCTTTTTTTCATGCACCTCCAAAGCCTTGGATTTCTATAAAAATAAGGCTCATCTCTCAATCATCTCTCAAATTTGCATCCAAGCATCTCATAATTTTGCAAGCTTACTTTGCCAAAGTCATCTACGAATTGCACAACTATTTTGAAGAATTGGAATTGAAGAATCAAAGCTCTTGCGAATCGACATCTTTGTGAGATCAATCTTATTTTTGCATTCATATTGCATATCATTGTTAGATTAGCATTGCATATCAATTTTCAATAGCATTCATAGCATATCAATTTCATATGAGCATAGATTTCATATCAAGTTAATCATTCTTATTGCATAGAAAATATCAAAAATATAGATTAATTGCATTCAATTTCATATCCATCTTTTGCATTCAAATCCTTCATTTAGGTTTCGTCTAGGTCACTGATCTCGATTACAATTTGAGAACATTAATCTCGCACCTATTAGAAGGTAGTAAATCACTTGGTTACATAGTTTTCAATTTTGCATGATTTTGATTTTTGCTAACCTCTAATATTTTACTGAGTGTTGTGTCTACAGATCAGGTACAATTTTCACACACACAGAAGATAATTCCCCATATCTACTCAAGTCTTTGGGGCTTAGGGTCCTCAGGTCACACTCAGGGATAGTGATCACTTCATCTAGGGTGACTAGCCCTTTTCCTTTCTTCTTCTTCTTCTTCTCCGGTGCTAGAGGTGATTTCTTCTCAATAACAGTAATAGTTTTATCTCCAGTCTTCAGAGTATCCTTCCCAGTTAACACACATTCTTCCTTCTTCAACTCCTCAGTAGTAGTAGTCTTGGTTGATATAGTGGGAGTCTCGGATGTGGTGTCAAGTGGGATCACCTCAGTTTCCTTTATTTCTTCTATTCCCTTTGCCTTGGTGGAAGGTGCCTCTATTTGTGTATGTTCATCTATCTCTGTAGGTTTCTCAATGTCTTGATCCCCTGTGATGTCTTTGTTTTTCTTAGGGTCTGAGCCGTCAGGTTGTACTTGGGAAAGAATTGCAACTTCTTCTACAAGTACAAGAAGTTTACCTTGTAGTGATCTAAATAAACATTTAGTGTCTATTACTTCATCTTGATTAGGTACAATATTTACATCTTCATCATCTTTGTCATTAGGATCGCCATTTGTGATGTCCTCAATGAGTACATCACCATCGATTTTCTTCTCCAATTGAATTTCAACTATATCTGGTGCATCCTGTGAAACACTTAATTCTTCCTTTTAATTGGTGATATCAATTACCTCGGTAATTGATATACCGGTGTTCTTTGATTTCTTTGTTGTTCCCTCATCAATACAAATACCTTTACCTTTGGAATTTTGTCTCTTCTTAGACAAGTTTAAAAATGCTTCTTGCTTAACTTTTTCTTCGGCCTTAAAAATTAATGTCCACATAGAATCAGTTGTGGTATCCATATCTACCACATTTTCATCCATTATCATCATGGCTCAGTTCTTGATCATAAATTTTTCTTGGTATTTGGTCATGTACTCACTAATTTCTCCAAAGCTTAGATGTGGGGTTGCCCAAACTAGAGATCGTTCTCTCTTTCTTTTCTAGGTGTCTAGTGCAATAGCCCATTTTTTAGTAATCTTGTCATCCAACTTCTTCGGTAATGCACAGGCAAATTCCATTGGAACTTTCTTGAATTTGATCATCATTTGGATGACAGCCTCTTCTATCTTGGTTTGATCTTCATTTGACATCTTGTCAAATATGTCTAGTATGGGATTGGTAAGATCTTCATTCTCAATTATGTCTTCAATAATTTCATCTATTTTTTTTGCCTTGTTACTGACCACCTTGAATTGATTGATGTCATCTTCAATCTCAGTCTCCTCAAGATCTTTACTTCTGATCAGTTTTCTCCTTTTCTTTGGTGCCTCAGCTACAACCTTGTTCTTTCTCTTGATATATTTCCTTGTCGGTGTAGCTGCCCTCAATTTTGTTACTTTCTTTGCTTCTTTCTTCTTGGGTGGTGAAGTTGCATTTGATGATCTTGTCTTCATACCTTCTTGTATTGGTAACTACTTCTTCATAGGAATTTTAGGTGGAGGAACCAGTGTGGGATCTTCTTCTTCATCAGACTCGGTCTCCTCACTATCATATGTTTTGTCAGCCATGTTAGCTTGTGGTGACTAATCAGGAAAGTACTATCCAGGAAAGTACTGTATGGAAAAAAATTTTGAGGCTGACTACTTTTCGGTTATTTGGGCCGACTACTTATAACTCATTCTAACCCTAAAGTGGAAAAATATTGTATAATATGGCTTAGGGTTAGGGATTTTTTCATTATGTATGATTTTAGTACTTGCGGCAGAATTGGGCTATAAGGGATTACGGATTGTAATCAGGTTGTAATCACTGGATAATAATAATATTGGACTCGCTGTTGGTGGACGTAGCCCAGGGATTGGGTGAACCACGTTAAATCTGTGTGTCTTGTGTTCTATTCTGTGTGGTTTATTATTTTCTGATATTAGTTATATTTGCACATAATTGTTATTTCTTCCTTGTTAATCCTAACAAGTGGTATTAGAGCCAAGTTATTTCATTTGTTCTTTCATCTATTCTTTGAAGCAGGTCTCACAAGTTAGTGGGAGAGTCTCTCAGTTAAGTGGAAGAAATGGCAGATGAGGGTAGGCTGAAGGTTGATAAGTTTAATGGGTAGAACTTCCAGTTATGGAAGATGCAAATGGAGGATTATCTCTATCAAAAGGATATATGGCGGCCATTAGAGGGAGTAGCCAAGAAAGAGCAATCAATGTCTCAGGAGGATTGGGATATTTTGGATAGGAAGGCACTGGGGAGTATTCCTCTATGCCTGGCACAATCGGTGGCATTCAATATTACTGAAGCAAAGATAGCTAAAGATCTGATGGAAACCCTAGCGAAGTTGTATGAAAAGCCTTCAGCTTCAAACAAGGTATTTCTTATGAAGCGTTTATTTAATATGAAAATGGTAGAAGGTGGATCAGTTATTGATCATTTGAATGAGTTTAATACAGTTACAAGTCAATTAACCTTAGTTAAAATTACTTTTGATGAAGAGGTTAGGGCTCTCTTGATTTTGTGTTCTTTGCCAGAAAGCTGGAATGGCTTGGTAATGGCTGTTAGTAATTTTGTTTCTGGTTCTAATACCCTAAAGTATGATGATGTTATCGGTGTTATATTGAGTGAGGAAATTCGTAGGAAAAGCTCAGGGGCATCCACATCGGGTAGTGTATTGAACACAAAAAGCAGAGGCAGAACAAGAGATAGAGGAAACAACTCTGGAAATCATGGGAAATCAAGAGGAAAATCAAAGGGAAAGAGGTCCGAATCTAAAGGGCCAAATGATTGCTGGTACTATGGAAAACTAGGTCATAAGAAGAAAGATTGTTGGTCTCGAAAGAAAGATCAAGGAGACAAAAATGATGGAAACAAGGAGGCAAATGTGGTAAGTAACAAATCTGAGGAGGATGCTTTGCTCTTGTCCTTAGAAAGTATTGATGATTCATGGGTTTTAGATTCTGGGGCTTCATTTCATGCTACACCCCATAGAAGTTATTTTGTTGATTATGTCCAAGGGGATTTTGGGCTAGTTTATTTGGGAGATAATGAACCCTGTCAGATTGTTGGAAAGGGAAAAATTAAGATTAAGTTGCAGAATGGGAATCATTGGCTACTACAAGAAGTAAGACATGTTCCAAGGTTGAGTAGGAATTTAATTTCAGCAGGGCAACTGGGTGATGAGGGTTGCACAATTACTTTTAATGATAAAAATTGGAAGGTTTCAAAAGGTTCCTTAGTAGTAGCAAAAGGTGTGAAAGTAGGCACCTTATATCTTTGTACAGGTCATACTGTTCCTTCTACTTTAATTGTTTCAGAAGATAATGAATGTTCAGGAACAGTGGTTGCAGTTGAGCAGGAAGAACATCAAACTGTTGCTGTAGATTCTGACACAGCACTGTGGCACAACAGACTCAGGCACATGAGTGAAAAAGGTATGAAATTACTTCATTCAAAGAAAGTTTTACCTGGTCTGAAATGTGTCAATATGGATTTCTGTGAAAGTTGTGTTTATGGAAAACAAAAGAGAGTTAGTTTTGTGAAGAGTGGGAAGGAAAAGAAAAATGAGAGATTAGAGCTTGTGTATACAGATGTATGGGGACCAGCTCAGGTATCTTCCCTTGGTGGCTCTCTATATTATGTTACATTTATAGATGATGCAACAAGAAAAGTATGGATTTATTTCCTTAGACAGAAATCTGATGTATTTCAAACTTTTAAGAAATGGAAATGCTTGGTTGAGAATGAGACTGGTAAAAAGTTAAAATGTCTCAGATCTGATAATGGTGGTGAGTATTGCAGCACAGAATTTGAAGAATATTGTTCCTCTAATGGTATTTGTAGGTAGAAAACTGTACCAAGGACTCCATAAGAAAATGGAGTGGCTAAATGCATGAACAGGACAATAATGGAGCGTGCAAGGAGTATGAGGTTGCATGCTAGGCTGCCTAAAAATATGTGGGCAGAGGTAGTGAACACTGCTATTTATTTAATCAATAGAGGCCCCTCTACTCCTTTGGACTATGGTATTCCAGAGGAAGCATGGAGTGGTAAGAAGGTGAGTTATTCTTTTCTCAAAACCTTTGGTTGTAAAGCTTTTGCACTTATAGATTCTGAAAATAGAACCAATCTGGAAGCTAAGTCAAAGAAATGTGTATTTGTTGGGTATGGCATTGATGAATTTGGTTATAGGCTTTGGGATTTTGAAAATCATAAAATTGTAAGAAGTAGGGATGCCATATTCAATGAGAAAGTATTGTACAAAGATCTGTTGCTATAGCATGAGAAGAAAGAAAGTGACTATGTAGTACTGGATGATACTCCACAAGTTCATGTTCTAGTAGTTCCGTATGCTCCGCAACAACAGCAACAACAAATACCACACACCCCAGTGAGTGTTAGATGGTCAACAAGGCTAAGTAGACCTCCAGAAAGATTTTCTCCATCTTTGTATTCTATTTTGTTAACAGATGCTGGTGAACCTGAATGTCATAATGAAGCTATGCAGGTGGATACAAAGCTTCAGTGGGAGTCTGCAATGACAGATGAAATGGACTCTTTGCTGAAAAATTAGACATGGGATTTATGTAAGTTACCTGCAGGTAAAAGGGCTTTACAGAATAAATGGGTTTACAGGATAAAAGAAGAGGATGGAGGTACAAAAAGATTTAAAGCTAGATTAGTCGTAAAAGGATTTGCACAGAAACATGGTATTGATTTTGATAAGATATTTTCTCCGATTGTTAAAATGACTTCTATTCGTACTGTTTTAAGTATTGTGGCTACTGAAGATTTGCATTTAGAGTAGCTTGATGTTAAAACAGCCTTTCTTCATGGTGATTTGGATGAAGAAATATATATGGTTCAGCCACAAGGATTTGAGGTCAAGGGTAAGGAGAATTTGGTGTGCAGATTGTAGAAAAGTTTATATGGCTTAAAGCAAGCACCTCGGCAATGGTATATTAAATTTGACACTTTTATGAATGGGCATGGATATAGTTGGTGTCATTCTGACCATTGTGTTTATTTTAAGAGGTTGGATGATGACAGCTACATTATTTTATGTTTATATGTTGATGATATGCTTGTAGCTGGGTCTAACATGGATCACATTAAGGGGTTGAAACAACAGTTAGCAAAATCTTTTGCTATGAAGGATTTGGGGGCAGCAAAACAAATCCTTGGTATGAAAATTTGTAGAGATAGGAAAAATAGGAAATTGTCTCTATCTCAGGCTGATTATATTGAGAAGGTGTTGCAACGTTTCTCTATGAAAAATGCCAAAGCTATCAGCACACCTTTGCCTGGTCATTTGAAATTGACTAAGGATATGTATCCCAAGACACCAGAAGAAGAGACTAAAATGTCTAAGGTACCTTATGCTTCAGCTGTAGGGAGCTTAATGTATGCTATGGTATGTACTAGGCCAGATATTGCACACGTAGTGGGAGTCATTAGCCGTTATATGAGTAACCCTGGTATTGAGCATTGGAATGCAGTCAAATGGATTCTCAGATATTTGAGAGGCACATCCAGTAAGTGTTTACACTTTGGGGGTTCTACTACTACTGTACAAGGCTATGTTGACTCAGATTTGGTAGGAGATATCGATAGCAGGCGGAGTACTATAGGTTATATATTTACTATTGGTGGGACAGCAGTGAGTTGGATTTCTTGACTACAAAAGGTGGTTGCTTTATCCATTACAGAGGCAGAGTATGTTGCTGCTACAAAGGCAGCCAAGGAGATGATATGGCTTCAATTCTTCATGGAAGAATTGGGACATCCACAAAAGGATAATTTTCTACATATAGATAGCCAAAGTGCCATTCATCTTGCAAAGAATTCTACTTTGCACTCAAAGACAAAACACATACAGTTGCGGTACCATTTCATTCGATCAGTTTTGGATGATGGACAGTTAAGGCTGGAAAAGATTCATACTGATGATAATCCAGCAGATATGTTTACAAAGGTAGTAACAAGGGAGAAGTTGAACTCATGTTCAGCTTCAGTTGGTCTTCTAGACTGAACAAAATAAAGGAATAGCTGAGTCCAAGGTGGTTCAATCTAGTGGGAGCCTCATGTGGGTAGCGGTATTGCTACAGGATCAGTCTCTATGTGGGAGGTTTTTTAGTATAGTGTGGATATTGATCAGTCACCAAGTGGGAGATTGTTAGCTTGTGGTGACTAATCAGGAAAGTACTATCCAGGAAAGTACTGTATGGAAAAAAATTTTGAGGCTGACTACTTTTCGGTTATTTGGGCCGACTACTTATAACTCATTCTAACCCTAAAGTGGGAAAATATTGTATAATATGGCTTAGGGTTAGGGATTTTTTCATTATGTATGATTTTAGTACTTGCGGCAGAATTGGGCTATAAGGGATTACAGATTGTAATCAGGTTGTAATCACTGGATAATAATAATATTGGACTCACTGTTGGTGGACGTAGCCCAGGGATTGGGTGAACCATGTTAAATCTGTGTCTTGTGTTCTATTCTGTGTGGTTTATTATTTTCTGATATTAGTTATATTTGCACATAATTATTATTTCTACCTTGTTAATCCTAACAAGCCAACTATAACTAACCTTCAGTTTCCTATTCAATCGGTGTCTCCTCAGATGTTTCAGACACATCTCCATATCTAGTAGTAAGATTTTTCTTCATCTTCTTTACCTTTCTAGATATTTTACCGATCTCTATATTTGTTGAGATTCTAGATTTGGCCTCTTCATATACTCTGAACCTAGTGGCAATGGGATCTTTTGGTAATGCAAGCAGTGCATTAATAGATTTCAGTGTGAAATCGCGGTTCATTTCATAACCCATTGGTGCCGACCATTTTATCCTAGGTTCAGCTGCTTTTATCAAAGTATAATCTGTGTTGACTACAAAACATGTATCATTCTCAAATTTTTGAACTAATTCACTCATAATTCTGCTTCATTTATGCATTTTAGTCTGAAATTCTTTGAAGTATGCATCAAACTCTATATTCAATTTATCTCCTAACTTATTCATCATATCATTGATCTATTTTTTTATCGGTATATCTGGTTTACAATTTACTTTTTTGATGCTAGGTACATACTTTTGTAGATAGAAAAATATGCAAACAAGTAGTGATCCGAACTTACATGTATTAGACTTATTTTTCCTTATTGTCTTCATATTTTCCTGAAGTTGATGAAATAGTACGTCAGCAAGATCAACCTAGTGACCTTTCACTATAATTTTATGTGCCATGTCTACTGCATTGCATGGTACATTGTTGAGTTTGCTTGATTGAAATAACTTGTACCCAATCACATGTGCTACAAATTTAACTGTTGGGTCTCTAATTTTCAAAATCTTCAATGCCCGACTGTCCCATTGTGCTCTAGTATTCTTCTCAACATTCGGTCATGATGAACTATGAAAGGCTTTAGCCTTGTTGGTTGTAGGGAGCCCAGTAACCCTACTGATCATTTTCTTGTTTACCTCTATTAGTTTATCCAGCCAGAATTTGTCATCGTGATACCTACTCAAAGTGATTATGATCCAATCTATCTTAAATGATTGCAGAAAGTGTGTGATACATGATAACCCTGATTCGTCAATCTTCTTGTGATCCATTTTCAATTTACCATCGGTGCCACAGATTTGTTGATATGCTGCTATAGTTTCAAAATCTTCAACTTCTCCAATTTTGCAATGAATATATGATCTTACATCTTATGTTAATAAAACCCTATCTGGTATGCTCACAAAAGTGCCCATTGTATCTATTTGTGTTGCGACCTTGGCATGTGGCTTAAACTTAGGTTCATCAAAATTTTCCCTAACAATTAGATTAACTTCCTCCTCAATACTTTTTGATTTTCTTACAGATGATGTAGATTCCATAAATCAATTCTAGGGTTTCAACAAGTAGCAAGATAAAAACTATTTGATAGAAAATGAACTTACTCAAAATCATTGAAGAGTGATGTTGGTTCGATCTACAGTAGCCTTGAATCCTTCTGAAAATCTTCTAGCTCAAACACTTCTCTATGAAATCTTCGCTCTTCGAAATTGCAATGTAACAATAAACTTTGTTTCCTGTGTATTTATAGACTTTTTGATTTTCTCGCTCAAAATTTCATGCAATAAATGCTTGACCTAACTTTCAATACGAAACAGTTGTCAACTCGGTGACAACTAAAAATTTTATCCACTTGGTCAACATAGGATTTCTTCATCGGTTGATACATGTGCTCGGTTAACCTTAAATAGTGATTATCGACAAGTAACCAACTCTCGGTCTCTCTTTTACCGACTGTATAACATTGTTAGCTCATGACATATAAACCATAGTGCATCTTTATTCATGCTTATTTGGTATAAGTACATCATGTATAAGGAATTTTATGTAAAATGTGATCATTTGAAATGTTAGTCCCATACATACCTATTTCACCTTAAGTGGAGGTATCGATGTCACCCAATCCAGTGGACGAGGTTTCACCGACAACATTACTTGACTCAACATTCTCATTAGATGCCTTCTTCCACATAGTGTTCCTTAACTTCATGATATCTATGATAGTATATCCACTCTCAAATATATGGTTTTCATCTAGTGCTCAGTCTCTGCAGTTCTTGCTTAAATGACCGACCCTATGACAATGCATACAAGCCATTCCAGTGCTTGTCCAGCTTCTTGATTGTCCAATCCAACTCTTTCTATAACAATTTTCTGTAATGTGTCTATATCTACCACAAGAAGTGTAGTTAGCCCATGTATTATAATCCCAAACATAAGAGTTACCTTGTCTCTTCAGTTGATAGGGCTTTCGTTGTGTTTGTTTCTTAGGAGTTCATACTTGCTTCATCTTAGCCTTACACTCTCATGCAGTGTGTCCATCTTTATTACAAGTATAGCATATTTTCTCCACAATGGTATTGTTAGCAATATCATTCTATTTAGCTCTACACTCATAAGCAGGATGTCCAAACTTACCACAATAATAACAATATCCATTAAACTTAGGAGTGACAGGAGGTTTACCTTGTGCTTTGCTTCTGCACAAATTAGATGTATGTCCCGATTTTCCACAGTGATAACATGTCAACACTTTCAATTTCTAATTTTAATTGTTGTTGACTTGTGCAACTTGTTGTGATGATTCTCCTTCGTTGGTGCAGCCTATTCCAGCTCTACTCCCAAAACTTCTTTGATTAGTCAGAAAGTCATCAATCTTCTTAGAACTATCCTTGGCAAGTTTCTTCATTTCATTGTGTTGCTGTTGATTTTTCACTTCATTTCTCAGCTTCTCATTCTCTTCTCTGAGTCTTGCAACATCTTCTAGTCTTCTTGACAATTCTCCATTCACTCATTTTACCTCTTGATTCATAGTCATCATTTGATTAGTTACTTGGAAATGATGATCAGTGAGTCTCTGTATCTCACTTTCTTTTTCTTGGAGTTGTTCAGTCATCTATCTTTGGTCATCAATTTCCAGATTCCTTTCTTGCTCGTCTTGTCTTGCACTATTCATTGTTTCTACCATTCTCACCATCTAAGATTCTTGACCGATTTGTAGTGCTTTACTTGATCAGTTAAATGTTGATTGTTTTCAGATAAATCAATGATTATGCTTTCAGTGTTAGGAATAAGGTGTCTCAACCTTGGATAATTCCTATTCTTATTATTTGTTTTCTAAAATGTATTTCTTGCAAATAATGTAATTAAGTGTGATTGTACATGTCTAGTTGGCATGTTGATGTGTCAATCCACTTGATGTGTCATCATCTTGAATTGTGTGTAAGGAGATCATGGTTGAAACAGTTATGATGGATTCCTATGACACATAAGAGCTATGTCTGGAAGATTCAATGATGGGTGAAGATATGCAAGACATGTGGCAACTGATAAAGTTGAGTACTGTAAACTCTTCTACAATCATAGAATGGTAAAACCCTAATACAACTATCTATGGAAGTTGCCCTAAAAAGGGAAGCACATGATATAAGAATTTTTTAGGGGTTGTGATGATAGGTGAAGTTAGTGTATTGTTGGAATGTTTTTATGCTGCTGTGATTTGTCTTCAAGAGTTGGAAATCTTTTGAAAGAACTTGCATTGCAAGTGTATTGTAAACTGTAATAGTTTTGATAAATACATTATGCAGGTTTTGGAGTGTTGGGGTTTTTACTGAAAGGTTTTCCCTAGGGTAAATCTTTGTGTCATTCTCTATTTTCTGTATGCATGGTATATGGCTATAATATCATTGTTAAATTAGTTAACGAATCTTAAATTGTAAGGATTTAAAAGAATTTGCACAATACTTTCCTTTAGAGATTAGTGTAGGAAGCTGTTTCCGCACCTGAGCTTCCTTACATTCAGATCCATCAGAGATGCTTCCAGAACTAGATCCAATATGCTCAAACATTTCATCAATAGGTTCTTCATGGTAACTGATCTCATTTTGTAGAATAGCTAGGTTCTTCCTCTCAACCAGTAATTTCTTCAGTCCTTCTTTGGCTTGCTTATACCATTCCACAAACATCTACATTTGTATCTTCTAATTCTCAATAGTCTTATCAAGCTTGTATCTCTCCATGACTTAAATCTTTACCCTTTAGTGGTTAAACTGTTCAGTAAGAGAACTAAGCTCTGATACCAATTGTTGAAATTAGGAGAGATAATTATTGAGAGGGGAGGGGTGAATCAGTGCTTTCAAAAACTTTACCTGTAAACCTTTTCTGATATATAACTGTAAATAGTAATAACTGACCAAAACAACTTGAATCTAACTACATGAATCAATCACTCATTTAACTTATGAAAGTAAACAACATGAAATCAATATGACAATCACATGACACAAGTATTTTGGTAATGCAGAAACCCTTGTTAGAAGGTAAAAATTGTGGTGGGGATGACACCCACAAATTCTTCACTACTGTCGATAGAAAAGGTTTGCCTGTTAGGGCTATAGGTTTTTATCACTTCTGGTGATCTCACCCTGTTAGGAGTAACATGTTAGATCACCTAGATCTACCTAGTTATAGGATTTTAACAACCCTAATAAAGTGTGCACTCGGTTAAGAGATTTACATAACACTGTTAAGTCTACTTTGTTAAGAGATTTTATCCAAAACTCTATTACAATTGTCAAAAAGCAATAGGTAATTATCTGCTAATTGACAACTCAATTGTCTGATACAGATCTATAAGCTCTAATAAAATATCACCTTACTTGTGATGAATCTCTTCTCTAAACTGCTTGGTAGCCTTTTCTGATTCTACTCAATCGAAATTCCTCTGTACTCGATTCTGCTCTATTAACTGATAGACTTGAAGTTAGGCAATTGCTTCAAGTGCTCCGTGATTCATATATCAGCTCACACCAAAAATGATGCAAACACACAAATATATAGTGTTCTATTTTTGCCGCTTTAACAAAATTACGTTACACAACATAGTCATAACCCTAAGATCTATAGTGTACAATAATGACCTAGATCAACTATTACAAATGATATACATTGCATTTAATGAATATCATCACATTAAATGTTCCTTGATCTTGGTAAAACATTTTATGAACTGTTGTAACCGTTTGCATAGAAGTATGTGCCATTTCAAATTACTATGTCATTTTCTGTGATCCTTGATAAACACTGTATAAAATGCTCACTGTATACTATGACTCTCGGTGTTTACTATCTACCGGTGTCGGTGTCTATGTCTATTGGTGCTCGGTAAATTGTCTGATGCTTAGTGTACTGCTGTACCGACTAGTATGTCTTTCTTCTAGTTACCGATTAGCTCAATGTAAGTGATTGACCGATATCTTTACAATCCTTTGATACTAATGACAACCTTAAATGCTCATTAGAGATAACAGAAAAGAAAAGAAAAAGTACAAAAGAGAAAAAGAAAAGAAGGGAGTTGTATTGAGACACTTAGTCATTTTTCTAAGTGTTTCCATCAATGCCAAAGGGAGAGATTATTGGCATATGATGTTTTGGAGCACTATAAATCACTTGAGGGTTGTCATTTATGGTAACACTAATGTTGAAGTGATCGCATATTGTAGAGAATGCCACTGGAGTCACAGTCATGAAAATGACTAAGTCCAGAATCAGGACAACAGGGTATAGTGCTACAGTTTTTGTCAGCGATGATAATATATGAGGTATTATGGCTTGCAAAGTTAACTGGAGGTATTTTGGGATGTATGCATGCTTCATTTAAGAGTGCATAAGTTTTGGTTACCAGATTTGTGAGATATAGTGCTCGAAAGGTATGCGAAGATAGTAAAACAGTGTAACAGGGTACATGAATAGTTGCAAAGATTAAGGAAAGCATAGTGGATATGATAACACGCTAAGACAAGTGAATAAAGTATATTTCTAACTCTTTGGTAATGTAAGAGCACCGACTTCATAAATATCATTTGCATGAGTTATTGTTATGTTTTGTATGGTGATTGTGAAGCCGTCTGGAAGGCTGATTTTGTATAAGTATAGATTGCTTTTGTGAAAGCGAGGTGTGGTTGTGATTATAACAATGGAGTAAGCATGTGAATGTAATAATAGAGATCAGATGCGAGATTAGTAAGAGGCCGAGTTATAAATTGAACTATCTAAGCAAGATAAGTGCTTGTATTGTTCCCCTTTTTTAGAACTCTTTGAGACTAGTATTGATTGTAAGAGCAGTGTGCTCACCACCTTTAATTAGGTAAATTATATATACCCCTGACAGGGTTTTGTATTCCTCTAACAAGGAAATGTACTATGTAACAATGAGCTCCTAATAGGGCTAGATCTCCTAACAAGGACATTATATTCTAGTGCATATTTTTGGGTACCATCCCCATCGGAGTTTTCCCTTTGGCCAGGGTTTCCTCGAGAACAAATCATGGTGTAATGAGTAATGTGTTATGCTTATATGTTCTTTTCATTTCTACATTACTTTGGATTGTTTATAATTGTTTAAAGTTGAAAAGATCAAAGTTCTGTAATACTGATTCACCCCCCCTCTCAGTATTACCTAATCCTAACAGATTGATCTCTTTAGGGAGTGGCAGAATCATATCATCACTAATCACACCCTCTTAAGGTTGAAAGGAGGAAGGCTTTTCTAGATCTTCATCTTTAATTAGTGTTATGTTTGGAGATAAATCATGAAGGAAATTTTTTTAAAAACATCATCTTGATTGAAAATGTTTTGATAAAGAGCATAAGATCTAGGAGAAGGAAAAGGATCTAAAGAGGTACTTAAATGAACATGCTTATTCTCTTTCACTAAGGTATATTTGGGAGGAGAGGATTTATTGCTCTCCAATGTGGTATGGTTAGGAGAATTATCATCTTTAGGATTATCATTTTCTACAAATGCTCTTGTAAAATCCACGCATCCCATGCATTTTATTAAGAACATTATTATAAAGCCACATGCAACATGGATAACAGTCTTGAGAAATGATTTGTAAGAAGGAAAAAAACTTAAAATTCTCACGATGTTGATAAATGTAACTAAGAACTAATGTAATAACATGAGAAATAGAAAACCAATCCAATTTAGCAATTTTCATTAGGAAATTTGAAAGTTGCCCAAATCAGATCTAAGAATGAAAAATAGATGTATGTACAAAGAAGGATTCAAGTTCACCAAAATCTAATGAATGATTATAGTGAATGAGAGGGTGTTCACTAGAATGGATGGTCATCTTTAGGATTATCATTTTCTACAAATACTCTTATAAAATCCACACATCCCATGCATTTCATTAAGAACATTATTATAAAGCCACATGCAGCATGGATAAAAGTCTTGAGAAATGATTTATAAGAAGGAAAAGAACTTAAAATTCTCATGATGCCATATGCGGGAGTACTATGAATTGAAACAAGCAACATGAAATGAAAGAAACCATTATCTACCACATGATGTTGATAAATGTGACTAAGAAAGTTAATGTAATCACATGAGAGATAGAAAACCAATCCAATTTAGTAAATTTCATTAGGAAATTTGAAAGTTGCCCAAATTAGATCTAAGAATGAAAAATAAATGTATGTACAAAGAAGGATTTGAGTTCACCAAAATCTAATGAATACAAATAGTGAATGAGAGGGTGTTCACTAGAATGGATGGACAAATTAGGAAACTCGCACCTATATCCTCTCACACATTGGAATGAAGATGATCCACTAGGCCTAAGGAGGTGTAAGTGCTAGGCAAATGCAGAATCCTTCATTGTTATAGAAGATGACTATGCAATCAAAATGTGAGAATGCAAGATCTAGGGTTAGATGGAGAGAGAAGATGATTTTTGTATGCACAAATAGACAAAAAACTAAGAATCCAATTTTGGGACTAGATATAGGAAGCATAAATAGTGACTAACTTGTGAACCAATTTTTATTCCAAAATAGGAGGTCAAGGGTGACCAAGAGGGTCAATGATGACCATGAGGTAAGGGACAAGTCCAACTCCTTTGACCCTACAAATTATGATGAATTGACTATCAAACTATAGATCTCGGTCAGACTTGTTTATAGCTCCTTTTGCATGGGTGTCACCTATCATCTGCCCAAAAAAATAGAAAAAGTTTTGTGGAAAGCAGTTTGCAAAAGTTAAATACTAATTACCATTATTATATTTACCATAAGATTTATAAATTAGATAGTTATACTAAATTCATGTTATATGTATGTATATGTATCTGATATATATATATATATATATATATATATATATATATATATATATATATATAAATGAAGCACACAGATAAAAATTAATATAAAAGACTTTAGAGTGAAGTCAACCCTCAACATTCCATGGGTCAACGTTGCACTTTCCATGAGCGTTTTGCAAACATGAAAGTAGTGCCAAAAAAGCATGAAAAGAACGTAGCGAGTAGCAATCAGGCTGTACGTTTCATACAAAACTTCACTTTCATCTGCCACAAATTTAGTCGTTTGAGTGAGAGAGAAAGCCCAAAGCTTTCGTCCCACAGAATTTTGCACATGAAAATACCACATCTGAGATGAATAAAGTAATTATCCCACTGTAGAAAACACCGCATCTGAGATGAGTGTCAAAATTGGCAAGTGCTCCATGTTTACAATAATCACGGCTCCCAGAGTTTCAACAGATAAATCATCATTACATTTACCATGACCATGAGATTCGTAGATTCATGGGTAGATTTTTTATGATCTGCAAATCATGTGTACTAGTTTACATCATTTTCCTCTTTTGGATGAACACCAGCAGCTCCTTCAAAAGATTTGAGTGAATTCTTATCTAATTTCATGGACGTTGTTTGGGGTTTGAGAATTGTATGTTTAGTCGCAAATATCAACTTGTTCTTGTCATTGAAAATGACATTGTTTGGCCGGTTTTCTTCTCAGATACTGTGGATTTTCCAGCAGTAAACTGTAAAGTTTCTATGATGATCTAGAGAAGCTTGCTTTTGCATAGATCTGATTGTCTGGTGAGGTCAAGACTAACTGTTTCTTGAGCACGTTTCTTCATTTTAGTGGATAGTTGATAGATAATAATGATGCTGGTTAATCTTCATATAGAATGTACTAGAAGACAAGAAGTTTTTTTTAAGAAAAAGTAACAAATGTCGAAAATACACCCTTTTTTTTGGCACATTTTTTTAGATTTATAATACGGGGTGTGCAGATCATGAAAATCATATGGTGAAAATTTCACAAGATTTTGTTGTGTTTTCTACAGTTTCAAAAGTGCATTTTGTATGGAGGATAGTCATGTCCAATCATAATCCTCTCTTATCTAAGTCATCATAAATTGTTTTTTGCGATCTTTTATTTGTCTTTCTTTCGTTGATTTTTGGGTGAACGATAATTGAAATGATTAGGTTTGGGGATTCTTAATGAAAAAAACAGGAATAAAGATAGAAAAAAAAACACAAAATTCTCCAAAATGGAGCACTAAAAATTGAGGTTCAGGCATGAACTATATAAGCAAATGTATAATAAATCATAATTATGGTAGAAAAAGAGTAAGAACGAGTTGTAGTATTGATTGTGGATGGTGGTGAGATGGCTATGTAGTTGGTAAGACACTACTGCACATGAACATTGAGTATAAGATGCTTTGTGGTCTGTGCCAAAAATCTATTGTTGGTTGTGGCAATGTAATTAATTTATTTTAACATCTACTTTAAATTAAATATACTAACTATTCTAAATATTGTTATGTAACTTGGCAAATATGGGTCTCAACCTAATGTCTTGTTAGGTACCCATTTACAATTTTTATTGTCTAACAGGAGGAATTTAATATAACCTTGGGCTTGAATGAAAATCATTAAAAAGTCATGTAATGACCCATAAGCCTAAAGATTTCTCAAAAATATAAATTAACTCTCACATAATGCTTTGGTAAAAATATTAGCAATCTAATTCTCTATTTTTCAATATTGAAGATGAATCACCTATTGTTAGATGAGATGCTTGATATGATGGTGATAGACCTCTATATGTTTTGTTCAAGCATGAAACATTGGATTCTTGGACAATGAGATGGCACTTTGATTGTCACAATGAAGTAAAGAGGGTCCTACTTGATGTTGCTTGAGTAGTGATAGAATAGCTCATTTCCAAGTTATTTCTTTAGCTGCTTCATTTTTTGAAGTATATTCGACCTCTATAGTAAATTTTCTTCTTATACACCATGAAATGCGACTAGAACCAAGAGAGACAACAAAACCTATAGTTGATTTATAGTCATTTGCACATCCCACCCAATCAAAATTTAAATACCTAATACATTATAGATCTCCATGAGATGAATAACATACACCCATTGTTAATGTCCCTTGCACATATCTTAATATTCATTTTATTGCTAACCAATATGGAATCTTAGAAGAACTCAAAAATCTTGAATCCACACATACTACAAAAGAAATATCTGGTCAAGTGTGAGTCAAGCATACAAGACTACCAACCAATTTCTTCTATATAATGTAGGATCAACATCTTCACCTTCCATATCCTCCCTCAACTTTAATCTTGGAGCAATAGAAGTTGGCATACTCTTGCAATCTTCCATCCTAAACTTTTTCAACAAGTCTAGAATATATATTGTTTGTGAAAGGTATATACCATTATCTTTCTACCATACTTGGATGCCAAGAAAGTAATGTAGGAAACTTTTCTGAATACCCAATGTCTTCATTGAAGTATTTTCTCCTTCTTCACTTGCAATGGGGATTGGATCTAAGACATGTTAATTTGTTCTGCCTTCACAAGGGCATGAGAGATTAGTGATACATTGTCACTCATCAAATCTCTGAGATTAACCAATTCGAAGAATTATGTTGTTTCTTTATTGTTGTAATTCAAAGTATTTGTTATGTAGCTCCTCAATGCATGCCCTAGAGGAACCTAATAAGTCTTGTTTTAGATTAAAGTTGTGGTAGGTTTTATTGATTTGAGACTCGATAGATTCTATCTCTTTGCCTCAAGCCATTGCAAACTGAAATAATATAAGGAATTAGCCTCCTTGAGGCAATCTTTACCTCTAGACAACATTTCAAGAAACTTTTTTTATGTGAAGCAGTACATCTTCCTTTCATCATAGCTAGTCTATTTTCTCTTACCTTTTCCATCTCATTTTCCATAACATATCTATGACTACAAGAGTAAGCTTTGAAGGAATTTTCATTAATGATCTAAAAAATTTAACACTTGATAAAGAAGGGTCAATGGAGCTTCTAGGTGTAACACTATGTAATAACTAAACAATTTCTTCAATTATTTTTTCATTTTACTTCTTATTATCAATCAAATTTTCTCTTTTTGATGCATGAAATGTGTTGCTTAGTTGAAATTTGTGCGCAAGATCCATCTTTCTCAAATCAAATAGAAAATTTGAAGAGGTTACAGGTTGAAAACATAATTCTATATTCATTAAACCATCTAGGGGATCATCAAAAGTACCAGATGAGGTACCATAATCCATTATAGACTCAAACATTTCTTTATTTTCTTCCTTTGTCTCTCCTTTCTCTTTTTCTTCAACTTGTTCTTCATAATTTTTTCTCATCTTCATTTCTTTCTTCATCTTGTCTTTCAATCTCAATTTATTTTTCTTCCTCTATTTTTTTACTATTTCCTTCTAATGTTTCTTCTTTGGATTGTTTTGAGATGTCGTTCATATTATTCTATTCTTCTTATGCATTGGTCTTTTTATTTTTTGGAAGGATATTATGTTCTTTAACATTCTATGGAGGAGGAAGTGGTGTGTCACCCATATCAATTTCTTATGTGTTTTGTTCTATCAAACTAATATCCAATGATAGATGAACATGATCAGGCTCATGTGTTGCATTGAAGTCCCAATACCACCCTTCTAAGTTTCTTCTATTGACAATATTTCAAGATTTTTGGCCATGTCTTAGAGGGACTCTACAGTTTTTGTTTTCATCTTCTCAAACACTTCTTTGTCTCTTCGCATCAAGATGTATTTTCTTCTTTTGGATGTGAATTCATTGGAGAGTACATGTTTCAAGGTTTCCTTGTCTACATATGACAATATAGCATCTACAGTATGTAGTGTATACCTTCTAATCTCTTTTTCACCTTTTGTGGTCTCTTGTCTTAACTTTTCCAATACATTCCACAAATATTCTAGAATATCCCTTTTTATGTATTTTGGGTATGCTTCTAGATCAGGAAAGTACTTTATGAAGGCCTTAACAATTGTTGCCTTGTCTATTTTATATGACTTAGCATACATTTCACCGACTTCCTTAAGTTTTTTATCTTGCACCATATAGTCAAGAACAAAGTGTCTAACTTGAGTTGTTTCTTCCATCCTTTCCTTTTCTTTTTATCTTAGTTTCTTGCATGCATACAATATTTTTCTTTTTATTTTCGATGTCTTCATCTGAAGATTCTACTAAATGCACTCAAGAGATCTTTTATACATTTGAGTTTCTTGTGGTTCTTCTTATGAATCTGTTTCATCTTCTATTTTCTATTCTTTTGATTCTTCTTCCTCCAATTTCTCTTCAACATGCTTCTTCTTATAATCTCTTAGTTTGATTCTTCTTGGAGTAGAGGAAGAGGTTGCTCCCTTTTTCCTTTTTGTGGATTTTTCTTCTCCAGCTAGAGGAGTTTTCTCTTTTAATGTAACTATTTTCTTTCTTTCAATATTTGAAGATGGTTTCCTAGAGGATACATGAATGAAAAAGTTGGAGGGTTCCTATCAAACTTCCTAGGACTACTGGTATTTTCAGATTCACTTCTTCTCTAAAAAATGAATTCTTTAGGAATTTCAACTACTCTAGCTTATTTATCTACTATCTTTCTTGAAATTTCTTCTCAATAATTGGCTTCATTTGTTCTTTGTGAATTGTCATGACTTTTCTTCATAAGTTCCATGTCTTTCCTGAGTTTCATCTTTAGGAAGTTATTTAATAATACTTCTACGAAACCAATTAATACATCTTCAGACATCTCATAACCAAGAGTACATACCTATACAATTCTTGGTTCAGCTACCTCCATGATACATTCATCTATAGTTATAACAAGTGTGATATCATTCTTGTATTAAGTTCAACTATCTTATTAAGAATTATTTCTCTCTGATGCATTCAAAGTTGGAAAACAGAAAAGAACAAAATGAAAGCTTCTTCTTTAGAGTTTATGTCCTTGAATTTTTCCATTAGTTCGTATATTTAATGTGCTATATGTCTATTAAGAAACTAGATTGTTCTTCTATGACTAGGAACTTCATCCTTGAAATAAAATAAAATTCACAATGCGAAAGTGGCATACTAGAAGTCATGCTTTTTCTCCTTGGACCGGTCCAAATTCTCCATGAATTATTTTCTTAGTAGCTTGCATAAATCACAGTCTACATTTTTATCTACCATTTCATAGGCTACATTAAAACTAATTGTAGACACAAATTCTTCTTTATTTGTGAAAGTAAATTTTGTTACCAGTCATCAAAGATGCATACTTCATTGCAGAGTTAGAGATTGTATTAACAGATAACACTCTTGCATCAAATGTAGCTTTAGTCAATTTTTTTGCATCTTTGTTCTTTACTACCTTTAGCACAAGGACTATTCCAATGGAAAATAAACCAATAATTTCTCTCATCACTTCCATAGTAATTATCTAGCTCATTGATCCAACCATATAAATTTATCATGAATTCTACTCATCACCATTCACACCCAATTGTTATCATAATAGAAAATGGGAAATTTATTCCATACATCTAAAATTTTCTCTACTAGGGCTTTTTGTTCTAGTGTTAGTTTGAATAATTCATCTTTGGTCAATTTATTATGCCACATATTAGCTATCTTACCATGACTGTATTCATCAATCTTAACATGTATGTAGGTCTTGATGTCTTCAATTGGTAGAAACCCAAACAAAATACTATTAAAGGCACCCATTCGATCATTCTTGGTTGATTTTTTAGGGTGAAATTTAAATTTTGGGCAAGGCTTAGCATTCATACCAACAACATTTGGAGTCACCATTGATAATACGTTTAGTTGAAGAAACTAGGGTACATGAACACCTCTTTTTACTTTGATGGAAAACCTTGTGATTGTAATTTTCCTTGCTCTCCTTTATCTCCTTTAGCTTCAAATGAGTAAAATGGCTTAGTATAATTCTTTTTAAGTGTTCATTCAACTTTCTAGCACATATAATCAATGCAAAGTGAAAAATTTGTTAAATAGTCTATTTTTCACATAGTTTCCATTCAATCTTCTGCAAATTACCATATTTCAATATTTCTTCTCACAAACTTTACTACAATGTGTATTTCATCAATCTACACATTATATTTTCATATAGTAATAAAAACATCACATCCTTTGGTGGGGGAATATGATTTTCATTTTTTCTCACCCTAAGTCAAAGCCCTTTAAGATAATTATCAAATAGATTTTTAACACTAGAGCTAGGTTTAGCCACAACTTCTTTCATTTTCCAGATCTTTATCATCTCATTTCTGACTTCTTCCAAATTTATTTTCTTTATTGGTTCATTTCATTTCACTGAATCATCCTTCTTTATACTACTATATTTGCAAAGCTTTGCATTGTGTCCAGACTTTTTGCAAGTGTAGCACTTCATATTTCTTTATTTTTCCTATATCTACATTGTTTAGCCTTATGTCCAAAAATATTGCATACATAAAAATGACCATTGAAGGATTTATTTCTTCCATTTTTTTCATTATTCATAATTTAACTTCTGCACTGACTGTCTTTATGACCAAATATTTTACAAGTAAAGAACTGACTAGAACATGATCTAGCCTTCTAATTTATCCCGCTTCTACAATCTATTATTTTATGTCCAAATTTATTGCAATAAAAATAATAGCCATTATTAAAATAAAATTGCCTTTGACCAACTTGTTGTTTGACTGGTGGGTTTCTTGCTTGATCTCTTTGATTTTATATATACTTTCCTCTTTTGATCTTTGTAGCAAGCTAATTGACTTTTGTTAATTTTGTCAACACGTCTTTCCCTTTGTTTTCATTCTTCTAATGTGAACATTCACTAGCTTCAAACCCCACTTTTATCTTTTGGTTTCTTCTATATAGCCATCATTTCATCAAGCTTAGTTGCAATTATCCTATTTTTTTCTTCTTGACTCTTTGAAATTTATCCAAATCTGATTTAAGGAATACCAAGTTTCTTTCTCTAATTTTTTTCATTCTTTTGTTTTGGTTTCAATTATGTCATTTTGACATTCCTTGGTCCTTTTGTATTCTTAAACTTGTATATTTAGACTTACAATTATATCATTTTCTATTTTTTTAATTCTTCATTGAACTCCTTATGCATTTGTTTGAATTTTTTTATCTTTTCCCCCTGCTTCCTGATGCATCCATTTTCTTCTTTGATGTTTTCTTTTAGATCTCTATTTTTTATTTTTAGTATTCTCAATATTTTCAAGAGCTTCCTTAAGTTCTCCATTTTTATCAAGTTGTCTTTCATCTAGGAATTCTTTCGGAGTAGATTTAGGTGCTATATGTTCAACCTCCAAGATCTCCTTTAAGTTGTTAGGCTCAGTCAAAGGACTAGGTTCTAATACTAATTGTTGAACATTTGGAATACAAAGAGGAGAGATGAATCAACATTCCCTTTAAACTATTAAAACCTTTAAATAACCATCTGTATAATATAATTGATTATAGAAAAGAAATGAAAACGTGAGTAACAAAGCACAACACATAATTTTTAACACTAGTATTCTTATGTGGAAACCCCAAAAAGAGAAAAACCACATAAATGATTAACTTCCAATATCTTATAACCTATTAAAAACTATTACAATAGTACTCACTGCATGACTCACTACCCGAGGGCTCACTACCAAAAAGAGGACTCTCTCTCTAGAAGTACAAAATTGAACTATTATAGTTGCATCTCAAATATGCATGAAATACAAATCCATTGAAGTTTAGTATACATGTAATTTACACACTTCATCTAATGACTATTGTAGTCTTTAATAGTAATTGGGTGACCCCACAATAGTGGGTTACACTTTTTTACTTGAATGGACACTGAACTCCACATTTTGAGAAAAACTTTTAGATTCAGATGCATATTGTCATTAAACTGTTCAAAATCGGAGGATGAAGTAAATCAGAGTCTTTTAGAATTTTCTGTCTAGATTCTAAATATATTTTTAAATTTTTTTTTTGAATTTATTTGAATACTTTTTTCTTTCTCCCACGAAAACTAGTATGGTGTTGAAGACATCATTTTCAAATAGTAACAGTGTTTTCATAGAGCATAACTCTTTTTGTAAAATAGATATGAATGCGATTCTTTCGAATTTAGTTTTGTAACATCCATATGGAGGGCATGCAATTAATTTGATGACATTATCACTATTATTGCATATTTTATTAACATTTGAAGTTGACTAAACCATAATTTTGACATACCTTGACTAGATAGCTTATAACTTATTGTGTATTTAGCAAATTTCAATTTATTTTTTTTAATAGAAAGTAGACTCGAATATGGAGGGCACTATTTTTTTGTTTTTTTTTTAATTCCCTTTTTTACTATTTTTCATTGAAGGTCAAACTCAGAGGTTTATATTTGATAAAAAAACTACATTTGTTTAATGTCAAAAACCATACACATAATAAATTCAAAAATAGTAAAATATATAATAGTTAGAAAGCTAGTTCTAAGTACTTGTTGTATGCAAAAGGAAATCTTCTTATTCTTCCATTTGATCAGCATGCTTGAGGCTTGAAGCCATGAAATTCTCAGAATTTCTTCAAAATTTACAACCATGGCCTAACCAGGCACTTTTGATCAAAACTTTTGACTTTCGATCGAAAGTACTTTCTGTTGGATACAATTGTTTGAAGGACATTGTTGGATTAGCTATGTGTTGTCTTTGATGTCACAAAAATGTCATATCAATTATCATTCTCAGTGTCTACTGAGTTCAATCGGTCAGCCAAGTGGTTCTCAGTGTCTACCGAGTTCAGTTGGTCAGCTAAGTGGTTCTCAGTGTCTACCGAGCTCAGTCGATTAGCTAGGCAATTTTTAGTGTCTACCGAGATCTCTTGGGTGTCTAAAGGAAACATGACAGGGTAACAGTGTTAACCGAGCCTCCTCAGTTATTGAAGGAAAAGTAGTGGTTACCAAGCTCTCTCGGTCTCCGAAGGATGTTGCAGAATTCACTGTGGTTACCGAGTTCACTCAGTCACCGAAGGAAATCTTTTCAGGATTAATGTTTACCGAGCATGGTCGGCCTTTCAAAGGATTTTGTTATTAGATTTTGTTTATCTAAGCCGACTATTATAATAATTATTTGTGCTGACTTGACAATCTAAATGTTAATTAGAATGGCATATATATAGAAGGTCAAGTGGTGAATAGAACATATACACCATGCAGAAATCATTTTGAAGAAAGGTATGTGCGAATTTTGAAGGATGGTTAGATATCCTTGAGGACAGCAAAGATTTATTTGATCAGTAAGGATCTAGTGAAGCAGAATAGAGATCTATATTCAGCAATTCAGTTGCAGGTCATTTCATTGTTACTCTCTTACAATTGTAGTAGTGATATCAAAATCTCTTAACCGAGTTGGTTTAACAACCATTTTGTAAATCCTCTAACAAGGTGACAGTTCTATTAAATTGTTTCAAGACCTCTTACAAGGCCACTCCTAGCAGGGTGATTAAATCCTCTAACAAGGTCACACATAACAGTGTGTTTTGTAACCTTTTACCGGGTTGGCTTCTAACCGGGCATCACTTTAGAAGAGTGAAAAATAGTAACTAGTTACATTGGTGGTTTTTCCCATATTGGGTTTCCATGGTAAATCTGGTGTCTCTTTTGTTCATGTTATTTTCTTTATTCATGTAAGTTAATCAGTGATGAATGCTTAAGAATAGTTTAATTATTACACACTTCAAGAATCAAGTTTCAGCATTTCTCTGTATATTTACCGAGTGGCACAGTAAATAATTTGTTAAGACATTTAAGGGATCAGTGGTAATATTTTTGTGGTTAACTGATTCACCCCCCCTCCGAGTTACTGCATCTATATTTCCAACAATTGGTATCAAAGCTTTTGGTGCTTGCAGGAAGGGTTTCAAGGACCTAAGCTAAAGATCAGAATGTCTTACAAAAGAGAAATTCCAAGGATTAACAGAAATAACTTTTCAGCATGGCAAGGTCTCATGAGACTACATCTGGCTTCCATTAGTGATTCAGGATGCAAATATATTAATCAAGAATATACAATTCCTACTGGCACATTAACTGTTGAAGACATTGCAGAGAAGAAGAACCATAACACTATGATGATAGACATTGCATCAACTCTTAGCTATGAAGAATTTGATGAAATCAAAGATTGCACAACTGCTCATGAAATGTGGAACAAGTTGAAGAAAATCTTTGGCGGTGATGACAATGTGAAGAGAGCCAAAGTAGAGAGCCTAAGAGGACAGTTTGATCAGATGAAAATGAGAGAAGAATAAAACATTGCAAAATATGTTGAAAGGATCAAGACAAGTGTTAGTGCAATTAGAGCTTCTGGAGGAAAAATTGATGATGAAACTGTTATAAGTGAGGTTCTTAGAACATTACTTCCTATTTATGCAATAAGAGTTTCTGCTATTCAAGAAAGAAGATGTGAAGAAAATCATAATATAACTTTGGATGCCTTAGTTGGAAGATTGACAGCCTTTGAACTGGATAACTATGAAAACTATGTTCCAACTTCTAAAAATATTGAATCAGCTTTTGAGGCCAAACTTTCACTCAAGAAAGGGAAGAAAATCCAATCAGAAAGTGAAGAAGAATCAGAGGAAAGTTCAGATAGCGACCTTGAAGTTATTGAAGCATTACTTGCAAAGAAGTATTCAAGAGGTAGAGGAAAATACAAAGGTAAAACTCCCTTAATCTATTTTTCATGTGAAGAAATTGGTCATATTGCAGCTAGGTGTCCAAACAAGCAAAGCAAAGATGAGAAGAAAAATTACAAGTACAATGGCAAGAAGAATTTCAAATCATTCAAGGATAAAGGTAAGAAAACATGTTTTTTCGCTAAAGATTCGAATGATAGTGAAGAAGAAATTGTTTTCATTGCTGTAAAAGATGAATCTGATAATGATGAAGATGAGATGGCACTTATCTCTCATATAAGAAAAAATGATACATGGATTATAGATAGTGGATGTTCACATCATATGACTGGTGACAGGACTAAGTTTGAACGCTTTGAAAACTTTGATGGTGGTAATGTAAGGTTTGGAAACAATGAACCTTGTTGTATAAAAGGAAAGGGATGAATTTCATTAACCAAAGAACTTATATGTGATAATGCATATTGGGTTGAAGGACTAAAGAATAATCTTCTAAGTGTAGCACAGCTAATTAACATTGGATTCAAAGTTGAATTCATGAATGGCAAAGCAAGACTACTGGATGACAAAGGAAAACTAATAGGATCAGGCAAACAAACCAAAGGTAACCTGTCTTATCTTGATCTTGGTGATTACTCATATTTTATTGCTCAAATTGAAGAAAGTTGGTTATGGCACAAAAGGTTATGTCATGTAAATTTTGACAACATGATGAAAATAAGCAAATTCAAGAAAGTAAGAGGTATTCCTACTTTGAAGAAACCTGATGTTGGTCTATGCAAGAATTGTCAAATTGGTAAAATGGGAAAGTCTAGTTTTAAAAGTAAAAACTATTAGTTTGAAGAAATTTTGGAAATTGTGCATACTGATTTATGTGGACCTATTGGAATTGAGAGCTATACCGGAGAAAAAAAATTTATTCTCTTTGTTGATGATTACTCTAGAATGATGACTGTTATGTATTTAAGAGAAAAATATGAAGCATTTGAGAAGTTCAAATGGTATTTAGCTAGAGTAGAAAAGGAAACAGGAAAAAGAATAAAATGCTTGAGATCAAACAGAGGTGGTGAATTCATCTCCCATGAATTCAATAATTTCTGCATTGAAAGAGGAATCAAAAGATAGGTATCAGCTCTGAGAACTCCTGAGCAGAATGGAATAGCTGAAAGAAGGAACAGATCTATCATGGACTGTGCAAGGACTCTAATGATTGAAAAGAACATTGCTATGAAATACTGGAAGGAAGCTATCAGCACTACAGTTCATACCTTGAACTGAGTACAGCTAAGAAAAGATACATTCAAGACTTCGTATGAGCTATGGTATGGCTACAAACCAAATGCAAGTTACCTAAAAGTATTTGGTAGTAAATGTTATATCTTAAAAGAATCTAGAAAAGGAAAATTTGATGTAAAAAGTGATGAAGGAATATTTTTGAGATATTCTTGCAAAAGCAAGGCATATAGATGTCTAAATTTGTCTACTCACAAAATCATAGAAAGTGCACATGTGAGAATTGATGAGTTTGCAAAAAAGACTGAAGAAGAAAGCAAAAAGGAACCAGAGGATTACAAAAAAATTGTTTACATCGAACCTGATACACTGCCAGACACATCTATCAATAAGGAAACTACATCTACCGAGCCCAGTACAGTAACTAAGTCACAAGAAGAAGTTCAGACCGAGTCACAAAGTACCGAGTCTCAGTCTGAAGCTACCGAGCAAGTATCTACTGAGCCCGAGCAACTTGAACCTGTAGATGAAGAAGATGAAAATGTAACTCATTCAGGAAGCAAGGAACCTGTATAGGCCAAGTACGTTAGAAAGCATCATAAACCAAATCAGATTATTGGAAACAAATCAGATGGTACTATGACAAGAAGTAAACTAAAAGGTACATGTTTATTTGCTGATTTTGAACCTAAAAATGTCAAAGATGCATTGGAAAATGAAAGTTGGATTGAGGCTATGAATGAAAAAATAGAGCAAATAGAGAAAAATAAGACATGGACTCTTGTACCTAGGCCTAAAGATAAAAATGTAATTGGGACAAAATGGGTATTCAGAAATAAGTTGAATGAAGATGGTCAAGTATCAAGAAACAAAGCAAGATTGGTATGTAAAGGATATTCTCAAGAAGAAGGAATAGATTATGGAGAGACTTTTGCTCCTGTTGCAAGATTAGAAGGTGTGAGGACTTTACTTGCATATGTAGCACATAAAGGATTTAAGGTATGTCAGATGGATATAAAATCTGCATTTCTTAGTGGTATTCTTAAGGAAGAAGTCTACATTGAGCAACCTGAAGGTTTTATTGATCCAAACAAAAGGGATATGGTCCGCAAATTACACAAAGAATTGTATGGTCTGAAACAAGCTCCTAGAGCATGGTATGAAAGATTACATAACTATCTTACTCAGATTGATTTCAAAAGAGCTAATGACAACAGTAATTTATACATCAAAGAAGGATCAGATAACAAAATTGTTTTGGCAGAAATATTTGTGGATGATATTGTGTTTATAGGAAATGATGATCAGTGCAAAGAATTTTCAGAGCATATGAACAAAGAATTTGAAATGTCTATGTTTGGTCAGATAAAAATTTTTGTTGGACTTCAGATTCAGCAGAACAAAAATGGTATCTACATTACTCAGTCTTAATATATCAGGGAAATACTTAAGAAATTTGGTATGGAAGATTCAAAACCAGTTGGTACACCCATGTGTACTGGACTCAAGCTTACCAAAGATGATGATTCAAAAGAAGTAGATCAGACCTTATACAAATCAATGATTGGAAAATTATAGTATGTAGTACACACAAGGCCTGATATTGCCTTAGTAGTTGGTATAGTGGCAAGATTCTCGGCTAAACCCAGAGAAAATCACATGATGGCAATCAAAAGAATCTTGAGGTATTTAAGGGGAACTGAAGATTATGGCTTGTGGTATAAATTTGGAGGCAATCTGGATTTAAAAGTGTTTATAGATGCTGATTGGGTAGGAAACATTGATGACAAAAAAAGTACAAGTGGTGGAGCATTCTTTCTTAGCAAGAGGTTAGTATCTTGAACTAGTAAAAAGCAAACTTGCACATCCCAATCCATAGCAGAAGCAAAATATGTTGCTGCAGCACTAAACTGCTCTAATATTGTATGGTTTAAATAGCTTTTGGAAGGCATGAAGGTTGAAATCAAAGAACCAGTTGTTATGTTTTGTGATAATACAAGTGCAATAAATATTTCAAAGAATCCAGTAATGCATTCCAAAACCAAGCACATTGCAATAAAATATCACTTTGTTAGAGAATTGGTGCAGGACAAGGAAATCAGATTGGAATATATTAATACAAAAGAACAAATTGTAGATATCTTCACCAAGCCACTACCTAAGGATGCATTCTTGTATCTAAGAGGCAAGTTAGGGGTCACTCCCCTATCAGAGGTTCACTAAATAAAGTTTTAGTGATGCATCAACTAGAACATGTTGAAGATCAATCAGTTGATGCAGCATAGTCAGGGAATCATTGCATATGAATCAGTACATAAGGTACATTGATATTTACCGAAACTGTGTAAGTTGTCTTTGGCATGTGTTGTCAAAGAGGGAGAGTTTGTCGTCATTTCAAGAAATTTCTAAGAAGAATAATTTGAGAAGTTAAGAGGGAGAGTTCTCAGTCAAAAAGAAGTTTGAAGATGATAAGAATCAGAATGAAGCTAAGGATATGTTTCTTACTCTAGGTTTCTCTGTGAAATTTCATTGTGCTATGACATGTTGTGTTGCCATCAATGCCAAAGAGGGAGATTGTTGGATACAATTGTCTGAAGGACATTGTTGGATTAGCTATGTGTTGTCTTTGATGTCACACAAATGTCATATCAATTATCATTCTCAGTGTCTACCGAGTTCAGTCAGTCAGCTAAGTAGTTCTCAGTGTCTACCGAGTTCAGTCGGTCAGCTAAGCAGTTCTCAGTGTCTATCGAGCTTAGTCGGTCAACTAGGTGGTTTTTAGTGTCTACCAAGATCTCTCAGGTGTCTAAAGGAAACATGATAGGGTAATAGTGTTAACCGAGCCTCCTCGATTATCGAAGGAAAAGTAGTGGTTATCGAGCTCTCTCGGTCTCCGAAGGATGTTGCAGAATTCGCTGTGGTTACCGAGTTCACTCGGTCACCGAAGGAAATCTTTTCAGGATTAATGTTTACCGAGCATGGTCGGCCTTTCAAAGGATTTTGTTATTATAGTTTGTTTATCTAAGCCGACTGTTATAATAATTATTTGTGCCGACTTGACAATCTAAATGTTAATTAGAATGGCATATATATAGAAGGTCAAGTGGTGAATAGAACATATACATCATGTAGAAATCATTTTGAAGAAAGGTATGTGCGAATTTTGAAGGATGGTTAGATATCCTTGAGGAGCAGAAAAGATTTATTTGATCAGTAAGGATCTAGTGAAGCATAATAGAGATCTATATTCAGCAATTCAGTTGCAGGTCATTTCATTGTTACTCTCTTACAATTGTAGTAGTGATATCAAAATCTCTTAACCGAGTTGGTTTAACAACCATTTTGTAAATCCTCTAACAAGGTGACAGTTCTATTGAATTGCTTCAAGACCTCTTACAAGGTCACTCCTAGCAGGGTGATTAAATCCTCTAACAAGGTAACACCTAATAGTGTGTTTTGTAACCTTTTACCCGGTTGGCTTCTAATTGGGCATCACTTCAGAAGAGTGAAAAATAGTAACTAGTTACATTGGTGGTTTTTCCCATATTGGGTTTCCACGGTAAATTTGGTGTCTCTTGTGTTCATGTTATTTTCTTTATTCATGTAAGTTAATCAGTGATGAATGCTTAAGAACAGTTTAATTATTACACACTTCAAGAATCAAGTTTCAGCATTTCTCTATATATTTACCGAGTGGCACAGTAAATAATTTGTTAAGACATTTAAGGGATCAGTGGTAATATTTTTGTGGTTAACTAATTCACCCCCCCTCTCAGTTACTACATCTATATTTCCAACACTTTCTTGAAAAAGTAATTTCTAGTCATTACTAAACTACTTTCGATAGAAAGTCAGTTAGTTTCTATCGAAAGTTAACTTTGAATTTCGATAGAAACCCATGTTGGCCTTTCTAGTGTAATTTTCAATTAATAAGGATTCGGTATAAATAAATGTATATTTTTTTCATTTCATAAATCTGAAAGTTGTAAAATAATTCACATTTAGGAGAAGGAAGACATTTTGGCACACAATAAGTTTCTAAATTGTGATGGGAAATAAAAAAGAGAAGGATAAACAAAAGTACAAAGACTACGTGAAGAATCACGAAAAAGATATCATCATCAAAAACAAGGTATGTCTAATATGTTTCTCTCTAGATATTTTAAGTTGATGGTCAAGACTTGTCTTAATATTCATGTAAATGTGATATTGTACCTATTAGACTTAACTAGACCTAACTGTAGACCTATTTGGACTAATTAGGACCTATTAGGACCTATTAGGACTAATTAGGACCTAATAGGACCTATTAGAACTAATTAGGACTAATTAGGACTAATAGGACCTATTAGTCTAGCCAATTAGAATCAATTAGAACCAATTAGCACCTAATTAGACTCAATTATAACCAATTAGGACCTAATACAACCTATTGGAACCTAATTACACTCAATTACAATAAATTAGCACCTAATTAGAACTAATTAGAACCTATTTAGACTCAATTAGGACCAATTAGACTCAATTAGAACTAATTACAACTAATTACCTAACTAATTAGAACCAATTAGGACCAATTAGAACCAATTATGACCAATTAGACTCAGTTATAACCATTTAAAACCAATTAGGACTAATTAGAACCAATTAGATCCAATTAGACTCAATTAGGACCAATTGGGACCAATTAGGACCTATTAGGACTAATTAGGACCTAATAGAACCTATTAGGACCTATTAGGACTAAATAGGACCTAATAGAACCTATTAGGACCTAATAGGACCAATTAGAACTAATTAAAATCAATTAGCACCTAATTAGACTCAATTAGGACCAATTAGGACCTAATATGACCTATTAGAACCCAATTAGACTCAATTAGAACAAATTAGCACCTAATTAGACTAAATTACGACCAATTAGACCCAATTAGGACTAATTAGAACCAATTAGGACCTAATATGACCTATTAGAACCCAATTAGAACAAATTAGCACTTAATTATATCCAATTAGGACTAATTAGGACCAATTATGACTCATTAGGACTAATTAGACCCAATTAGACCCAATTAGGACCAATTAGGACAAATTAAGACCAATGTGGATCAATTAGGATCAATTAGACTCAATTAGACCTTATTAGACCCAATTAGACTCAATTAGGACCAATTAGACTCAATTAAGACCAATTAGAACCAATTAGAACTAATTACAATCAATTAGCACCTAATTAGACTCAATTAGGACCTAATATGACCTATTAGAACCTAATTAGACTCAATTAGAATAAATTAGCACCTAATTAGACTCAATTAGGACCAATTAGGACCTAACTTCATGTTCAAAATTTTTTGTTTAATAATTTATACTTCATGTTCAAAAGTTTTTGTTTAATAATTTATACTTCATACATGTAGGAAATGCTCAAGAATCACAAGCTCAACAAGCTGCCCAACCTTCAAAAGTTGGAGAAGGGTCATCACAAGCTCAACAAGCCCAACCTTCAGAAGTTGGAGAAGGGTCATCACAAGCTCAACAAGCCCAACCTTCAGAAGTTGGAGAAGGGTCATCGCAAACTCAACAAGCACAACTCTCAAAATATCAAACAAGTACACATCTCTCTCTCTCTCTCTCTCTGACTCTCTCTCTCACTATCTTGATTTAGTCTCTTATTGGTGAATATACATTTTGGGTCTTTCCCCTTAAGAAGTTATTGTTATTGTTGTGTACATGCAGCCTTTGATGATGAAAATGTTGGAAAAGGGGTATCCCAAGTTGAATCAACCCAAGGTCAAACAAGTATGTGTTTCTCTCATTAGTGTATAAATTATTATAGGTTTGACATGTTCAAGAGCTTGTAAATACTTATTTCATGAAGGTCCCCTTAAGATGAGATATTAAGATATTTATTTTATTTTATTTACAGCGGAAGTGCAAGAAATGTATGTGAATGATAGTCTACTCCAACAGTTGAACAGAAAAATTAATCATAAAAGAATAGATCATTTAATTGAAATGGATGTGGAAAAATTGAGAGATTATGCTAAACAACCCATAAATATTATGAAGAGGGCATTGAATAAAAAGTCTAAGCAAATAATGAAACAATTTGAGAATCTTGGTACACCTAAAAAAACTCAACTATTATCAATTGTACTTCTTAAAGATGAGTTAAAAGAGCCATTAAAATTGTTGGGTGTAGATGCAAGTTTGAAAAAGTTAAAATCAAGTAACGTACAAAAAAATATTGTTGACAGTGTTAAGGAAGGTTTGCATTCCATTGAAAAAACAACTAGATCTACAGATAGGTCCATTTCAAGAAGAGTGATACTGACATCTATTTTAAATAAAAACATGTCCCAAAGAAGACAAATTTCTTCACTTTCATCTCAGATCGGGTACAGTAGGAAGACAATGACACACTATTTGAAAAGAAGAATCAATTTGGATGATACTACATTAGAAGGTAATTGGGTGCTAATGTGTAGAGCTCCTCGGTCTGATAGCATTAATGAAACAGTTAGGAACTTAGTTACGTCATTTTGGACTGATCATACTTGTCCTTCACCAAATACAAGAGATGTTATCAAGAAGAGGACTGGGCCTAAGGAATATTTCCAGCACACAAAACATTGGTTGGACACCACACAACATGAATTGTATCTCTCATTTTGTAACTCAAATCTTGACATTAAGATTGGACAAACAATGTTTGAAAGATTAAATCCATTTTTTGCAAAGATAAATAAATCTTTTGAAACTTGTTTTTGTCGATATCATGTTGAATTTGATCTCTACTACCAAGGGTTTAGAAAGATGATAGAAGAAAGTGGTGGTTATCATAATGATTTTCCTAAACGTCCAAGCCAATTCATAACATCAATATTATGTAACAAATCAATTGATCATGAAATACCTAAAATAGATTGCATAAGAGGAACTTGTCAAACATGCGGGGATTTGGCTAAATTTCCTTTGAGACTTGAAGATACTGACATGACAAGGATGATAAAATGTAAGAGATACAAGTACATAAATTCTTAAACAAAAGTCAGGAAAGAATCAACAAGGTTGGAATATGTAGAAGATGAGATACCTTTGCAACATTTGTGGATAATTTTTGTAAATTGATTCAACCATACATACGTCATGTTTTTTTTGCTAAATGGCAGGCAGAACAATTCCACATTCAAAAAGAATCTTTTCCAGTTGGAAAAATTTTATCGGTTGTTGATTTTGTAGAGAACTACTCCTTTGTTTTTCAAAAACAACTTCAAGCAGAATACTACTATACAAAGCAGGTGACTATCATGGTACATGTGTCTTATCGACATGCATAACTAGATTTGGATAGTGTTTAAAGTACATATGAAGCACGAGTCATAAAGAAATAATATCACTTTTACATTAGTGATGATAAAGAGCATGACATACATTTTGTCGAGCATTGCTTTAAGACATTTTTTGGATATTTAGAAAACAAAGGCATCAAAATTGAAAAGCATTTTGTTTGGTCAGATGGATGTGCAACACAATTTAAATCAGAAAGGCCATTTTACGCACTATGTAGATATCATCGATTCCAAAAGATACCACATATTTGGAGTTTCTTTGAGAGTGGACATGGAAAGGGAGAGCACGATGGTGCAAGAGCTTGTATCAAACGTCCTTTAAGAAAGTATTAATTGGACTATTAGGGATATCGTATAAATAATGCTCATGATGTAGTTGAGTGGTGCAAGATGCATTTTATGGTGCCAAATCGTGATAACACATCATCACGATCATATCGAGTCATACCCTTATGAGTATTCTAGGAGATAATAGGTATTAATTTTAAATTTATTGATCATTTTTTGAGTTAACTTATATATGTCTAAATAATTTTTACACATGACCTGTCTATTGTTCAGGTGTTGACAGAAGATCAATCGATGGATGCAAGAGAGTAGACAAAACAAGATCCCTACATTTAGTTATGAGTACGGATAGTAATGTGTGGTCATTGTACACTAGAGATTATTCATGCTTTTGTTATGACTGCATTTATGAAAACTATGACGAATGCATCAACCAAAAATGTGGATATGTTAGTAAATGGAATTTGGTTCCACTAGATGTTACAAACACAAATGATGTTCAGGATGAAAGCTTTGACAACATTTCATTGATTTCTACAGATTATGACCATATTTTAGGTTTGATCAAAATTGGTACGTCTGTGTTTATGTACATTTTTAAAAAGGATTCATAAACTCAATTCATGTAAATAAATTTTGTTTAATTTATATTTACAAGTTCCTAAAATTAAAAGTTCACTTTAAATGCAGGACATGTTTTTGCAGTAGTAGTAGAGCCTGGAAATGTGGAAGGTGTTAGTTACTATTTATTACGTTGCTACAAGGAGAGGATGAAGCTAACACAGAATGAAACAAGCGATGGAATTATGTTTCCCACAGGTCCTAGTACTATATTTAAGTTTCACAACCTATATTAAACTTGAGTGAGACCTTCCAACTTCCAATTTTCTTGTACGTTTGTTTATATGGTTAGTTTCACATCTATGTATATATATTTAACAATGTTGAACTTGTCTATGCACGTTCAATTATTGTGCAAGGAACGTATTTGAAGCAAACCAAAATACTTAAACATGGGATTCATTTTATTGATTATCAACCTAACAATAAGGTTTATCAGTATAAGGGGACGTATAACCTGTCGTAGGTCATAGTAGGTTTAATTGCATATAATTATGTCCTAATAGGTCTAACTAGGTCTAATTATGTCCTAATAGGTCTAATTGGGTCTAATTAGGTGCTAATAAGTCTTAAGGGGTCATATTATTCATAGTGGGTCTAATGGGGTCTTAAGGGGTCACATAACCTATTATGGGTCCTAGTAGGTCTAATTATGTCATATTAGGTTTAATTAGGTATAATAAGGTGAACTAATACATCTAATTGGGTCTAAGTAGGCGCTAATTGGTTCTTAAGGGGTCATATTGCTCATAGTGGGTCTAATGAGGTCTTACAGGGTCATATAACCTATCATAGGTTCTAATGGGTCTAATTAGGTCATAATAGGTTTAATTGAGTATAATTAGGTCTTAATAGGTCTAATTGGGTCTAATTAGGTCCAAATAGGTCTAATTGGGTCTAATTAGGTGCTAATAGGTCTTAAGGGGTCATCTTACTCGTAGTGGGTCTAATGGGGTCTTAAGGGGTCATATAACCTATCAAAGGTCCTAATACATCACATTAGGTCATAATAGGATTAATTGGGTATAATTAGGTCCTAATGAGTCTTATAAGGTCTAACTAGGTTCTAATAGGTCTAATTAGGTCTAGTTAGGTAGTAATAGGTCTTAAGGGGTCATATTACTCATAGCGGGTCTAATGGGGTCTTAAGGGTCATATAACCTATCATAGGTCCTAATAGGTCCAATTAGGTCATAATAGGTTTAATTAGGTATAATTAGGTCTAATTGGGTGTAATTAGGTCCTAATTGGTCTAATTGGCACATAATTGGTCTAATTGGGTCTAATTATGTTCTAATTGGTCTAATTGGGTCTAATTAGGTGCTAATAAGTCTTAAGGGGTTATATTACTCATAGCGGGGTCTAATTCGGTATTAAAGGGTCATATAACCTATCATAGGTCCTAATAGGTCTAATTAGGTCATAACGGGTTTAATTGAGTATAATTATGTCCTAATAGGTCTAATTGGATCTAATTAGGCACTAATAGGTCTTAAGGGGTCATATTACACATAGTGGTTATAATTGAGTCTTAAGGGGTCATATAACCTATTATAGGTCATAATAGGTCTAATTAGGACATAATTGGTTTAATTAGGTATAATT
The DNA here is from genome assembly GCA_027943335.1 of Chamaecyparis obtusa. Taxonomy (NCBI): domain Eukaryota; kingdom Viridiplantae; phylum Streptophyta; class Pinopsida; order Cupressales; family Cupressaceae; genus Chamaecyparis; species Chamaecyparis obtusa. Next base: position 1,671,603 of record BSBK01002802.1, read on the forward strand.
AGGTCCTAATAGGTCTAATTTGGTCTAACTAGGTCCTAATAGGTCTAATTGAGTCTATTTAGGTGCTAATAGGTCTTAAGGGGTCATATTACTTATAGTGGGTTTAATGGGGGTCCTATTAAGTTTAATAAATAGGTCCCTAATTAGGCACTATTACTATTCAATAGTAGTTCCTATTACTTATATTAGGTCATATTACTCACATGTATTAGGTACATTAAATAGTATAATTAGGTATAATTAGGTCTTGTTATGGGTTAATTAGTCTAATTAGGCCTTAGGGGTTATATTATCCATATTAGACCTCATAATAGATCTAATTATGCCTAATGGATCCTATTGTTCATATTAGGTGTACTAGCAGGTCCCATTACTCATGATATTAGGTGTTAATTAGTCTTATTAAAGGTCTAATTAGGTCATAAGTGGTACTCTTATGTCTTATTACTAAATTTAACAAATTAGGTTATAATAGGTCAGCTATTATATATAATTACGTCTTAAGGGGTCCTCTTACTCATATTAGGTATACTTGGGACTAGTTACATGTCTTATTAGGTGTTAATTGGTCTTATTAGGTCTAATTATGTCTAAGGCCCATCCTATTAATGATATTAGGTCCTAATTTGGGTCTTATTACTCATATTAGGTCCTAATAGGTTGAAAATTAGGTCTTAATGGGTCACAATACTCATTAGGTCTAATTAGGTATATAATTATGTCTTCTTAGTCTTATTAGGTCTAATTAGTCTTATCTAGGTCTTATTAGGTATAATTAGTCATATGAAGTTTAATCAGGTCTTCTTTATCAAATTAGGTTTAATTAGGTTTTGCAATATCATGCTTACATGTTTCATTAAGACATACCTTGTTTCCTATACATATGTACATACACATGTATACATAAAAATCTATCTATACACATGTATACATACATACATATACATGTACATACACATGTATATGTAAATATATATATATATGTACATGTGTATACATGTATATATATGTGTGTGTGTGTGTGTGTATGTATATATAGATACATATATGTAATGTATGTATGTATGTATGTATGTATATATATATCATATATATATCTATATATATATATATATATACATCTATATATATATATATATTATACATATATATATATATATATATATATATACATATATATATATATATATATATATATATATATACACACACACATATATATATATATATATGTATATATATATATATGTATATATGTATATATATGTATATATGTATATATATGTAGATATGTATATATATATATATATATATATATATATATATATATGTACATATATATATATCTATATGTATATATATATATGTATATATGTATATATATATATGTATATATGTATATATATATATGTATATATGTATATATATATATATATATATATGTGTATGTGTGTGTGTGTGTATATATATATATATATACATATACATACATACATACATACATACATACATACATACATACATGTATATATATATGTATATATATACATACATACATACATATATAAATATATATATATATATATATATATATATATATATATGTATGTATGTATAGATATATGTATGTATATATATATATATATATATATGTATATATATATATACACATATATATATATACATATATATATATATACATATATATATATATGTATATCTATATATGTACATGTATATGTAAATTGTATATATATA